>CM038796.1:84943505-85543505 GCA_021764765.1 Vicia sativa | reverse complement strand
CTACACAAGCTGATTATGTAAACAAGATTTTCAGTACAAAATGAATTGAATGAATTTATAACTTTTTACAAAGAATAAAAAATTTATGCGCAGAGAGTTTCCTCGTGAATTATTAGTTGTTTCTTCAAGTCTTCAAGCTCTTATATAGTGTCATGCATGATTTAACCGTTGGAGGGTACATTTGGAATTGAGATTTATGACAGCTTGAAAGAACGTGGGGGACAAGATCGTATGCAGCGTCCGTCCTTCATGGTAGTGGAATGAAATGTTTTGTTTGTACCATGTATTGTTGTACCACATTAACATTATCTTCTTTCCTTCTGCACTTCAAAGGCTTTTACGAGCATGAGTTTAGAAGTGGAGAATTAAACTTCTGGTTGATCAAAACTTCAGGTCTTCAGAGTCTTCAGATCTTCCTCTTCAGAGACTTCAACACTTGATTTTGAAGAGCCTTGTATCATAACCAAAGGTTGAAAGAACTTCAAGTCTTGGAATCTTTAGAATCACATTCTTCAATACTTGGTCTTGTAACCTTGTTTCGTAACCTAAGTTCATAAGAACTTCAAGTCTTGGAATCTTCAGAATCACATTCTTCAGAGTCTTCAGCACTTGGTCTTCAGAACCCTTTGTGTCGTACCCAAAGTTCAGAAAAACTTCAAGCCTTTCGAATCTTCAGAGCCACGTCTTCAGAATCTTTAAGCACTTGGTCTTCAGAACCCTTTGTCTTTTGAAACATGAGTCTTCAGCATCTTGACATAAGTCACACTTCTGTCTTTAGATCTTCTGACTGGTTTATTCAGACGAGTGTATCAGAGTAACTTCAGAGCCTTCTGAAGCTTTTCCTTGCTACTCGTTCAGCAGAACCTCTGTAGCTTAGAAGCGGCAAATATTTTCTTCTAATGTCTTAGTCACGTCATTCATCAGAAGCAGAACCTGTTTGTTTATCTTAAAAATATAACAAACATTAGAGTAACAAAAATTGTTCACTCAAATATACTCTTTGTTATCATCAAAACTCAGAGACATAATTGCAGAGCCAAATCTTGTTCTAACAACTGTTTCATTGGGTAACCGATTACCATATATGGGAACCCGGGTTCCCAGTGTTGCAAAGCCAAAAATCTGCAATTTTTTTATGCTGTGAATTTTTCCTATTTTTCACCCAAAATCCAATTTTTCAACACATACAAACATGTCAATTCATGTGATTAAAAACCATAACATACATACCAGTTCTAACACAATTCTCTTACATATTTCATCATTCAAATTCACAATTATCAATCAATTTAACAAATCATTCACACACAAAACCTAACATGCATGTCACCTACCCATAGTTATACCATCTATTATAGAGTTAGAACTTCACCCTTACCTCAGATTTAAGGATTCTAAGTTTTCTTCACCAATGCGCTTCTCAGTTCTACGATTACTCTGACAATCTTAAATTCTATTTCTCCTCTGAAGAGGAGCATAACAAATTACCGACCTAACAACTCATTTTTAACCGACTTAACAAGTGTTTTTTGTACTAGTACGAGTATGTTAGTTAAATTTTAAATACAATTATAAAAAAAAATTATTTAAATGACAATAAAACATCAAACTTAAAAAATAATTTGTTAAAAAGACTCAACATTTGTACAATAATATGAAAATTATACTTATAAAGTGTAAATAAATTGAATATTAATATTTCTCTAGAACATCATTAAAAATAGTGATTTTTAGTTCATGTTCATTGGAAAAAAAAAAAAACTAACAACGTAAAAGAAAACACTTATAAATAAAATAAAAGCATTAAAAGAAAAACTAACAACATAAAAGAAAACACTTATAAATAAAATAAAAGCATTAAATTTTACTAACCTCTTCAAGTAATTCCGACACCTATTCCAAATAAGTCAATTTTGTATTCAACTTTGTTGAGGAAACCACTATAAATCATTATAATAAATGAACATCGATTGATTGTTGTGTTATAAACTTCGACAATAACTAAACTTCGTAACAAAACGTACCCACTGTAAATGTGTTGCTCAGCTGATTCTGACTTGTGATTTTGTCATATTTATGGATCGTAACATGCTGATGCTAGCACCATATAATGACAAATTTATTGATCTTTTACTTTGAAAAAATAAAGAAATGAGATTCAATGTCTATAATCACATACACACTATCGATGTTTACTATTAACACAAGAATAAACATGATTGTATATGATTATATATTTAGTTACTATTGGAATAATAAGAGAAACCGTGGGACATAAGTTAACTCACTGATTCATGGGATCTAAGATCTATGTAGAATATATTTTAATGTCTCTAATATATTAAAAGAGGTAAAGTTAGAAACAAGAAGAATTAAAAGGGTGTAACTTCTTCGTATGATTAATTAACAATCGTATTTTGTGTGCCTTGCCGTCTTTCATTGACATCTGTCCAGGGAATATCTCATTCTGTATCTATGTTGTAATCTAGAAAAATCATTGGTCTACAATTTGCATGTACATGATATATAATACTATTATACTATGACAACATGACATCAGAGAGAGATACCATCGGTTGATTGTGAATATGTATTGTTAAACTCACAATTTTATAATTGGATTGTTTTCATATTTTCAGAATCTACTGCTGCAAGTTTGGAATTATTTTATGTCCATCTTGAAATAACATTTCTACTCTGGTTAATTTATATTTATTTTATTGTACAAAAACGATATTAAGATTTTTTAATAAAAAATTTAAAACTTAAAATATTGTTTAATTATTAATATTGTTAGAACATGCAATCACAAGATTCATATATAATAGATAATTTTAATATGTGAAAAAAGAAATAGTGTAAGAGAAAAGAGTTAGAGATAATTGAGAGTGTCATTACCAGTTCCTTTTCTGAACACTATGAAATTGGTGTTCCACCAAACATAAAGATGTATCAAACTATAAATTTTCGATCTTATTTATCTCCATACCAATTGAAATCGGTAAAATTGAGCAAATTTCATTTTCTGTCTGTATCCGTTGTGGGAAAGAGAATTTTGCAACGTATAGATCCTTTGACATATCTTAGGATTCTCTTGATTGTTGTCATGTGAAACACTTTCGGTCTCTCCACGAATCTACTTGTAATACTAACACTAAATGCCAAATTTGGCCGCGTATTATACAATTAACGTGAGGATCCAACCAACCTTCTACATTAAGTTGGATAAACATTATGCTCCTCTTCATTCTTTGATAGTTGCAACTTTGGTTCAACTGGTATAATGCCTACATTCCAATGCTTCATTTCACATTTCTTCAATATCTCAAGAGCATGTCTCCTTTGATGCATAAGCAATCCCCTTTTGGACATGTATGCTAAGAAATTATGTCATGATACCAAAGTCACTCATATCAAATTCTTTCATAAGTTCACTTTTGAACTTAGAAATAGTCTTCTCATTGGTACATGTAATCAGTAAATCGTTTACGTTTAGACAAATAATGATCATTCCCTCACTTGTATTTGTCTTCACATATACGTCGTGTTCGGCTACACATTTCTTGAAACAAATATTCTATAGGAATTCATCTATATACTTATTCTAAGATCATGAAGATTATTTCAAATGATATAACACTTTACTCAATTTTTAGAATCTCTCTTCTTGATTTTTCACAACAAAATCAGGGGGTTTCTCTACATAAACTTCCTCTTCAAGTGAACCGTTCAAAAATGCAAATTTGAGGTCCATTTGATAGATGGAGCAATTGTTGTTATTTGCAATACAAAAAACTAGCCTTGTGGTTTCAATTCTAGCAACCAATGCAAATACATCTTCAAAGTCTATAGTGTTTGCAAAAATACTTTTGCAATTAATTGATCCTTATTCTTAATCATTTCACCTTTGGGATTTGCCTTCACATTATAGAACCAAATTACATCAATCCGATTTTTTCCATTCAGTAGATCAACAAACTCCCAAGTATTATTTTTCTCAATTGGGTTCAAATTAGGCCATTAGTGAAAAATGGACGAAATCACCATCATCATTGACTTCGTTGTCACAAAAAAACTCACAATCTTGGAGTCTTGGAGGAAAACCTATTTTCCTAGTTGGTCTTCTTACATTTGCATCATTTCGGGCTTCGACACGTGGCACTTCTCCATTTCCTGTTTCTATAGCATATATTACTTTGAAGTTGCAACTAGTTACGGGCTGCTGGTATCTAATTAATGCCTGTTGCATTTGCTTCAATTCATCAGCCACCATGCGCGGCTGATCACAATCCTTCTGTTGGCAACATCAAATAATTTGTAATCTCCATTAGGGTAATACTCCACAAGTATCATCATCCCACTTATAGTCCAAATTCTTTCTAAGATGTTCGGGAACATGCAGATACGCAACAGAAACAAAAATTATCAAATGGTTTAGATTCAGTTTGAATCTAGACCAAGCCTCTTCCAATGTTATATTTTCAAGCTTCTTTGTAGGACACCTATTCAACAAATAGGCAGTTGTGGATATCGCTTCTCTCCATAACTTTTTCAGAATGTTTTCCCGTTTAACACGCTTCTCACCATGTTCATGATCGATCGACTCTTTCTTTTGACAACACCATTTTGTTGTGGTGTATAAGGTAGTAATACCTCATGTATTATCCATTCTTCATCACAAAACTTCCAAAATTCATATGAGACATATTCACCTCCACTATTAATTTTGAGAACTTTGAGCTTGTGACCGCTTTTCTGCTCAACCATGGACTTAAACTTCTTAAACACTTCGAATACCCCATCCCTCTCTTGATTAGGTATGTCGGTATCTTTCTACTATAGTGATCGATAAATGTGACAAAGTATTTATTTCTAACACCTCAAGGTGATACTTTGTTCTACAACATGCACCCTTTATCAATTTACCCTTGCGTTGCTTCGTTTGCATACACTTTATACAAATTTCAGCAGATATGTTCATGAATGGCAAGTCGGTTACCATTTCGTTCTTTTGCAATGAATTAATATCTAAGAAATTGAGATTCCCAAGACGATAGTGGCATATCCATTCTTCTCAAATTTATGATGTATCAAGATACCTATTCTCCATAACCTTCATCTCAACTTTGAAATTCCTATTGGCAACCATAGAAGCTTTAAGGATCAAAACCATATTTGCATCCATAACGTGCAACGTCTTATTTTTTATGAAAATATTGTAATCCTTCTCAAGAAATTTATCAACTCTTAGAAGGTTACACTTGATTCTAGAAATGTACAATACATCTTTGATGAAAGAATGACCATCATCCCTCTTCATGGTCAAGACATCACTGATCTCGTCGGTCACTGGAGTGGTATAATCGTCAAATTTCACTTTATTCTTCATGGCTTGATTGATTTTAACAAACCAATCCTTCTTCCTCATCATATACATAAAACAACATGAATCCAAATTAATTTCCTTGCTATATTGGATTTCTTCTCTCACAATCGCCATAATGTTTTCTTCTGCATGATACCAGCTGCTGCCTTTATGTAACATGTTACAACTATTTTTGCATTGTTCCTAGAACTGTTACTGGTTCTGCGTTCTCCTCCTTTGATCGTGACCAAGAGTATGTTATCATCATTAAACTATTGTATTGCAACTTTGGCTTCATCCATTTGAGGCTTTTTCTTGTCCAAGTTGCAATCTCTTGCACAATGACCAGACTTTTGACAATTTTAGCATTACATCTTGCGATTGTCAAACTTTACCTTTTCTCCTCTAAAGTTTTTTTGACCACCATCTTTATTTCAGATGCTCTCGCCTTTTTGACAAGTCAAATTATTCGAATTTGGAGACTCTTTTCCCCAAAAATTCTGAAAAATTCCATTTACTCTTCATGTGCCATTTTCCTTTTGACTTGTTGTTCTTCTCATTGAACCGAGCTTGCAAAGTGATCTCTGACTTTTACTTATCATTATTTCTCTCCTTTATCATTTTCTTATGAACCTCAAGATAGTTTTGAAGCTCCTATTTGCTCAATGTGACAAGATCCTTCAATTCCTTAATCGCCACCACAATGTTGTCAAATCTTATCGTCATAGAATGCAGTATCTTCGAAAGAACATTCTGCTCATAAATAGTTTCTCTGCATAACTTTATTTAGTTCATCAATCGAGTAATTTATGTCACGTAATCGTTGATCGTCTCCTTTTACTCCATTTGAATCAATTCAATTTGACATTTGTGAGTTTATAACTTCACCATATTTTCCTTATCATCCCCTACATACGTCTTTTGCAAGATTTCCCACGCTTTCTTTGACGACTCACAATTAACAAACTTTTGAAATTTGTCACCATCCACACATTGATGGATAAAAAATAACACATTGTAATCTTCTTCTCTCTCTCTTCCTTATGTGTTACTCTTTGTGCATTCGTTGCACCTTCAATAAGGGGATTCACCCCATTCTTGATCATTTCAAGAACATCTTGGTAGCCAAACAACACTTTCATTTGCTTGCACCATTTTTTCATAATTCTTCACGTCAAAGAGGGGTAGGTTTGTAGGGAGTCTATTATTGGAGACAAAATTCATGTTGAACACTAGGTGCTTGTGGATTAGAAACCGACCCTTAATGACAAATGTTAGACCATGCAATCACAATATTGGTAAACAATGGAGAATTTTAGTATGTTGAGAAAGAGATAGTGTGAGAGAAGTGAGTTAGATAGAGAGATTCATTCATTGTACATTACGCACATATCTATGAGGTATATATACAAGTCATTGGGATACAAAAACATCAGGGCAAATAAGTGAATAAGAAAAACTCTGATCGATTACAACAATAAATAATAGAAATGTAACTATCATGTGCAACCGGTTAATGCAAATGTGTAATCGGTTACAACAACTCTAAAATCACTTTTTCTTAAACTTATTGACTTTTTTTACGTCTGTAATTGGTTACACCTCCGTGTTAGGTTACATCACTTGAATTACTAAAATCTCTTAACAAATACAACTTTTTTGATAGCAAATAGTAAGACTCATTTGCTTAATTATTGTGTGAGGAATTTCCATTGCTCATATTTTAATTCTTGAGTCATTTTTTTCTTATTCATTTCATTTCACACTATAGTTCGAATTCGAAATCATTCTTCCTTACTTTCTACTTTCTTTTTATTCAACTTTTTATTCTTTTCACCGAAGCTGCCTAAGTGCTAAGAGGGTTAATCGCGACTTTGTGTGTCTTAAAGAATCTAGACCGCAAGTATACAGTCCTATCACATGTAACTTTAAAGATTATCGAATCCCAAGGGACTAAATTTCGAATTATCGCTATCTTAGGTTACTACGTAAATCTAAGACTGCTAAAGTAATTGATTAGGGGTTTAGGGAACCTAACTGATTTTAGTCTAGTTTAGATTCAAGGCGGAATATCAGTATATAAAGGTCGGACTTCAAGGATTTAGCAACTCATTGACTCAATCGGATTATTAAAACGTTCTTAAGTAGAAAATATTTATTTGAAAACCCTCTTCTCACACTCTCGTGTTTATTGATTCAGATCCTATAATTAAACCTATGTGAGCGCTCTCGCTATATCATTTAGAGATTAAAAATAGTTTTTGAAAATAAATAAGACCTAATTAACTTAAAATCACTCTCACTTTATTTTAAGTTAATGCACAATTACTACTCTCTAATTATCATCTCAAACTCTTGTTTTTATTGATCCTTACTTCTATTTGTATTTTACTCTTGTAAATAAATAGTTGATATTTAAACTAGTAATTGAAACCAGAAAATTATTCTTTTAAAAGGAACAGATCAAATGGCGTTGCTAAACTCCGTCGGATATATGACCTTACATACCGATAAATAAATTTAGCCTAGCATGTTATACGCTTCAATAATAGCACAACAGAAATAAATAACATCAGACAATTTAAATAACCCAAGCATTTCAGACAATTTTGGCAATAATAAATTAAAATAATTAAATTAAACCTGAAAAGAAAATTGCAGAATATTTGGCTAACTTCAGGTGTCTTCCACAGGTCAGTGAGATCTGCCTTTATTGCTCCGAAAAATAAATGCGAGAAAGAAAATAAAAGCACGATTCTAACGTAAGGTTGGAATCAGCAAAGGTTCGCAGCAATCCCCGATGTGGAAATTGCTACGAGAAAATAAAAGCGAAAACTAATTAATAAAACTAGACCAGAGTCTGTAATAAAACTTAAGGAAATTATACTGGAAAAATTTGGCAGGGTAACAATAAAGCGAAGAGAATGAATAAGTCACAACATCTTCACCCTCAAAAACAATCTTCAACACCTCACCATCAAGATGTCTCAACATAATACAGGACCAAGCAACATCAACGACAGTATACCAACTGAATAAGCTCTAAACATTATCTAGGAAGGAGTGAGAAGGAAGAAAATGAGCTTGAAGTCATTGATGACCAGCTGTGGAGGATTATAACTGCAAATCTAGTCAAGACCTGGCCTATGAAGGAGAATCTATCTGCTGGAAAATTGAGTGTGAAGTATGCAATTTTGCATAAAATAGGAGCAGCAAACTAGGTGCCAACCAACCACTCTTTAACCATCTCAGTGGGATTGGGAAAATTCATCTATGCAGTTGGCATGAAGATACCATTTGACTATGGTACTTATATTTATGATCAAACCCTTAAGCATGCTGACACTTGTGCCACAAAGCTTCCTATAGCTTTCCCCACTCTCATAAGTGGAACAGTACTTCATCAACATCCTGGAATTTTGTCTACAACCTTGGATGTTGAATGTAAAAGAGCTACCCCCATGTCCCTGCATCAGAAGTTATTTGTTGGAGCACAAGTCCTAGACATTGTCTCAACATCTGTTGGTGCTGAACTGAAAATAGAAAATAAAGGGGATGTAATTGCTGAACTTACTGCAACTTGCATAGAATAGATGAGGTCATACAAATTCGCACAACAAGGAAGCTGAAACTTGAAGAGATCATCCTAGCTCTGAAGAAGAATGTTGCTGCAAGTGCTACTGAAGAGGCACCAGAAGAAGAAGAAAACAGCTCAGCAACTCAAAGCTCTTCTGAAGTAGGCTCAGGAGAAGAAGGAAGTAGAGGAAGTGGAGAATCTGCAAGTTCTACAAAACAATGAGTGTGCTTGAAGATGTTGATTGTGTTTCCATCTGTCATTTGTTTATCCCCTATATTATGTAACTTTAGCACTTAAGTGTATAACATCTGTTTTAGTTTTGGGTTGTACTTAACAATAGCTATTAGTGAATTAGTTGAATCTAGTATTTATTTATGTCATTCTCCATGAATTTTTCTTAGTGGTTTGACTAATTCAAACAACTCTTTAAAGATAAAGCGAGCAAGTCAAACAGAAAACAGTAAAGATGATCTAGAAAATCCCTAAGGTAGCCTCTCTTTAGGGTGTCTCCCCGGCAGAGTCGCCAGTTCTGTAACACGGTGAACTGACTTTGAGATTTTTGTATCGCAAATGTGCGGATAGCAAGAGTCGCCACCGACTTTTCTTTTATCCAATTAAGGGAAGGTAAAAAGTACAGAAAAGACCTTCGTTAGATTCTGAGTAAGGGAGAAGGTTATGAAAAGGGAATGTATTAGCACCCCTTTCCATCCGTAGTTATCTACGGGCTCTTAGTTGCTCTTAGATCACTTTAAAATTGTGCTTTCTGTGTGTTTGAAAAATGTTTTGAAAAGGAATTTTGCTTTGACTTTGTAATGATTCATGTAGGAATGTATACAAAGTGTTCGGAAATGTTTCGTTTTGAAAAGAGTTTGAACTTTGACAAAAGTGTAAGGTGTGAAAAATATTTGATAGAGCAAGCAACTAAAAGTCTTATTACCTACTCAGAATTGGTCGTTTTCTTGTTTATTTTACTTTCCTTTAGAATAGCGTTATCCGTATCATTAGTTGATAGGTAACCATATTCGTTGGATTTAAGCGGGACATTCGAAGGGACATCGAATGGTCATAGAAGGCAACTTGTAGGAAGTATCCTAGCACATTCGAAGGGACTATCATCATTTTTCGTAGGCAACAATCGAGGGTCAAGATCATGTTTTCGCAGGCGACATCATGGGTCTATGATCTTTGTATCGAAGGGACCATGATGATTTGTTTTGAAGGCAACGGTGCTAGAATACCTCTACGTTCGAGGGACTTTACCATTTGAATTCGTAAGGCAACGAGAGAGAATTACCCTAAGGGGTGCATGTGTGAAAAGAGTGTGTCAATTCAGATATGTTATCTTTGAAAATTATGAGTGATCTATGTCCAATTTTATCTTGCCATACACGCCTAATTACTAGCAGTTTATAGGGTGCAGAAAGTAAATTGCGGAAATGTAAAGTGCGGAAAGATAAAGTCCTACGCTATTACATGGCTTTGGGGCAGATACATAATTGAAAGTGCGGAAAATAAAAGCCCTAATTAAACTATTACATCCCATAGGCAGTTACATAATTGGAAAAGAAAAGCAATAAAAATCGTCCGAAACGGTGTAACCTGTGAACAGATGCAAAATCGGAAAACGGAAGAAAATTGCATAAGAGGAAAATGTTAGTAAAAATAAGTATTTTTGAATAAGAAAATTTTTTTATGTTAGTAATGACATTAATATGATAAAATAATTTTTTGGTAATTTTTGGAATTGATTTAATAATTAAAAAACAATTAAAAGCTATTTAAATGATTAATTAGTAATTAAATAAAATATGCATGCAAAAATAATAATTTTAATTTTAAAAATTAAATAAGTATTTTTCTGATGATTATGCAAAAAATAAATATTTTTGATGTTTTTTAAATGCATGAGAAAAAATATTAAAGATAAAATAAATTGGATGGAAAATATTAAAGAAAATATAGGAAAATATGAAAATAGAGTTAGTTTTGTAAAGTTGTAAAAATAAATGGTCTTGCCAGGGATCGACCTGGTGACCATCTGAATGAAAACACGCGCCTACTTGCCTTACCACTAGACCAAAGCGCACTTGGTGTTATGAAATTGAAACGGAGCGTTTTTATACGAATTCGATTTCTGGAAACCCAGAACACGCGCGAAGATCTTCATCTTCTTCATTTGAATTTTTGAAAAGTTAGCGTCGGCTTCGTTCGACGCTATGACCCCTGCAATTTCCAAAATCTCATACAAGTAATATAAATGAATTGTGAGTACATGAATCGATTGCAAATAACATTCTAAACACGATGGTGGTGTTCTTTTTGTCCAATTTTTCCGTTTTAAGGAAACCCCAATTTGGTTCAGAAAACCCTAGCAATGGTGATTCACGTTTCAGGCCATGGAAATGCAATTAAACTATCCAGAAAGTTTCCAAGCTTCGTTCTAAACACAAAACAAGCAACAAAACATGTTAAAAATGCATGAGAATTGAAAATGGTTTTGGAAAAGGAAGAACAAACCGAAATCGGGATTGCTTGATTCTTGATGGTTTTGTAACTTGTAAAGGTCTGGATCGACTCAGGAGACCTCAAGGAATGCAATGGAATGCCTGGAATTGGCTGAATCGAGCTGGAACTACCACTTGCTTGCAATACATGGTTTTTTTGAGTTTGGAATAGGGTTCTTGAGGCAATTTTTCTGTTCTTTCTTGTGTGATATGCATTGTATATTTATAGTGGATGGATTTAGGTCTGAATTCAAGAGCAAATAATGATCAATGAATGTAGAAAATATTTGATTTTGTATGAAATCAAATCTTCCTTTCTTGATCAAATTTCAATCAAATTCTTGCCAAATCTATGCAAATTTCGAAATTTTCCAGCTTGTGTGAGTTACTTGGACCTCAAGCTTGAGAGAAAAATCAACTTTGCATTTAATTTTGATTTTATACCTTATTTTTTAATTTAATTTGTATTTAAATGAATAAAATCCAAATTAAATAGAAAAATAAAGCTAAAATTCGTGGCATTGGGCTTGGATGTTCCAAATTGTCTAAGGAACAAGTTTGAATGAAGAAAAACTAGGCCCATTTGCAATATTTTGGATTTTAACAAGTATCTCTCTTTGTGCACTTCTTCAAAAATGCCCAACTTGTGCAAGGTGTATTTTGCTCAATTTTCCATATTTTTGAGTGTTCTTGGACTTTTTAGAAAGCTCTAAGTGTCCTCTAACCAACCTCTTTGGTTTCATCCCAATTGGAGTTTCCATGCTCAATAAATCTTCAAAACAAAAAGTTGACTTTTTGTTGACTTTGAAAAGGACCTGTAATGTTTTGATCCATACCTTCCAAATGAAGCATTTTTTGAACATTCTTGTGAGACATGAAGTTGTAGAGAATTGAATTTCCTTCAAAATGAGAGGTGGTGGAAAATTTTTTGAGAAAGTATGAAGAAGTTATGCTCAGTCAAAGTTCAATTGACTTTTCACTGAAAAACCCTAATTTGGAAAGTTTGACTTTTGGGCAAATCTTGAGTTTTCTTGATGAATCATGATCAACCCTTGATCAAATGACGAATGTAACTTCAAAATGAGGATGTTGACCAAAAATCATGAAGTTTGACTGTATGTTGACCACAGTTGACTTTTTATCCAATACAATTGATTTTCAACCATCTGAGCAATGGTCTGAGGAAACTTGACTTGTGAAGCTTGAAACTTGACATGGAGAATCTTTGAAGCATATGAGGAGGCATGATGAACATTGGAGATGTTGGAAGTCCATCTGGATCTGAGAATTGCCAAACCCTAGTTTGGGTTGATTGTCTAGGAGAGGGTTTGTCTGATCAACCCTTGAGGAATCCTTGAGCATAGATGTATGAAATGTCTTGAGAAGTAGGAGGGCAAATTTTGGGGTATGACACAAAGACAAGAGAAAACCAACTCATAATTGCGATCTAATAACGAATTCAGAAAGGTACACAAAATAATAGCGTCATAAGCACTATTTACCAAAAACCCAGAAGCATGCCTCCACCAAACAAAGCCATCAAAAGCCATGCTATTGGGATGCACCTAATTGAGAAGAATCAACAAATCACCGATTTGAACCGTCGCTGCCTGATTGAGAGGCCAAACTGTAAAAGGCGGATGCCACCTTCATCTATCCCCAAGACAAGAACCCATATCCACAACCTTGCAATGAATATCATTTGCCGAAAGAAACAAATTCGGATGAGTAGTGCAAAGTAGAGTATTACGCAACCAACAAGCCAACCAAAATTTCAAAAAAGAACTCGTTCCAAGCTTAAAGGAAATTGACGAGTTGAACCACCTTGTTAAAATGCTAGAGGTTTCAAAACCAACCGCACAAAGAACCTTTCACCAAAGAGAAACTATACTTCTTGAATGGAAAGAAGGACCGTTTGTAACACCCCATCTAAATACCCCGAATATATTAATTAAATTAACATTTAAATCATCTTTAATCAGAGTTTAACACGGTAATCATGTCAGAATAAATTAATTCAAATAGAGCCATGCTACACGAGGATCATCATTCAACAATTTAATCATTATAAGACCATGTCTTACACAGCGGAGATACCGACCCAAAATTTAATAAAACATCATAGTTCTCAAGGAATTCAAATCCAAAACTATTAAACAATAATGATTCTCTTAACTAAGCGTTCCCAGTGTTACAACCTAATCGAGCATGACAACACACGGACTAAAATGATGAGCTCTAGAGCCATCCTCACCGACTCTCATTGCTAATTTAATCGAAATGGTAAAGTAAGGGTGAGACTTCTCATAATTAAAGCATATTATAAGCTTCTCAATTAACAATATATTTCAAGCATATTAATCCACCCATTTCAACATAACTCCAGATTCAATACACAATTACAACCATATAATCATCATGCACAACAATCATCAATCAGAGAATAGTAACACTGGAAGACATCCTAACATGTTACTATTCCATACAAATATAATGCGACTCAATGCATGCGGTACCGACTCGTGACCAAGTCACCCAACACTGATCCATTCGTCAACCGGATACAGTACCATCGATTCGTCCATAACCACTCGGACACGAATCCAGCCTAACCACCCATCCTCACTCGGGTATCGGTTATCGGCAATCCAAGTCAAATTCCGCACAATGGGAATTAACTTCACCAAACAATGCATATGCACGCACATCACTAGCATGCAACATCAATCAGTCTATGTATACATTCATTGAACATAACTGAATCTCAACAATCAACATGATATATCAACTAATCATGCATACATCAACATCAGCAATAACATGCAAACCAATCAACATGATATATCAACCAATCATGCATACATCAACACAGCAATAACATGCAAACCATTCATCACAACATCGACAATTAAGGTCAAAAGCCATCAGTCATATACAACACCAACAAACACATGATATCAATACAATCATGACTACACCAATTATCATAAACCGAATCAAACTCAAAAACATGATAATCCAACCATCATGCACACAAATAACAACAGCATAACATGCTTTACATTCACTCTGTATCAATATATCCATCACCACAGGATCTCTACTGCATACACATCAATATGCGTCAGTCAATAGTCATCTATTTCGGAATTTGGCCCATTTTCAAAATAACTTCAAGTTTTGGAAAATATTTTCATTTCATAAAATAGAGCTTTAAATTTAGAAAATAACGTCCAAAATCAAAACGGACTTACGGTTTGAAAGTTATGAATTTTGAAGTTTTGAAAAATTGGAAAATGCACGGAACCGGTTCCTACCGAACGGAACCGGTTCGAAAGTTGAAATTACCCCCTGATTTTGAATGGGGAACGGTTCCGTCATATCAGGAACCGGTTCTGCGTGTTAAAATGTCATTTCGCACTTTTGACATCCTTCCATTTTCAATTAAACCCATTTTTACCCATACGAACTCCATCATGGGAAACACTAAAATACATCATTTGGCATCATCTATCTCATCAAACAACATATTTCCATCATCTATTTTCATCTACTGACACTCTAATCATATTCCATACATGTTCTGACACAATCTGACACCTATAGGGACACATTCATGGAACCCTAGAATTTCACAATTTCAAATTCCTACATGCTATAACTCATATCATCAACATCAAAACCTATAATAAGCCATAATCAGTCGAAATCACCCCTTACCTTGTGGGTTCTTCGAGATTCTGACGCTTCTAGGTTTTCCTTCTCTTCTCTTCTCCAACTCTACGTATAATAGCTTTTCTTCCAAAAACCTATTTTCTTTTCTTTTCCTTTTATATTCCTTCTAATAATCCTTTATTTATTCCAATAAAATAAAACAAATGGTAATTAGTAAGTGTAGTGTAATTTACTCCTCACACCCCTAATTACACCTCACACCTCCATCTCTTCCTTTCTTCAATTAATCCCATAAATTCCAAAAATATAATTAATTCAAGTCCTTAATTAATTAAATAATTAAATTCCTATTTATTTAATTTCGAATTAAATCGGGTGTCACAACTCTCCCCACTAAAAGAGTTTCGTCCTCGAAAACACCACTTAGACGAACGATTCGAATATGAGTCCTTCCTCGACTCTCCGGTTCCCATGTAACAATTCCATCTGCTGGTCCTCCCAAGCTACTCTTACCAATGCGATCTCTTTGACTGCAACCATTTCAACTCTTCCTAATCAAAGAGATATTTGAGACTCTTATGATCACTAATACCTCAATTCGAGAACCATATAAATAATGCCTCCCCAACTTCAAAACAAATATAACACTACCAACTCTAAATCATGAGTCGGATAACTCCTTTCATGCACTTTCAATTGTCGTGAAGCATAAGCCACAACCCCTTATCTTGCATCAACACACCACCTATTCCCATTAATGATGCGTCACGTACACAACAAAAGACTTAGTCGGATTCGGCAAAATGAAGATCGGAGCACCATCAACCTCCTCTTGACTCTTGAAATCCTTCCTTCCAACTATCACGTCATGTTTGACATCATTTCCAATATCACTAACAAATATCCTTCTTATTCAACCACTAGAATCCCACACGATCCATTGCTATCGGGTTAAGAATATATCACCACTCACTCCTTACCCCATTCACTCTAAGATACGATTTATCACTTGCGCACAATTATAAGAACCTCCACCGAACCGCAATGTCCCCAACATTCATACACAATGCCGACCACGAGGCTACGTTCCAACGATAGAGCTTGCAATTAATACATCTCTTATAATGGATGTAACATCAATAAGACATAGAACCTTTCACCCAACAATTCTATTACGAAATCTCTAATAGTTCATAAACTCCACACCTTCTAATGTTTGATTTGTGACTTCCAAAAGAAATCATACTCGCATAACAAAGTGCATCACGTTACGCTTTAACTCGATTAATCACCTTAAGTCATTATCTTCATTTGATTTCCATCAACTACCACTCTACAAGTTTCATATTTATCTTTAGACTTTCTCCTTAACATCTACCAAAATCACTGTTCACCTTCTTACATTCTAAACCTTCCACTCTGCGGCTTCAACTTGCATACACTCGAGTCCCGACCGCTAGATAATTTCCAAGTCTACTATCCCTCAATAGAGCGTCAACCGCTTCACACACTATCAAGCTTGCAAGATGAGTCTATTAAATCCAACACGATCCCGTCTATTATCAACAAGAGATTAAGGGTGATCAGTTCCTCAATTTGTCGATAGGTAGCCGGCAATCACAATGGAGTATAAACCACCGTACCACACTATAATAGCGTTCCTTTAGAACTTGTGCCCGTAGTCACCCGAGCCCTATGGTCTAATAATCTTCCTTTAAGGTTTACAATTCATTCCACACTTATTTTCTCATTTGATATCGACGATGAGATACCATCGACCAAACAATTTTACATACTCTTCTTCACACTCACTTAGCATCACGATTGTTAAGTATTTTCCCCCTCATGAGATGCTAACATACCAAATACACCATAACTCATTTTGTCCCCATTTGAAGCCCTTATCCATGCGGAGAACTTTAACGACATTCACAACTCTTAGTCTCCCTTTAAATCTCATAACATCTAGGATCCATATATGTTCAGTCTGAATCTTATTTCAAATGCAATCTCGGTAATACATCTCATCATATGATCGGTAAAAGAACTTCCAACATTTTCTTAACACATGTCCATATTTTGACATCTTAAACATGATTGCACTTCCTGTCGAATTTATTTCCTCTAACACCACTTATCTTTTCCTCAGAAGCTAACGTCACTTATTCATCCTCAATCGACATAAGTTGCATCTCTAATACTTTCACATTCTTACTAATACCAACATTTCATTCATTAAGAATATATCATTCTTGACCTCGTCTCAAATAACTGCGATTATTGGTTATGCCCATAAAATCTTCCAATACCCGCAACAAATTTTGGACTTTCCCACTACAACACTACGTCAGCCTCAGATGGGTCTACCGCATTACCGTCACTTAAGATAACATGATAAAGAAAACTCATATCCTTATACCGTAATCTACACCATGAAACTTAACAAAATTCTACTCCTCTTTCGAAGTTGGAATTCACCTCACAACATTCAACATACGTATACCGAGTTTTAGAAGCTTCTTTCTAACTATCTTCATCCTTAACCTGACCACGAAGGTAAGTTAATCTAAACTCAACTTTACTGAAGGCATACTTTCCAACCAATTGATCCATCAAATCACCAATAATTTGAAATAGATATTTAGTCTTAATCACCACTTAAATCAGTTATCAAAATCCACACGCAATTGCCTCTCTTCCTCCTTGACTAAGGAAATTAGAGCTCCCCAAACAATACACTTAGTTTTACAAATCCATTTCACTGCGCATCTTCCAATAGCTTCTTCAATTCCCTTAACTCAAAAGTTGACATCTTGCACGGTGTCATAAAACAAGTTTTGTACCAAGAACGACATCAACAACAACTCTGATTCTCCTCAAACATCATTACATGATAAATAATTACTTTCGATGCTGGGACCATTTTTAAAACAAAGTTCATCACATTATCTTTCCAACGCTTCAAACGGAACTCAAATCAGACATCCAAAACTCAAATTATGAATCTTACAAGTTTTCAAAACAATGTTGTTAGCTTCAGGAAATCAATTCCCTGTGATAGGTAATCGATTTCCACCTTGTGAGAGTCAAAAAAATCCCAAAACATCACCGAATACAAAATTTGAGATCTTAACTTCAACATACCGCAACACACATCATTCACCATGATTAATTGTGTCAAGTTACAATTCCAATAACCAATTCACACAATTGCATACTTTATATCAACCATTGACACTGACACAGTTAATCTTTTCAAGAACACCAAGAGGTAACTCACGACGGTTCCACAATCAATGGAAGTGTTGCAACATTCAACCACACCAGCTTCATCTTCTAAGAGTCATCCTTCTTAATTACCAAATATCTTCTAGGCCAAGAATATGCATCGACTCATCATAACGATTAATAATCACTTGGTTTAACTTCAAACATCCAACCCAAGGATGACCTCAAGCTAATCCAACATCTTGTTCGAGACGGTGAGTCGCTATTGTTCCGTGGAAGCGTCATAACTCACACCCCAATGGAACATCATTATCCATAACATCGTCCTCCACTCCCGGTGATGCGAACAACACAAGTACATAATTGTTACCACTTAAGAGAACCTTATCGACCATCATCTCGATTCTCGATTCGTAATCCCTCCGTCGGGCAACTATGCGTATAACCACATACGCTCGTATAATCAATAACACATCGATCCAACTCTTCACACCAAAACATATCGAGAATAAAGCCTCCCCAATGGCTTCTAAACCACCCCGCAACCAAGTAGTTAGGAAAACAAGCAAGTATCGACAGTGTTTCACACACATGTCGCATACAGAAGGAGTAATGACATTAAGACACTGGTCACAACGACCGACTATGCTCTGATACCACTATTGTAACACCCCATCTAAATACCCCGAATATATTAATTAAATTAACATTTAAATCATCTTTAATCAGAGTTTAACACGGTAATCACGGGATGTCACAATTAATAAATAGAATAAACCTTCATTCAAACAGTAGCCATGCTACACTGAGGATCATCATTCAACAATTTAATCATTATAAGACCATGTCTTACACAGCGGAGATACCAACCCAAAATTTAATAAAACATCATAGTTCTCAAGGAATTCAAATCCAAAACTATTAAACAATAATGATTCTCTTAACTGTTCCCCGTTACAACCTAATCGAGCATGACAACGACACACGGACTAAAATGATGAGCTCTAGAGCCATCCTCACCGACTCCTCAGCTGCTAATTTAATCTGAAATGGTAAAGTAAGGGTGAGACTTCTCATAATTAAAGCATATTATAAGCTTCTCAATTAACAATATATTTCAAGCATATTAATCCACCCATTTCAACATAACTCCGTTCAATACACAATTACAACCATATAATCATCATGCACAACAATCATCAATCGGAGAATAGTAACAGGAAGACATCCTAACATGTTACTATTCCATACAAATATAATGCACTCAATGCATGCGGTACCGACTGTGACCAAGTCACCCAACACCGATCCATTCGTCAACCGGATACGGTACCATCGATTCGTCCATAACCACTCGGACACGAATCCATAACCACCCATCCTCACTCGGGTATCGGTTATCGGCAATCCAAGTCAAATTCGCACAATGGGAATTAACTTCACCAAACAATGCATATGCACGCACATCACTAGCATGCAACATCAATCACTATGTATACATTCATTGAACATAAGCGAATCTCAACAATCAACATGATATATCAACTAATCATGCATACATCAACATCAGAATAACATGCAAACCAATCAACATGATATATCAACCAATCATGCATACATCAACACAGAATAACATGCAAACCATTCATCACAACATCGACAATTAAGGTCAAAAGCCATCATCATATACAACACCAACAAACACATGATATCAATACAATCATGACTACACCAATTATCATAAACCGAATCAAACTCAAAACATGATAATCCAACCATCATGCACACAAATAACAACAGATAACATGCTTTACATTCACTCTGTATCAATATATCCATCACCACGGGATCTCTCGCACACATCAATATGTCGTCAATAGTCATCTATTTGAATTTGGCCCATTTTCAAAATAACTTCAAGTTTTGGAAAATATTTTCATTTCATAAAATAGAGCTTTAAATTTAGAAAATAACGTCCAAAACGGCGCTCAAAACGGACTTACGGTTTGAAAGTTATGAATTTTGAAGTTTTGAAAAATTGGAAAATGCACGGAACCGGTTCCTACCGAGCGGAACCGGTTCCGAAAGTTGAAATTACCCTTTTTTGAATGGGGAACCGGTTCCGTATATGAACCGGTTCTGCGTGTTAAATGTCATTTTCGCACTTTTGACATCCTTCCATTTTCAATTAAACCCATTTTACCCATACGAACTCCATCATGGGAAACACTAAAATACATCATTTGGCATCATCTATCTCATCAAACAACATATTTCCATCATCTATTTTCATCTACTGACACTCTAATCATATTCCATACATGTTCTGACACAATCTGACACCTATAGGGACACATTCATGGAACCCTAGAATTTCACAATTTCAAATTCCTACATGCTATAACTCATATCATCAACATCAAAACCTATAATAAGCCATAATCAGTCGAAATCACCCCTTACCTTGTGGGTTCTTCGAGATTCTGACGCTTCTAGGTTTTCCTTCCTCTCTTCTCTTCTCCAACTCTACGTATAATAGCTTTTCTTCCAAAAAAACCTATTTTCTTTTCTTTTCCTTTTTATATTCCTTCTAATAATCCTTTATTTATTCCAATAAAATAAAACAAATGGTAATTAGTAAGTGTAGTGTAATTTACTCCTCACACCCCTAATTACACCTCACACCTCCATCTCTTCCTTTCTTCAATTAATCCCATAAATTCCAAAAATATAATTAATTCAAGTCCTTAATTAATTAAATAATTAAATTCCTATTTATTTAATTTCTGAATTAAATCGGGGTGTCACACCGTTGATCATTGATATTTTAATATCGTCGTACCTACAAGAATGAATGTTAGTAAATAAAGAATTCTCTTTGTTTAAAATTCTCCACTTCCACTTGCTTAGAAGGGCTAAATTGAATCTCCCACAATGTTTCACATGTAGACCACCCTCTTGCTTAGGACGCCACACCTTATCCCAACTAATCCAATTGACTTTTTTACTCCCCTCATCATAATCACAAAGGAAATAACATTGAATGGAGATTATCTCATTGATAATAGATTTGGGGGCCTTGTAAAAAGAGAAGAAAAAAATTAGAAGACTAGACAAAATGGAATTCAAGAGCACCACCCTGCCACCAAAAGATAAATGTTTGTGATGTCAACCTCCTGATATTCTTCTTAATTTAGCCATAATTGGTCTCCAAACCACACATATCCTACGATTAATTCCAATCGGAATCCCAGGAAACAAAAAAGACGGGGACCCAATCTCACAATTGAGAAAAGAGGAAGCGGCTTGAATAAAATTAGGATCAAGATAGGTCCCAAAAGTCTACTTTTATTCAAATTAATTCTTAAACCGAAAGTATCTCTAAACCCTTAAGGATTGCCTTAAAGACCCAAAGATTATTTACAAATCTGCTGCAATAAGCACAATATCATCGACAAATTGAAGAATCTCCAAATCGGAGTTGGAGTCCAAAGAAAAGCCCCTAAACTCACCCAAAGACGATGGTACATTAACCATACCCGCAAGACCTTCCGCCACAAATAAGAAGAGAAAAAGAGAAATCGTGTATCCTTGCCTTAAACCTCTAGAAATCAAAAAATCTCGGATAGGACTACCATTTACAAGAATAGACATTTAACTATTAAAGACAAGAGCTTTAATCCAACTCCTCCATCTAACTCCAGAAAACCCCTCCGAAGTTAGTATGAAAGGAACTCCCAAGAGACACAATCATAATCCTTTTAAAAATCCACCTTAACCATCATACAACTTTTTTTATACCTCTTCGCATAATCCAACAACTCATTCAAAACAAGGACCCCATCCAACATATATCTATTAAGGATAAACGCGGATTGAAAACTAGAAATAAGCTTATCAATGACAAGCTTCAATCTCGAGGCCAACAACTTAGCCAAAATCCTATACATGCTACAAATTAGACAAATCAAACGGTAATCATTCAAAGAAATAGGATTATAAATCTCAGGAATCAAAGCCAAAAAAGAAGCGGTAACCGCTTTATGAAGCATGACAAAAGAATGAAATTAGTTGAAAAAATCTAAAATTTCCCTCTTTAAAAAAGGCCAAAACAAACTTGTAAATCCATTAGGACCGCGACTCTTATCCCCATCACAACTCGAGATAACATCCCACATGTCCTCCTTTGAAAAATGAAGCTCCAAAGAAAAAGCTTCCTCTTCCGAAAAAGATTTGAAAAAACTACCATCCAAACTCGGTCTAGAAGACATAGATTCTGCAGACCTCTTCTCAAATTGACCCTTAATCTCCTCTTTGACCAAACCTACTTTGTCAATCCAACCACTAGAAGTGTTCAAGCCCAAAATCAAATTCCTTCTAACTCTAACTTTAACAACCTTATGAAAGTTCTTATAATTTGAATCCCCTTATTCAAGCCATAAAGCCCTAGCCTTTTGATGAAGGAAACTCTCCTTGAAACGAAACGACTCCCAAAATTTAGAAGCCAAAAACCTCTTCAAAGCCAAATTCTCCATATTTAAAGAATTTCCCTCGGAAGCTTTCATATCAAGATCATTCAAATTTTTAATAGCACCCTCCACATCAAGATTCAAAATGCCAAAACCTCCCATTCCACTTCCTCAGAGCTCTCCAAACTTTTAAAAAGAAGTGCGACACCGAGGAAGTTGGTGTGAAAGAAATATATTGTTAGCAATTAGATGAAATACTAGATGGCTAATGAAAACTCCATGGAAACTGAATCTTGCGAAATCTAGAAGATATTACACAAAATCATCTTTGAAAATATAAACATAAATGAAAATTTTCAAATAGCAATTATCTTTGAAAAGCTAAAATCCCACCGAGTATCATAATCAATAAAAAATCATCATTGCCTAAAAGTACTTTGTAACACTAGGTTGGAAATGTTTTATCTTGTTTTGATTTTCTGTTTAGATTATTTACTTAATAAAATACTTTTTATTAAGATAATTTATAGTATATTTATCTTTAGTTTCGATGTTGTCGTATGTGTTATTAGAAAAAGTATCTTGGTTGATCATGTTTAACATCTATTTTGTAGAAATAATTTTCATATTTTATAAATAAGAGTTTTAGGATTTTAGGGTGTTGCAACAAGTCATGTCAAAATGAGTTTATGAGTAGTAATATTATCAAATGACATGTTAATTTTCAAAATTCTTTCAATAATTTGAGGAGTCAAAATGGATAAGCCATGGAAAATTTTTCATGTAATGTCTTGAATAATTGAATTGGTCTTAATAGCTTTCAAATATTGAATATTCATCAAAAATATAAGGTGTAAATCTTTAATTTTGTGAGACGATAAAGCAATGTTCATTCCATTACCAATGTGCCATCTAATTAGTTCCTTCAACAAAGAAAAATAATATTTAATGTGAGACCATTTTGAAGAAGAAATTTGATGTATAATTGATTTTTTTAATTATTGATAGTCAATAACTTCTAACAAAAAGATAAACAACCAACTTTGTTTATTGTCAAAATATCTCCCAGATCAAGATCTCTACTAGGTAATGGTGAATCAATAACCTTTTAAGATGTAGAAATCGTCTTTCTATTGTTTATGCTATCTGTCCACAAAAAACTTTTTGATACAAGAATTTAGTTTGTTAAGAAAATTGATTTACTATTTATAAATCCTAAGACTACACACAAGCATGCCTTATATGAATGATTGGAGCTCAAACCAATACCCATCATAGAAAGAAGGCGACATTTCTAAATAGCTAACTTGACAAATACTGTATCTACTATAATTTGAAGATGATGAGTTCTAGACTTATTTTTGAATATAGAAATTCTAACATAATTAAATGATGTATGTCACACAATGAATTCAAACATATCTAAAATATGCTCAACTTAAAAGTATCTCTGCCATAAAATTTACATTTAGTTGGACTGATGTGTTGACCAAATATCAAACAATATTCTTACGAGAGATTGTTTAGAGGTGAAAAAATGGATGGATATGGTTTGGATTGTTAATGGATGCATCAAAATAATTCATTAATCCATTACAATCCATAAAAACTTCCTTAAATATATCAAATCCAATCCATCCATTTAAAAATAAAATTCATTCAATCCATTCATTAATAACATTTTAATGGATGAATATCCATTCATCGAAAAATAAGTTTCAGTTTTAAAAGTAACAAAAAAATTTCAGTTTTTATAAAAAAATAACACATTTTTTATTTAAAAAAATTTCCAGTGTTTTTCGAAAAAAATATGCTTTTTTTTTCAGTTTTTAAAAAAATAAACATTTTTTTAAAAAAAATTTCCAGTTTTTTTGAAAAAATATTTTTTTTTCAGTTTTAAGAAAGAATTTACATTTCTTTTTCAATTTTTTTTTTTAAAATTCCAGTTTTTATGAATTTTTTTTTCAGTTTTTCAAAAAATTTCTTTTTTTGTTATTTTTAAAAAAAAATTCCAGTTTTTTTTTTCGAAAATCTATATATATATTTTAAATTTTCAGTTTTTTTTTGAAAAAATATTTTTTTTCAGTTTTACAAAGAAAAACATTTGTTTTAAAAAAATTTCCAATTTTTTTTCAGTTTTAAAAAAAAAACATTTTTTTTTTTAATTTCCAGTTTTTATTTGAATTTTCTTTTTTCAGTTTTTAAAAAAAAATATTCCAATGTTTTTTCGAAAAAATATATTTTTTTTTCAGTTTTTTTTTTTAAAAAAGTTTCATTTTTTAAAAAAAAATCTGATTTTTTTCAAAAAAATAATATTTAATTTTTTTATTAAAAAAAAATTCAATTATATTATTACGGAAAAATTTATTTATTTTTATTTTTAAAATATTTTTTTAATTTAAAAAAAAATATTTATTTGATCTAAAGAATAATCCATTGGATCATTAAAATGTGGTGGATGGATTGGTCATATGTAAATAAATGAATAAATTGGATCAATCCATTAATTTATTTTTTATATGGTGGATAGATTGGATGAATTTTTTAGTGAATGGATTAGATAGATTTTATTTTAATAGATTCAATTGTCACCGCTAATTATTAATGGCTTCAACATATAATTGAATTGATTCTTAACCCAACTCAACTCAATAAAATTTAATTAGACTGGTAATATCAACAATACTTGTTGTTTTTGTGGTGGTAATATCAAGATTTTAACAAATGCTTTTGTTATACTTTTGAGTTAATGTTATTTACTCGGCCACACAATGTTTTTAACTCATTCTCAAAAAGATAACTTTTTCCATTATTCCGTGGCAAACCCATATATTCCACCAAACTAAGTATCATTGGACTTAATGAAAAATACAAACATGTTATAGATTCTTATTTGTAACAAGAATTATCATTTTGAACTTTATGTCTCTATAAATACCATGCTGTCTGAACTCTACTTCACATCATCATATTAAGAAGAAAATAAAAAAGAATAGAAAAAATGAAGAGTGTGAAAATCTGTTCAAATTCTATTCAAACCATGATGATCTTTCTTCTAATTATCATATCAACTTTTTACCTAAGCATTGAAGCCTCCACATGCAAACCAAGTGGAAGAATAATAGGAAAACATCTCAAATCAGGAAAATGCAATAGAGGTGAAGACTCAAGTTGCTGCAAACCAGGAAAACCCTACACAACCTTCCACTGTTCACCACAGGTTTCACGTAAGACAAAAGCAACACTAACACTGAACAGCTTTGAGAGAGGTGGAAGTGGAGGATCAGCATCAGCATGTGACAACCATTTTCACTCCGACAACACACCCGTTGTGGCATTATCAACTGGTTGGTTGAACAATCACAAGAGGTGTTTGAAAAAGATTGTTATATTTGGAAATGGTAAGAGGGTGAAGGCTTTGGTTGTTGATGAGTGTGATTCTACTAAAGGATGTGATGCTACACATGATTTTCAGCCTCCTTGTTCGAATAATATTGTGGATGCTTCTGCTGCTGTTTGGAAGGGTTTGGGTGTGCCTGAGAAAGATTGGGGTCAATTGGAAGTTTTTTGGTCTGATGCTTGATAAACATGTGTGTATCCCACTTATCTGTAATTGTGTGAAAATACATATATGATATATACATATAGTATTATATAGAATAAAAGACACATGAAATATACTCCTATACGGCTACACACACAAATTGCTCACGCAACTATAAAATAAAATACATTAAGATTCAGTGTTTTTGGATACTAATGATGACTTACATAAGAATGAGATTAATGATTGTATGAGTGGTACTACCGTGATTATGGGGCTGGTTATAGGGGACACCTTTATGTTGTCAATGTTGCTGATTCGAGGGCTGTATTGAACACAATATCCAATATGCCAAAATAAAATTTTCTATAAGATTGAAATCAGAGAATAAAATCGTAAAATATAAAACTATATTTAAGATTGAAAGATCCTACCTAATTAAGTTTATAGAATCGGATATCAAGATAAAAAAAAAAAATCTTAGAAAGATTCAACCAAATAAAAAATAATAATAATAAATATATTATATTATATTGAATAAACATAATTTCACATTTTAAATATAAAACTACCAACCAAATTTTAAATCTTAAACATAAAATTAGAAGTCTTAAATATAAAATATTATAATTTAATTTTTCTAAACTAAAATTTCTATTATTTATATTTATATTTATTTAATATTCAGCCCTTAATTATTTCAAGTGTCAATTGCTAATGTTGGTAATGATTTCTCTCCAATTTCATTCCTTCTAATTTACTAATTGGTTAAATGTTAACCATCATACTTTCAACCATTACACGTTTCTGAACCACTTTGCAGTTTCTCTCTGTTATTTCACATTTGCAACATTGGGGAACATTTGTTTTAGAGTTACTATTAAATTATTTTTTTGTTTAATTTTTTTACTTGGATATTTATTTTGTGAGATTAAGATATTAACATTATTGATGATATTTTGTGGTTTTTGAACTATCTAAGTTATGGAGAATATTCCGTTGTTTTAAACATGTAGTTTAATTATTTTAATTGATTTTGTTCTTCAAAAAAGCATGACATTGTGTGAAAATTATTTTAAATAAATTGTGACATCCTTGTTTACATGTTTACTCTGAAATCTATTTTATTTTCCGCGGGATTTTAGAAGGGTGTTACAATAGTGGTATCAGAGCATAGTTGATCGTTGTGACCAGTGGCTTAGTGTCATTTTCCTTTTGTATGCGACTAGTGCAAGGTAACACTGTCGATACTTGTGTTCTAATGAGAATTGTTTTGTGAAATTCTCATAACAATGGTTGGAAGAGGTAACGGAAGAGATGATGCTGCAATTGTTGAGGCTTTGGGAATACTTGCTGGTGTACTTGGAGGAAACTCAAATAGAGCTGGTATTGGTGCAGATAGGCAATTGGGAAACTTTCAAAGGAACAATCCTCCGTTGTTCAAGGGCACGCATGACCCTGAAGGTGTTCAGAAGTGGCTGAAGGCAATTGAAAGGATCTTCCGAGTGATTAATTATGCTGAGGATCTAAAGGTGAGGTATGGTACTCATATGCTTGTAGAAGTGGTTGATGACTGGTGGGTTTCTACTAGGACTGAAATAGAGCAAGATGGTATTATGCTAACTTGGGCTGTGTTCAGAACGGCTTTTCTAAGAAGGTGTTTTCCTAAAGATATTCGGGGAAAGAAAGAGATTAAATTTTTGGAGCTCAAGCAAGGTAATATGACTGTGCTTCCAAGTTTACCGAATTGGATAAGTATTATGCTCACTATAACAATGATAAGGTTGGAGAATTTTCTAAGTGTATCAAGTTTGAAAATGACCTTCGTGATGAAATCAAGCAAGGTATCAGGTATAAGCGAATTCACAGGTTTTCTGATTAGGTAGATTGTAGAAGGATTTTGGAAGAGGATATTAATAATACTAGGTCACGTTCTCGAGGATTTTTTGACAAGAAAGGGAAGTAACATATGGAATGTGGCAAACCGTATGACAAAGGTAGCCAGAAGTCTAGGGGTGGAAAAGGCCTAGTAGGGGAGACTTTAGTGCTCCTATTAGGTGCTATAAATGTGGTGAGTTTGGGCATTGTGTTCAGGAATGCAAGAATAATGATAAGAAGTGTTTTAGGTGTGGAAAACCTGCACATCTAGCTAATGATTGTAGAGTAAGGACAGTGACTTGCTACAACTTTGGGGAAGAAAGAACAGTCTGGTGGAAAGGTGTTTGCTTTATCTGGGTCAGAGACCAATCCTAATGATCGCTTGATTAAAGGTACGTGTTTTATTCATGGCACACCTTTGATTGCAATTATTGATACTAGAGCGACTCATTCGTTCATTTCTTTGGATTTTGCTAAAAGATTGAATTTGGATATATCTGATATGAAAGGAAGTATGGTTATTGACACTTATGTGTCGGGTTCAGTGACTACTTCGTTTGTGTGTAGGAATTGTCCTACTATAATTTTTGGTAGGGGTTTCGGTATGGATTTAGTATGCCTATAGTTAGAACAACTTGACATCATCCTTGGAATGAACTAGTTGGAATTCAACCAGGTTCATATCAATTGTTTTGCGAAGACTATTTGCTTTCCTGAAGCTGTTAGTGTCGAAGACTTGACTATGTGTGTCAGACAAGTGAATGGAGCTACGATAGTATTTATGTTGTGTTCTTCGATGGAAGTGAAGGGAAAGGCTAAGAGTAATTAGTTACCTATTGTGTGTGAATTTCCGGAAGTTTTTCCAGAAGATGTTAGTGAGTTGCCACCTGAGAGAGAAGTGGAATTTTCTATAGATTTAATTCCTAGAACTAGTCCTGTGTTGATGGCCCCGTATCGCATGTCGGCATCTGAATTGGCAGAATTGAATGGTCAGTTAGAGGAGTTTCTTGAAAAGAAATTTATTCGTCCGAGTGTTTCGCCGTGGGATGCTCCTGTGTTATTGGTTAATAAAAAAGAAGGTTCTATGAGATTGTGTAGATTATAGGAAATTGAACAAAGTTACAATCAAGAATCGGTATCCTTTGTCGAGGATTGATGATTTGATGGATCAACTTGTTGGAGCTTGTGTGTTCATTAAGATCGACCTAAGGTCTGGATATCATCAGATTCGTGTGAAAGCGGAAGATATTTAGAAGACTGTGTTTAGAACGAGGTATGGACACTATGAGTATTCTGTTATGCCGTTTGGAGTTACTAATGCACCTGGTGTTTTTATGGAGTATATGAACAGGATATGTCATCCGTATCTTGATAAGTTTGTGGTGGTCTTTATTGATGACATTCTAATTTATTCGAAGAATGACGAAGAACATGCAGAACATCTCAAAATTGTGTTAGAATTACCGAAAGACAAGAAGCTTTATGCGAAGTTGTCTAAATGTGAATTATGGTTGAGTGAAGTAAGCTTTCTTGGTCATGTGATTTCTAAGAGTGAGATTAATGTTGACCCTACGAAGGAAGAAGCGGTATCTCAGTGGGAGACGCCGAAATCTGTTTCTGAAATTCGTAGTTTTCTTGGTCTTGCAGGTTACTATAGAAACTTCATTGAGGGATTTTTGAAGTTGGCATTACTGTTAACTAAGTTGATGAGAAAAGGACAAGCGTTTGTATGGGATTCTGAATGCGAAAAGGGTTTCCAAGAGTTGAAAAACAGATTGACTAGTGCTTTGATCTTGATTTTTCCGAATCCAGCGAAATCTTTTATCGTGTATTGTGATGCTTCACTTATGGGTTTAGGTGGTGTTTTGATGCAAAATCAACAGGTAGTAGCTTATGCTTCAAGGAAATTGAAAGTACATGAAAGGAACTACCTGACTCATGATCTAGAGTTGGCAGATGTGGGATTTGTTTTGAAACTATGAAGGCATTACTTGTATGGTTCTCGATTTGAAGTGTTCACTATGCCAAACAAGGGATTAGACAGTGCTTTTTTAGGCCTTTAACAACGCTTAAAAGCGCTGCTAAAACCACCGTTGCTAAAGGTATAGACAACACTTATGTAATTTCAAAAGCGCTGCTATAGGTACCCCCTTTAGCAGCGCTTACACTTTAGACAACGCTTTTAATGTGGAACCTTAGACAGCGCTTTTTAAAAGCGCTGTCTATTCCCCCCTTTAACAGCGCTTTTGCTTATTATTTTTTAATATATTTTTTTCATTTAATATAATCTCACCATTTTTGCACTAGAATTTATAACTTCAACATAACATTTTAAACAACAACAACATCAATATACAACAACATCAATATTATAACAACATCAATATACGTCAATATATACATCTTCAATCCTTTTTGCACAATATACACAACAACAACATTAATTTATACAACAATGAAACAAAATCAAAATTTCTTTACAGAATAACTCTATCTTCTACATCCATCTGCACCTATATAACCTGAAACAAAATCAAAAAATCGAAATTCATACAAGTTACCAAATAACAACAAAAACAATAATATTGTAACACAACTATAACGACATATATTATATTCTCAAAACTCAAAGCTATACCTTATAATAAAACTCTCAACTCCATAACAAATTGACATCAATCCTCCATAAGTTCATCTAATTGATCTTTTGTGTAATAAGCACACTTGAATTCATCAAAGTACTACATAATAATATAACATAGTATGATTTAATTAAAATACTAAGTCATTTTATGAGAAATATTAAAATAATTCCTAAGTTAGAAATTCATACCGTGGATGGAATCTCTAATCAGTCCAAAAGAATAGTTTCTTTCATAAACCTCAACATAAAATAACCGCAATCTACACCATTGCATTGACGAGGACACTACACATGGAAAGAAAATATGGATATACATCAAGATATACACCTTAACTTGTTTTATCAAGTATCATCGCTATATAATCAAAATTGTGAAAATCTATACCTCCACTTTGATCTAAGAAATATTGTTGACTCTACTCCTTGGTACTTGAATATCTCTTTGTGCTCGAAAACTTTGTAGAAAGATATAATAAAATAATAACGAATATTTAGAACTATCGCACATAAATAATTAAATATACACAAGAATATTTTAGAACAATCTCACTTACGTGTCAATCGTCTTCTTCATATCTGGGTATGTTGTCCAATCATTGCCCAATGACTCCAGATAATATACAATTTCTCTCACAGGATTAATTGCAACCAAAACCACAAATAATGGTTAGAAGAATTCTTAAATCATTAATGTTTTGATTGAAGAGTTAACTGACCCAACCACCGGGCAAATCAACTTGTCATACAGAAACCTTAAATAAAATCATCATTAACATTAATTATTCATTGAAATGAGTAAATAAATTCTGTAATTAATTAAACAAAGTTGATTGGAGTATACCTGATGTATGTATTGATAACAGCAATGCCTAATGTCAAGTGTCCAAAAACTTGTTCCAAATCTTCCTTACCAATTGCTGTCATGCCTTCAGAACCATAAATCCCTTCATCCAGGGGTATAAGAGAAGTACCACCTTGCGAAATAGTTGTGAAGCTTATATATGTCTGAAGGCACGACCTATACTGTGAAGTAATTTTCTTTCTAGCACCGGTCCTCTTAGAAACACTCTTTATTTTTGTGGGAATGTTGCTAATTACAGGCTCTTTACCCCTACTTACAACTTCTACCTCTTTGGCAGGAATAATCTAAATATCATAAAATTAGAGTGGTCAAGTATAGGATGACAAATTAACATTATCTAAGCATAAATATCATATATTTGTGTTGTACCTGTTTTTTTTATGCCACTGACTCCATTGGCCGTGTAATCCCTTTATCTTTTGGTTTGGGTTTTGTAGGAGTCTAACATAACCATGCAAAAAAATGTAAGTAAAACAAACGTAAAAAATTTGAGTACTAAAAGGTTCATAACAGTTTTAATTATACCTCATCATCTATGCGAACGAGTCTTGACGGCCATGCAACAAACGCTCCTATTGCCTCTCCCACCAATGTTGCATCTGAAACTTCATCTGGGATTGGTAATAACGCACCCTCCTCTAAAGCAATATCAATTGACACTTTCAAATATCCAGAAGGGAGCGGTTTATGATGAAGTACTTCTCCCAGAGTGTTAAGGACTTTTCCCTTTCCAACCATGCGATAAGTTGGTGTCTCTAAAAAGAGTTGACAAGGTGAAATGCCCTAAAATCAATAATAAATATGACATCGTTAATGTGTATATATGTCAGTTAAATAAATTACACTAATTTAATTTCATATTAATATATGAAATTACCTCGGGAATACTTGGTTGAACAACACAATTGACACTAGCTATGTCACTAGTTTCTCTAACACCCGAAGCTTGCCTTTCTTGATTGGCACTGTCTTGCTTTTTCCTTCCTTAATTCAAGAACTTCAGCTTCTAATGCATCCAACCTTGCCTGCAGTTCTTTATTGCTAGCAGATTTTGTCTTTGGGTTGTTCTTTTTCAAGGAGCTTGGAGTAACCCCATGTCCTTTACCCCTCACCCGACCAGAATACTCACGAACATCTAATGCTCGACTAAGTATGCTCCTGCAATCATCTGGTGGAGATGTAGACTGTGACAGAATCTCCTGAAATTCATATGAATATTGGAAAAACATGAATATTATATGTTAATAAAATTTTGATTTAATTAGAATTAATGTTATACTTACGCATTTTTCAAAAATTTCTTGTACATCTTCTTTAAGAACTCCATCCTTACCCACACGGGCAGCCTTCCACAAAACATGCTCCGAAAGAGATGTTTCAGAATTATTCTCCTCTTTTAACTACACATTAACACAAAAAACAAGCTCAGTTATAACTCTCGATGACCAAGTATATCATTGCAATTTGTAAATACTTACTATTTTTTGTTCTAATCGTGCATATCCCAAACGCCCTTTTTTGTATGGATATGCGAGAGGTGATGCTCTTTGACGATTTACGTCACTTACACTCTGAAATTTTGGGTTTTTCCGTTTGGCTTTAAAAACATCCCATTCTTTAAGTGAAATCACATCTGCATATTCTGTTGGACGCTCTGCATCAACAAAAAAAATTTCGGGCATCTCTAAGATATTTTCTGTTTAAATATGTTCTAAACCCTCTTAGTATTTGGCCGGCCAATCCAAGACAATAATCTTTTTTTGTGTCATCAATGTTGAAAGACCTCTACAAAAAACATACACAAAGTGCGTTAGTATAAGTAATTTAAAGACATAATTTAAAATACATAATCGTAATTTAAAGACATAATTTAAAGTACCTGTATCTCACTCCAGATTTTATTTTTAGCATCATCCAGCTTATCATCTCTCCACTCATCACAAGTTATTGGAATTTCTCTCCCTACAATTGTACCAATGTAACTTGTCAATTTAGAACCGTTAGGCTCAATTAATTGCTCATTTGGACTCCAATGCACATCGTATTTTATCCCTTTATCTCTATCACGAATGATATTCTTCATAATAGTTTTTCCTCTTTTAATTTCTTTTTCCACTCCCTTACTGGATTTTCCTCCATCATTGTCTCCATCATTAATAGAATCATCGTGAGGGTGCTCCTCGTCACTAGCCATCTAACCTGTAACAAAGAAAAACATTAGTATCTAATGACAAATATTTAATTCCAAATATATAATTCCAAATATCTATTGAGTATATAAAATGAAAAATATCAATTGAGTATATAAAATGACAAATATATCATTTATTAGAAGTTTGCTAAGTATTAACAAGTACGGAGGAATATATATTACCTCTTTCACTAACATCTCTTTCTTTTCTTGGTTGGATTGCAAATTACTTGTCTCTTAAGAATGCGGACAGAGGGATTGATCCACATTCCCTCATCATGATCTTTTCTGATATATGATTCATCCGGTGTAGTATTTTCATCTCGATCATTTCTAATATACGACTCATTATCAACATCAACATCACCTTGATCTACACTTTTATCATCAATCACTTTGTTAGATAAAGCACTATAGACCATTTCGTACTCTTCGGGTCTGTGACATAGAACACTTGTTTAGCTTGAGAGGCTAGAATAAAAGGCTCATCTTTGTACCCCACCCTATTAAGATCCACTTGCAAAACCCCTGACTTATCCATTCGTATGCCACTACTATGTACCCACTTGCAACCAAAGATAGGAATCTGAAACTTCTCGTAATCAAACACCCAAATGTGATTTATAACCCCAAAATATGACAGATTTTCATATTTGGGGTTTAAGTCCTTCATACTAGAAATGTGCATTGCTTCTTCAGCTACAACCGTGACACCACTATTTTGCATAGTACTTTTCTCATCTTGTTCTTTGGTATAAAATGTGTATCCATTAATTGCGTATCCTCTATAAGAGAACACAATCAAACTTGGACCATATGCCAAACATCTCAACCTGTCTTGATATTGAAGCGGGATCTGAATGAAACTTTGAATATATATGATCCTTAAACCACTGTATAAAACTTTGATTGTGCTCTCGTACTATCCAATTTTCATTTCTACTTTGATTCTCACTTCAGAGTATAGCCTTGTGCATTTCAACAAACGGCTCAACCTCATTGTCATTGTGCAGAACATACAAATGCACTTGATCCCGTTCATCCCTTGATACTGTCACAATTTCATTTCCAATTAATTTTTTACCTTCTTTTTTTTTCGAAAAAATGAGATTTAGGGGAGTCCAATGGATTGCACATTGGACAAAAATTCAGTACAAAACTCAACCGCTTCTTCAACAACATATCGCTCAACGATACAACCCTCTGGACGACTTTGGTTTTTCACGTACCCTTTTAATATTTTCATGTAACATTCAACAGGGTACATCCATCTCATATAAGCTGGTCCACACAATTGTGTCTCTTTCACAAGATGAACAACAAGATGTACCATAATTTCAAAAAATGATGGAGGAAAATACATTTCAAGGTCACACAAAGTAATAACTATTTCTTTTTGTAATACTGGTAAGATCTCAGGATCGATCACCTTACTACAAATTGACCTGAAGAAAAAACACAATTTAGTTATAGCGCTTCTTACTTTTTCTGGCAAAATAGAACGTATACCTATTGGTAGAAAATGTTCCATTATGACATGGAAATCATGTGTCTTCAAACTCTTTAACTTGAGGTCTTTCATGGACACGAGTCTTCTAATGTCTGAGGAGTAACCTTCTGGAACTTTAACTTCACTCAGAAACTTACACAATATTTTCTTTTCCTTTCTAGATAGAGTATAAGCAGCAGGTGGTAGATATGTGCGTCTTCCTTTCTTCACGGGTCCTAATTCAGTTCTTATTCCCATCTCTACCATGTCCTCCCTTGCTTTAAGGTCATCCTTAGACTTTTCTTTTATATTGAGTAACGTACCAATAACACTTTCAAATACATTTTTTTCAATATGCATAACATCAAGAAAATGTCTTACGTACAAAGATTTCCAATATGGCAATTCAAAAAAAAATTGACCTTTTCTTCCACCCACAGTGACAACTTTATGTGCAAAAGGTTTGCCAAAGAATACTCACATATTTCACCTTTTCAAAATTTGATCACTGTCAATCCGAGCTCTCGTTGTTCGGTATCTCCATTGAGCGCTTTTCTCCATCCACGATATTGATGTTTAGAATTTAAGAATCTCGATGACCGAGAAAGACATTCTTGACAAAGTTTCAATCGCATGGTATCGGTTCCATCTTCACGGACACACGCTTTTCACCTTTAATGTTATACCCGGATAAATTTCCATATGCTGGAAAATCGTTAATTGTGGCAAACAGCACCGCCCTCAAGTTGAAATTTTCTTTCCTATATCCATCATAAACCTCCACTCCGTTCTCCCACAAAATCTTCAAATCTTCGATTAAAGGTTTCAAGTATACATCTATGTCATTCCCTGGTTGTTTAGGCCCAGAAATTAACATAGACAACATCATGTACTTGCGCTTCATACATAGCCATGGAGGTAGGTTATAAATCATAAGAATTACAGGCCATGTGGAATGTGAGATGCTTTGAAGAACATGCGGGTTCATTCCATTCGTAGATAATGCCAAGCGAAGGTTTCTTGTTTCTCCTCCAAAATCAGGATAATCATTATCAATTTTCTTCCACTGGGGTGCATCTACCGGATGTCGAAACTTTCCATCGATAATTCTTTCATTTGCATGCCAAGTCAAGTGTCTAGCATCGGTTTCACTATGAAACATGCGTCTAAATCTCGGAATAATAGGAAAATACCATAAGACTTTCGCTGGAGATAATTTTTTCTTATATCGAGATAAACCACACTTAGGGCATTCATTCAACGATGCATATTCGTTTCGAAACAAAATGCAATCATTTAGACATGCATGTATCTTTTCATAGCTCATGCCAATAGAGCACAACATTTTTTTGGCCTCGTAGGTTCGATTAGGAAGAACATTATCCTCAGGAAGCATATCTCTCAAAAGGGCTAATAACTCTGTGAAACTTTTATCCGACCATCTGTTGCGCGCCTTTAAGTTGTACAATTTTAATACCGTAGACAATCTTGTGAGTTTGGGGTAATCTTTATACAACGGTTTCTCCGCATCGCCTACCAACCTCTCAAACATTTTGGGACAATCCTGAAGATCTTCTTCAAGTGCTTTTGCAATCTCTTCGACTCGATCACAATCATATGTATCCGTGGCATTGTCGTCTGAAACATAGGTCGCATTACTTTTCACCCCCGGTTCAACATTCTCGATGCTTTTCTCACCATGAAATATCTAACACGTATAACCTCGATCAATTCCACATCGATAAATGCGATTTCAATCCATCTGCGTCAACCCGACCCACATAACAACAACCCAAGCAAGGACATTTCATTCTATTCGGGTCTTCAGCGTGTTTAACAGTAAACTTAACGAACTCTAATACCCCATTCTCGTACTCTTTTGACAATCGATCGGGACACATCCATTTTTTATCCATGGTTTTAACTATTATGTAAGTTAAACAAAAACACTAATTAGGGCACAAAACGGTATAATAATATCTAACTATGGACTCTCCATGTTTATCATATTCAAGTAAGAATGAAAAATATAGATAAATAAAGGGCACAGATCCAGCCTATTCCTCCAAATCACTTCAAGCAGCCATCAATGTCAATTCAGTTTCACTTCTCTAACACAATCAACTTACGTTTTATTTTATCAATTTTCATGCTCTAACTAATGAATTAATGTTATTTTTTCAGGTATTTAATTTTGCAGACCGTTATAAATGCTCTTACAGTGACTCTCTCAATTCCATTGTCTGTTCATTGTACTTCTCTTACTATGGATACCATGTCAAATCGTAAACCACCTTTGAATTTTTTATGAAATCAAACAAATAATATACTAAATTAATCTTAATTGTTTAATAGGATGAGTTACTTTGGGGTGCATCATGGATTTATAAAGCTTCTAGAATAAATTCCTACATGGAGTTCATAGTTGCCTTTTTCTGCAACTCTGTTTACTTTGACTTCATACATAGTAAATAAAATAAATTAATAGTAACTGATGGGTATTTTGATAGGATTTCTTGGAGAAAAATTCTGAACAGTTTCAGTTATACAAGTAAAAATGAAAAATATAGATAAACAAAGGGGGAAAATAACAAATATGTACCTTATGTTTTAATGCAGGTTTCTAAAGAATTTAAGAATAATGCAACTTGATACGAACGAATTGACCCAAATGTAATTAATCTTCTGCAATAAGAAAGAGTGATGAATAAGGATCTCTTCCATCAAATTTCACTCAAGCAATGTAGAAAAAATGAAAAAGTGAATTTAAGCGACAAGTTCTCACTTTATACAAACATGTTGAAACATCACACTGTGTATTCAAATAATAGAACAGCAGAATGTTATCTACCATTTCACGCAAATAATTAATCACAGGTGTTCATGTCTGTTTCGACCATATTGAAACTCATAACAAAAAACTCCATGTTAGATGCTCAACTACCAACTATCTAATGCAATTTAACTAGGAAAATTAACAAATCATGCAATTTTTATCTAATACATAATTGATCAAGTATAACTTAATGAACAAGATGAGTTATCATACACTTTTTCAATAGAAAACTATAAGCTATGGTGTTGTCATGCTGTATCATATATCTCGGTTTAAATTATAACAACCTAGTTTATTTTATGGTAACAACTACCTGACTTATTTTATGGTATCAAATATTTCTCAAATTAAAAAACATCATAATAAGACTGTGACCCAATTTCATTATTTGATATAAAAGAATCTTACTATGATATTTTTTTCTATAACTTCTTCCTCTAAAAAAAACTATTATTTTTTCAAGATGAACAAAAGTAACAAACCAAAAGTCCCACCTTTAATCCACACAAACAAGTACTGTGAAATAACAACTACGCAAATTTTCTGCCGAGATGAGTTATTAAATTTGTATTGAACCTCATACTTAATACAAATATGGACACTTCAAATTTCAACTAAAACTTCACAAAATTACTGCATTACTAAAAACCCAACTAAACATAACATAATACCTTGCAAGCTAATTACAAAAACAAACACAAACAACAATGCACACTAACAAACACAAACAACCATGTACACTAACAAACACACAAACATATCGCAAGCTAGCACTTCCAACAGCCTATCAGAAATACCACACAGAAATCATATCATGTAAAATACGTACCACACAGAAATCACAGAAAAAACTTCCAAAAACTCTGCCTTAATCCACCCTTGAGCCTTTACATACCTTCCATCTCAAAACCTATGCCATAATTTTCTTAACATCAAGAATGCAAATGGTGGAAACAGACGAATAAGCAACCAGAACAGCCTATCAGTATCAATTTTTACAAGAAAACTAACCTATTGTTATCGACGCGAAGAAGAAAAGCATGGAGTTCAACTATCGGAACACTGTTGAGAGGAGCGATTTCAAGAAGAAGAAGATGGCTGGGGTGAGAAGAAGATGAAGAGGAGCGATTCTAAGGTTGGACGGACAGAGTTTGTGAGTGATGACGGACGGAAGGAGGACGGACGGAGGACGGAAGAGGAGCGATTCTGGAGAAGAAGATGAACAATGGCTAGCTCTGGGACGGAAGGAGTTTAGTTCGTAAGAATGAGATTTCTGGAAATCTGATTATCAATTTAGGGGTTAAGAAATTTTTTAATTATCCAAAGATAGCACTTTCAAGAAGCACTGCTAAAGGTATTACCTTTAGCAGCGCTTTAGGCTTAGTAGCGCTTTTAGACTGATACCTTAACGCTCGAAAGCATCTAAGGTTAAAGCTTTAGCTTTAGGCTTTAGCGGCCCAAGAAAACACCTTTAGCATAGAAAGCCTCTAAAGCATACCCTTTAGCAGCTTATATTAATTTTTAATTTTTAATTTTTCTAAACCCTATAAAGACTTAGGGCAAAAAGTGTGCCTTTGATAAGGTTTATAGCTTATAATAATTGTCTAAAGTATTTAAATTTTTTTTTCTGGATACCTATAGCAGCGCTTTGGCATAAGCGTTGTCTATGTAGTGCTGCCAAAACTCGTTTTTGGTGTAGTGGTTTAGTGATCATAAGAGTCTGAAATATATCTTCGATCAGAAGGATCTCAATATGAGGAAAAGGTTAGAATTTCTGAAGGATTATGATTTTGGTTTGAATTACCATCCTGGTAAGGCAAACGTTGTTGCAGATGCGTTGAGTAAGAAATCTTTACATATGTCTATGTTGATGGTGCGCGAATTGGATTTAATCGAGCAGTTCATAGACTTGAGTCTAGTATGTGAAAATAATCCTAATAGTGTTAAGCTTGGTATGCTGAAGTTGACTAGTGGAATTCTGGATGAAATTCGAGTCGGACAAAAATCTGATGTTGGTTTAGTTGATAGATTGGCGTTGATTAACCAAGGTCAAGGAGGTGATTTCCGAATTGATGAGAATGGAATTATGAAGTTTGGTGATAGGGTATGTGTTTCCGATATTGCTGAACTCAAGAAGAGTATTCTTGAAGAAGGACATCGTAGCGGGTTGAGTATTCATCCCGGTGCTACTAAAATGTATCAGGATTTGAAGAAGTTTTTTGGTGGCCGGGAATGAAGAAAGAGATTGCTGAATTTGTTTATGCTTTTTTGGGTTGTCAGAAGTCAAAAATCGAACATCAGAAAATGTTTGGATTTATGGAACCATTGTTTATTCCGGACTGGAAATGGGATGGCATTTCTATGGACTTTGTGTCTAGTCTATCGCGGATAGCTAAGAATTGCGATGCTATTTGGATTATTGTAGACCGGTTGACGAAGTTTGCTCATTTTATACCAATGAGGATGGGCTATTCGATGGAGAAGTTGGCTCAGTTGTATGTTGAGAGGATAGTGATTTTGCATGGTGTTCCCTCTAGTATTGTGTCAGACAGAGATCCGAGGTTTACATCTAAATTATGGGAAGGATTGCAGGAAGTCTTAGGTACTAAATTGAGATTTAGTTCTGCTTATCATCCGCAGACATATGGTCAAACAAAGAGGACGATTCAGTCGTTTGAAGACTTGTTGCATGCTTGTGTGTTGGAAAAAGGAGGAGCTTGGGATAGTTACTTATCTTTGATTGAATTCACCTACAACAACAGTTTTCATTCGAGTATTGGTATGGCTCCGTTTGAGGCATTGTATGGTAGGAGGTGTAGGACGCTGTTGTGTTGGTATGAATCTGGAGAAAGTGCGGTGATTGGACCTGAGATTGTTCAACAAACTACAGAGAAGATCAAGATGATTCAGGAGAAGATGAAAGCTTCTCAAAGTCGTCAAAAGAGTTATCATGATAAGAGGAGGAAGAACCTTGAGTTTAGTGAAGGAGATCATGTGTTTATGTGAGTTACTCCTATGACTGGTATTGGTCGAGCTTTAAAGTCAAAGAAGTTGACTCCACGTTTTATTTGTCCGTTTTAGATTATGAAAAAGATTGGGAAGGTTGCTTATCGGATTGCTTTACCGCCGACACTTGCAAATTTTTATGATGTATTCCATGTATCTCAGTTGAGGAAGTACATTGCAGATCCATCTCATGAAATTCAAGTAGATGATATGCAGGTACGAGATAATCTGACTGTTGAAACGTTGCCTATGAGGATTGAAGATCGGAAATTGAAGCAGTTGTGGGGTAAGGAAATAGAATTGGTAAAAGTAGCTTGGGGAGGACCAGCAGGTGGTAATGTTACCTGAGAACTGAAGAGTCAGATGAAGGACTCTTATCCGGAATTGTTCGCTTAAGGTATGTTTTTGAGGACAAAAATTCTTTTAGTGGGGGAGAGTTGTAACACCCCATATTTTCAATTATTACTATTTTTAGAATTTTAATTATTAATTTAATTAAAATTTGATTTTTGGGAATTATTGAGATTATTGGAAATTAAAATAAAGAAAAGAAATTGGACTTGTGTTGTGATTAGTAGAATGGAGGTGTAAGTAAGTAAATCTTACTAACTCTATTTTATTTTTTTTATTAATAAAATAAGGAGTTGGAAAGAAAAAAGAATTAGAGACCAAAAGTGAGAAGCAGAGAAGAACGTAAGAAGAGAAGCAAGAAAAAGGAAGAGGAACTCCAAAGTGAGAAGAGGATTCAAGAAACTTGGCTAAGGTAAGGGGTGATTATTCTAGTTATTATTCATTATAGGTTTTGAGATAATAGGATGGATTGAGTAGATTCGTAATACCAATTTAGAATTTTGAGGTTTAGGATTTTTGACCCTAAATATATGATTTTTGATGATATTGATGCAATTGATGATATAGTGTTATTGTATGATGTTATGGTATGTTAATATTGCATTATAATCATGTATATGGAATTGTTTTAGTGTTTTTTGTGGCTGGGTTCGAATTTGGATGAATTGGAATAACTATGGTTACTGTTAAACTGCTGTATTTTTCCTACAAGTCTCGTGGTAACCGGTTACCCCAGGGTGGTAACCGATTCCCAATATGTTGCATTTTAGAAAAATTGAATTTTGGCTTGGGTAACCGGTTACCCCAGGGTGGTAACCGATTCCCAATATGTTGCATTCTAGAAAAATTGAATTTTGGCTTGGGTAACCAGTTACCCTATAATGGTAACCGATTACCTCGTCACTAAAAGGAAAAACCACGCTTCTTAGTACGTGATAACCAGTTACCTCCTAGTGGTAACCGGTTACCACTGAAGTTTTTTGGAAAAATATTAATTTTGAAAAATTCATAACTTTCAAACCGTAAGTTCGTTTTAATCTCCGTTTTAGACATCGTGACTTAAATTAAATGTTCTATCTTATAAAATGAAGAAAATGGCAGTAGCTCAATTTTATTTTAAAAAATTATTATTTTCCTAAATTATGTTTGGTTTATACATTGTTTGCATAATTTGGCTTATATGTAACTATGTGTTTGTTATGGTGTTGTTATGAATGCATAATGTTGCTGGATTATGTATGGTGGTGATAGCATTACGGGTTGAAATGTAATTTCTTGTGTATGTTGTATGCGATTGAAGATGAATTATGGTAAATTGTTGCTATCATAATTGGTGTTGATGTGCATGCATACATATCATTGTTATGATGTAGCTAATTCCCATTGTGTGGAATTAGTTAGTTGGCCAATAACCGTGTCCAGGTTGGAATAGGTGGTGAGGCATATCTGTGTCCGGGTTGGAATGGAACGGATAGTAATACTATGTCCGGGTTGGAATGGAACAGTATGGTGAATATAATTCACTTTTGGTACCACATGCATAGAGTCGTGTTGCATTGTATTAGTCTATGTGTTATAACATGATTGGAAGAATTCCAAGTGTTATAATATGATTGTTGTATGTTGTAGTATGTTAACGACTTATGTATTTTCTGGTGATGAAATGATTGAATCTGAATATGCTAAATAGGGTGAAGTAATTGTTTATGATATTCTGATTATTGTATGAATTTATAATGCCTAATAATTATGATGTAGTCTCACCCTTATTGTTGATCATTTTCAGGTTGAAGTTTAGCAGCTTAGGCGTTGGTGAAGATAGCTCGTAGAGTTAGATTACGTTATTATCGAGTTCGGTGTCATGATCTGATTTGTAACACTGGGGAATGTTTGTTTTAGAGTTACTATTAAACTCTTTTCTTGTTTAATTGTTTTACTTGGATATTTATTTTGTGGGATTAATGTATTGACATCATTGATGATAGTTTTTTGTTTTTGAATTATCCAAGTTATGGAGAATATTTCGCTGTGTTAAACATGCTGTTCAATTATGTCAATTGATTTCGTTCTTCAGAAAAGCATGACATTGTGTGAAAATTATTTTAAATAAATTGTGACATCTTTGTTTACATGTTTACTCTGAAATCTATTTTATTTTCCGCAGGATATTAGAAGGGTGTTACATAAGTCGTGAACATGGAACAATAATGCTAGACGATATTTAAGAAGATTGAAACTAAAACCATAAGATATTAGAGATTAGATAAGAATAGGTAAGATGTAAGTCGTAAAGATGGAACAATAATGCTAGACGATATTTAAGAAGATTGAAACTGAAATCATAAGTGTAAGGATGAGCAAATTATCTGTAGTGATAAGGATAATATATAATAGATTTAGGTTTGGGAAAATTTAGATCGTAGCATAATGCGATTTGATTCGGTTTGGTTCGGTTTGCAAAATACAAATCGAAAACCGAATCAATCTTCAATTTTTTACGTTTTTTATTTGGTTTGGTTTAATTTGCATTTTTCTATTGAGTTGGTTTTGTTTTAAACACCCCTAATTTTTAGAATGGTTTTAGATTCAAAGATTCTGACTTTTAGAGAAATGGCTAAGCATAACAAGACCAAAGATGGCTAGTTTATTTTTGTTGGAGATGAAGTTTGATCTTTAGGGGGTCATGAATGCCTGACTTTATTTTCTAGATCTCATGAATTAGTGTTGCAGAGCATCTTTATTGTTTCCTCATTATTTTAAAAAAATCTGCAACTTTATTTCTATTTTTTAGACTGATTGTTATTTGTTATTGATGTTTTAATAATAATTTTTTATTTCGTTTCTACATAATTGATGTAACAATTTGAAAAATGGTTGGAAGATGTGTAAAGGTTTACATATTAGCAACAATGGCAATATCAATGCGATAATGGCAATATCAAAGCAAATATCTTTATGTAAATCATATATCTCAATTCATAAAACTATTCTACTCTTTGAAAATTTCTGTCAACTATACATGCATCAATTTGTACACGTTTGTTGTAATATAGTAGTAGTTATGATTAATAGCATGTAATATATATTTTCTAATAGTAGCTCATTTATTTATTATTTTCTATAGCCATGCCTTTAGAAAGTACATGTCTACATCATTTAAGAGGTCTATGCACATATTGTATTTCCATAAGTTTTTGCGGTGTTTCATTTCTTGAGAAAATATATTTTTTTATAAATTTCTTAAGTTTTTAATATGTATGTTAGATGGTTCCCATACAACTTCTTTTTTTTTTTTTTTTGTTTTACTAAATGTTGGATGTTTTCTCATACAAAATTTATTTGTTTAATATATGAGATTTTGTTTAATTTTTTAAATAACCAATTCAATAATAATTTATTTCTTTGTATTTGTAGCCATTAAAATTGTTATTATTGTTATAATTTTGACGATGCAATATAAATAAAATAAAATAAAATAAAATAAATATTTTATTATAAATTTTGAAATCTTACTTTTGAAAAAATTGATTGGGGAGTAGGCAAGTGAGATCTTACTTATTGTAATGGTTGAAAAAATTGATTGGAAGTGATGAGATAATGAGATCTTACTTTTTTCTAGCATGAGATGCACATTTATTTTAAATATATATATTTTTAATAAAAAATGTATATTAAAATTAATAAATATTTTATTTTAATATGATTTATAAAAATATTTGGATTAATAAAAAATTTCATTTACTAAAAAAAAATTAGGATTCTCGTATTTTAATAATATATATATAGGGATCAAAAACTTATTTAACAATATATATGTGTGTGTGAGGAGGGATATGAGACTTATTACACATCTTGTCATTAATTCTTTTCAATCCAATGGTTAAGAATAATGAGTAATAGTTTCTTCTCTCTACATTTAATTACTCATTATTCTTAATCATTGGATCGAAAAGAATTAATGACCAAGATGTGGAGTAAGTCATAATAACTTATACTTCTTTCGTTCTATATTATTTGTCACAATTGGTCATTTCACATATATTAAGAAACAACAATAAATGAAAGAGAGAATGATAAATTTACCAAATTATCCTGTTTAACCATTAGCTTATTCAAATTAGCATTAATATCAAGTGGAAAAACAATAAATTAAGAATATTTATTAAAGAGTACAATTGGAAAAATAAATATAAAATTGCATTGATAATATAAAGTGACAAGTATTTTGCGACAGATATTTTTCCTAAATATGACACTTATTTTGGGATGGAGGAAGTAACTTATAAACATACTTATTATTATTAAATATATTGTTACTCAAACTTATGAAAAATAATATTAATTTTAAAATAATCAAACACATAAATTGCTTACTCATCTTTCTTGTACTAAAATTATTATTATTATTATATAAAATTATCTCATATAGTTTTAGAAAACATCACTCTTTGAATCTTACTTTAATTAAATAAATTATCTTAATATTGTATCACGTATTTTACAGAAATATATTTTTTTACAACTTATTTTAATAAATAAATTGTTACAGAGATACTTTTAAATTGTTATTTTAATATTAATTTATTTTTATAAAAAATATTTAAAATGTAAACGTTTTAGTTATGTTAATTTATTTAATTTTATATTAAATATTTTAATTTTTACTTGATCTAATATTCCTACATTTTAATATTTTAATTTGATTGTTTTTTAATTTGATTGAATTATTTATATAATTGTTTATTTATTACTTATATTTTTATTTAATTCATTTATTTCTTTGAAGGTTAGGAAAAAATTTATTTCTGAAAGTTATTATTTTAATAACATTTTAATATTAAACATAATAATTCTGAAAAAATTCTCCATAGAAATAATATTCTAATAATGTTTTATTTAAAATGTTGCAGTAGTAGATGATGTAAAAATCAAGATTTTTAGATGTGCGAATGAATAAATAAATAAATTAAATTGAAATAGAGGTTCTAATTTTAGATATTTTAATATTTTTAATTAAATAAAAATATAGATAATACGTTAATAATATTCTATATTTATAATTATGTAATAAATAAATTTATATAAAGATCAAATTAAAATAAATATTTTTAGAGTAAGAATAATATTGAAAATAAAAAAATATAGTGATAGCATAATAATTCTGAAAAAATTCTCCTATAGAAATAATATTCTAATAATAACCGCAAATAGAAAATATTTTTTCAAAAAGACTCTCTTATTATGGAAATTTTTTAATCTTGATCATAAATGCACAAATATTTTAATAATAATATAATAATCAAAGTAAAAATATTTTTGGAAAGAATATATATTTTTAATAACAAGTGTAATAGAAAAAGATTGAGTAAGATGATCTTTATATAAATATTTTAAATCTTAAATTTTGATTAAATCCGATGGTTGATAATAATAGTTCTCGTTTCTCACAAAATATATCAGTTCACAAAATATATCTAATGGTTTATTTTAAAAAATATTAATGCGAAATGACGTTTTTGAGCAAGTGTAACTCATAGTGTAACTCTATATATATATATATATATATATATATATATATATATATATATATATATATATATATATATATATATATATATATATATATATATATATATATATATATGATTTATCAAGTAATATATATTCTCATATTTGGATCATTATTATTATTTTTTCACCTATTTATATAATTGACTAATATTTATTTAATTATAGTTGTATACATAAATTTTAATGATTAGTCTATATTTTTTTCGTAATTGAGTGGACTTGACCCTGTTAAAATTTTAAATGTTAATATTTCAATTATTTTATATTATATATTAATCTGAAGAAATGATCAGAATCGAAGACGGTCGGAATAGTTGAAGATCCTTCGAGCAAGTTGATGTTGAGGACGGGGTGGTTTACCTGCAAGGCACTCTAATGCTAAAGTAAGCAAATCTTTAAAGAGAGAATAGAGAATATCAGGGTTTTGAGTGTAAGAAAGTGATACCTTGCCCTCAAGGATATGTGGGTTTATATAGTCATCTTAGGAGGACTCTCATTGGTTTCTATATTTGGGTCGGGATAAGCAGATCCGCGAATATAGTTGTCCGAGCTCACTAGGTAAGATCGGGTGATGATGCTCGTAACTAGCCATTATGTCGAGCAGAGAAGACACGACGGACATAGTCCTTAGCGAGATAAACTGCCGATCTACTTGACTTGTGTCGAGAAGAGGATGTCGCGCGGCTAATGAAACGTGCAGATGGAAGCCCCTAGTGTGTTACTGGATCTCGGCGGATCGTCGTACCTCGAGATGGAGTGACCTGCCCGACAGGCATCTGGGAAGTCCAGAACAGCAGCCCCCAAGTCGTTGTGTCTTCCTGTGGAGGTGATGACTTGATTTTAAAGAATGTAGTCGAGGTCGTTTTGTCCGGGGAGATGAGGAGTTGGCTGTTTCGAGAAACTGTCGGCGTTCATTGCGGGCTTTCTCTGTGTCCAGCATATGGGAAAAGGGGGAAAGCCGCTTCTGCATAAGGATGGAGAGGGGATCTCCGAGCCTGGCTTGATAAATGTTAAAGAGCTTCTTGCTTGTGGGGACTCTAGGGCATATTTGGGTATATTTTTTTTCCTATTTTTCATTGTTGTATGTGTATTTTGTTTTTGCTAATCCGTGTTTACTCTTTTCATTGCAAATAGGATGAATCTGACCATGGAATGTGTGGCTCGACAGTCTATGAGGAATAAGGGGAAGAAGGTTGGATCTTTTCTGACATAACCGAGGGCGGTTGGTGCGATTGGTTCGGGGAAATCACCCACCGGCCCGACAACTGGGGTTATGTCTCCTCAACAGGTGTCATCGAGGTTAAAAAGGACGCAGACTGAGATAGATCTGACCAAGGAGAAAGAAAAAGGGAAGTTTACCCTTCCTCCTTACTGGCATGATAACAAGTATTTTGAGAGTGCGGGTGTGGTCCTCCCCCATGCTGAGAAGCTCATGTTAGATGGGTTGGATCATCTGACTAAGAAGGCGGCCTTAGCCGAGGATGCAGGGGAATTGATACAGATCTTTGAGATGGCCGCTGCTTATGTAGAGCATAATCAACTCCCAGATGTTGAGTTGTGTCAACTTAAGACCAGGTTGAAAGAGGTCGAGAAAAATGGGGAAGAAGCTCGGAAGGAATGGTCGGAGGATTATAAGGCGATCGTCGAGGAGCGTCACGCCTCTCTGAAGGATAAGTGTGAGCTCACCGAGGAGGTTGACCATTTGCAGAAGGAGGTGGTTCTGACAAAAGGAGAGCCCGAGGAGTTTTCAGAGGTGAGGACTCGGGAAGATTTTATCGGTCGGATACATCAAGCTTATGATGATGTAGTGTTTGCTTAGATGACCAGTTTTGAGAATATTGTGGCTCAGATGCGCGTTCTAAACTCAGGTGTGGAGTTGGTGACTGATGGAATGAGAGTCTACTTCTATGTCGGGGTGGCGAGAAAAAGAAGCCTGAGTTCCTTGACGATATGGTCGTGGAAGAGACTCCTCCGCAGCTGACCCTTGGAACATATCATACCCATCCTGCTGAGTGATTTTGACGTGTTGGTTTTGTTATGTTTATTCGGGCGTGGCCTTTATGTAATGACAGTTTCGGTCTTCGTGACTGTTTTGATCTTTTTGTTGGCGTGGAGTCCCTTTTTTTAACTCCAGGACAAATTCGACCTTTATGGTCGTGAATGTAATATTAATATTTTCTGTTCATTGTTGGTTGTATGCTTGCAATACTTGCTATTTTGGAGGAACACTCGTTAATTATGTATGATCTTCGCTAGTGTGGGGTGACTAAACTAAGGGGCCCATTTCGTTTGTCGGGCTTGGTCCAGAACTCAAGCTTTGATCAAAGGCCTGAGATCGGTGGCGTGAACGTCCCATCACGAGCTGGGTGTCCTACCGGGCGAAGTACTTAGATAGCGAGACTTATTTGAGTCCCTCTCGTCAGGGCGGAGATTTGGCTCGTTATATGAGTAAAGCGGGTATCTCTTTAATTTCCATAATATTACGCATCGCTGGTATCGGGGCGAGTGTTTGACATCGAGCTATAAGCACCTGGCTAGTTTCTTGAGGTGTGTTGAGTGTTCATTCCTCAACTATAGTATTGTTTATGTTTTTCGGCGTTTCATGATCGAGTAAGTTGTTCCCCTTGAAGATTTTCTAAGTAGTAAGCCTCTGTTCATGTTTTGGCATAGACACGGTAGGGGCCTTCACAATTTGCTGCGAGCTTTCCTTCGGTGGAGCTCTTAAGATTTCATTTAAAGACTAAACTTCTGACGTCGAATTTGTGAGGAATGACCTTGGCGTCATAGCGGAAGGTTATTCTCTAATTGAGTGATGCTTCTCTAAGGGCAGCCCTCGTTCTTATCTCTTCGACCATGTCGAGTTCTTCTCTCAAGGATTGGTCATTCATTTCCACATCGAGGGGAGATTTGACTCTTCTTGAAGGCTCGACAATCTCAATTATAATGACAGCCTCGGTTCCATAGGCTAGTCGAAATGGAGTTTCCCCGGTGGATGAATGGGGAGTAGTTCGGTAGGCCCAGAGTACGTTGTGTAGTTCTTCGACCCACTTCTTTTTTTGATTCATCTAGTCTTAATCTGAGTTCGCGCAGTATGACCTTGTTTGCAGATTCGGCTTTCCCGTTCGTTTGCGCGTGTTCGACCAAAGCGAAGTGTTATAGGATTCCCAGGTGGGCAACAAAGTCTTGGAAGTTATTATCGATGAATTGTGTCCAATTTTCGGTGACTATAGCTTGTGGGATGCCAAATCGGGCTAGTATGTTTCTCTTATAGAAGCGTAGGATATTTTGAGCAATGATATTTGCTAATGCTTCGGCCTCTATCCATTTCGTGAAGTAATCGACGCCTACTATCAAGTACTTTTTCTAATATGCTCCCAGGATGAATGGGATGAGGATGTCGATCCCCCACCATGAGAAGGGCCAGGGAGAAGAGAGGTATTTGAGTTTGCTCGGAGGAGCTAAATGCATGTGTCCGTGTAACACGGTGGGAAAACTGACTTGTTTTGTTTTGCGTTTGATCGCAAATGTTGCGGATAGCATGAGTCGCCACCGACTTTTCTTTTATCCAATAAAGGGAAGGTGAAAAGAACAGGAAAAGACCTTCGTTAGATTCTGAGTAAGGGAGACAGTTATGAAAAGGGAAGGTATTAACACCCTTTCCATCCGTAGTTATCTACGAGCTCTTAGTTGCTTAGCTCACTTTGAAAAATTTGCTTTCTGTGTTTGTGTAGTTTGAAAATGTTTTGAAAAGGCATTTCGCTTTGACTTCGTAATGATTCTTGTTGGAATGTATACGAAGTGTTCGAAAATGTTTGTTTGGAAAATGTTTAACTTTGTAATGATTCATGCTGGAATGTATACAAAGTGTTTTGAAAAGTTTTTGAAAATAGTGTGAGGTGTGAAAAGTATTTTGATTGAGCAAGCAACTAGAGTCTTATTACCTACTCAGAATGGTCGTTTCCATGTTATTTTCCTTCTCCTTTAGAATAAGGTTATCCATACCATTAGTGTGTAGGTAACTTTATTCGTTTGGATGTGAAGGGACAATCGAAGGGTCATCGTTTGGTTATAGAAGGCAACATGTAAGGATACCTTAGCAATTCGTAGGGACGGTCATCACTTTTTGTAGGCAACAATCGAGGGATGAGATCATGTATTCGTAGGCAACATCGAGGGTCATTGAGGGACTATGATCTTTGTATCGAAGGGACTATGATGATGTTATTCGTAGGCGTCTTTGCTAATGGTATCCCTACGTTCGAGAGACATGACCATTATTTATTCGTAAGGCAACAAGAGAGGATACCCTAAGGGGTGTGCAAGTGTGAAGAGTGTGTTGTATTCAGATATATTATCTTGAGATTAGAAGTGATCTAGGGTTGGTTTTAGTCTTAACATGCAAACCCTAATTACTAGCAGTTAGGTATATGTACAGAAATTAAAGGTGCGGAAAGTAAAAGTGCGGAAACGTAAATCCTACGCTATTACATGGCTTTGGGGCAGAAACATAATAGGAGTGCGGAAAGTAAAGGCAGAAAATGTAAATCTACGCTATTACAGAATAAAACTTTACGACCTATACATCTTTTCTAGAATTGTAAATGCGAAATAATGTAAATAGTCAGGATAATAAGAAAATGTTAGTGAAAATGTTTTGGAAATTAGTAAAAAAATGCTTTTAAGGTTAGTAAACCTAATTATATGAAGAAAATATTTTTGGGAATTTTCTGGATTAATTTTAATGTGGAAAAATAATTAAAGGTTAATTTAATGTTTAATTAACAATTAATTAAAATATAAGTGAAAAATATGATTTTTTAATGTCAAAAATTAAATAAGCATTTTTCTGATCTAAATGTAAAAGGAAAACATTTTTTTGTGATTTTTGTAGTGTTTTAGAAAAATGTTTGAAAGAAAATTAAATTGAAAAGAAAAAAAATAGGAAAATATGAAAAAAGAGTGAAAATAGGTTAGTTTGGAAAAGAGATAAAAAAATAGGTGAGGATGCCAGGGATCAAACCCGAGCACTCTACCTCATACGCGCACCCCCTGACCATTTGAGTCGGCCTGCATTTGTGTTAGTAGCATGGAGCGATTTGATTATAAGGGAAATTAATTTCTGAATATTAATTAAAAGAAAAAAAACGCGCGAAGCTTCTTCTTCTCCGATTTGAATTTTAGCGACGGACTTACCCACGGCTTCTCCGTGGGTAAACTTATACCTACAGTTCTTGCCCGTGGCTACATCATCTGCAAATCAAACATCAAGAAATATGCAATATAAATGAGTGATGAGGACATGGATCAACTAGAAATCATGTTCTAAACACGATGATCCCCTTAGTTCTTCCCAATTTTTCCTAATTCGCAAAGCCCCAATTATGAGCTACGAACCCTAGCAATGACAACTTATGATTCCTACACTTAAAACTCAATCAAACGGTTCAGATAGTTTTGAAACATCATCATGAACACAAATATGCAATCAAATTGTATTAAAAAAGCATGAATCAATGAAATCGATTTTGAAATAAGTTGTGCAAACCGTGATCGAGATTGAGTGATTCTGGAAGTGGAAGTGTTGCTGGCTTCTGAGTATCTGGAACGATTCAGAGGAGCACTAGGACGCAATTGGAATGATTTGATTGGCCTGGATCGATGTAAAAATAGGTACGCCAATTGCTTGAAGGTCACAGATTTTTGCAACTAAGGTTAGGGTTCTTGAGGCATGAAATTTGTGTGCATGGCAACTGGGATCAGTGTATATATATAATGGATGGTATTAGGTCAAGAATCAATGAGAAAATATATGCTCATCAATGCAAAAATATTTGATTGGAATTAAACCAAATTTTGCCTTTTTTGAATCAATTTCAATCAATTCTCTTGCCTATACAATCCTTGCACTTAATGTTTTGATTTTATATCTTTTGTTTTAATTAAATTGAATTTAAATGAATAAAATTCAAAATAAATAAAATAAAGAGTACAAGGGTGTGGTATTGGGCTTGGAGGTTCTAATTAAGATTATAAACAAGTTTGAATCAAGAAAACTGGGCCCATTTGGAAGAAATTTGCATTTGCTAAGTATTTCTCTTCATGCACCTCCTCAAAAATGTCAAACTTGCACAACTTGTATCTTGCTCAATTTTCAACATTTTGGGTGTTTTTGGACTTTTTAGAAAGCTCAAGATGTCCTATAAACACTAATTTTGGTTTCATATTCATTGAAGTTTCCATGTTCATGTACACTTCTTTGCAAAAAGATGACTTTTTGTTGACTTTTATAAGGACCTCTAATGTTTTGATCCATAACTCTCAAATGATGCATTTTTGGCCAAAGCTCGTGAGATATGAAGTTGTAGAGAATTTAATTCTCTTTAAAATGAGATTTTGTGGAAAAATTTCTGATAAAGTATGTGAAAGTTATGCCTATTCAAAGTTCTATTGATTTTTTGTCCCAAAATCCTAATTTAGAAACTTTGACTTTTAAGCAAATCTTGACTTTTCTTGATGAATCATGATCAACCCTTGATCATATGATGAATGTGACTTCAAAATATTGGCGTTGACCAAAAATGATGAAGTTTGACTGTATGTTGACCACAATTGACTTTTTGTCCAATACAATTGATTTTCAACCATCTGAGCAATTGATTGAGCAAACTTGTGCTGCAAGGCTTGAAACTTGACATAGTTATCCCTTGAGACATATGAAGAGGTATGATGACCACTTGATGTAATATAAATTGATCTTATCTTGATAGAAGAAAACTTTAGTTGTGGGTTAATTGCTTAGGAGAGGGTTCATCTAGTCAACCCTTGAAAAGTTCTTCAATATGGAGATGTGGATTGTCTTGAGAAATGGGATGGAAAATTTTAGGGTATAATAGTCGCCCCTGTTCAATCTTCTTGTACCTTAAGGGTTAGATTGTTATGTTTGTCTTTCGTGACCTAAAGGTAGAAGATGATTGAACACTCGAGTGCACCTGAAAATTTGCACTCGTTGGTGTATGGAATGAGATCGTTAGTTGAGGATGCACTGGAATGGGCTTGTAGATGCCATTTGGAGAAGTTGATGCTGGAAAGTGAGTCGTACGTTAGACTCTGCGCTTTTCCTTGAATGAGATTACCGGTATGTACTGATTTTTAACCTGATATGCAGCATTCTGTAGGTGGAGAGATGACCATATGTGATCGGAGATGGGCTTAAAGATGCCATCTAGAATAGTTGATGATAAGAGAGAGTCAGAATGAGCCTTCTTCTTGGCTGTATCTAGCATGAGTATTCGTCAGACCGTAGATAGTTTTCCCGTCTTGTTTCGGGTATTAATTTGTGTCCTGCTGTCTGGTGATAACTTTTCTGGTCGTTCAGATAGTTTTCTCGTCTTGTTTCGGGTATTAATCTTTGACCTTCTGTCTAGAAAGTAACTTTCACCTGCGGGGGAAAATTCAACTTGAAAGGATATGATTAGTTCTATGCAGATTATGCTTCATGCGAGTATATGATAATGCACATGTTATGACTTTTTATGTATGAATGTAGATGTTGAGGTATTTCAAAACATATCCATCTTGAAGAAGATATGAATGTCCTGTTGGGGATCTTTTATTTCTGCTTGAGGATGTAGTGGTTGGCGATTCGGTTTGAGGAGTAATAGGAATGTGAATTCCGCTGATGCACTATCTGACCAAGTTTCAAGTCTGGATATTGATGTTGTTGGAGGATGATAATCTTGAAAGGTACTCAACTGGGGATGAATATCCTGTGTATAAACCTTGCTGGGGATGATGTGATACTGAATAACCTGTTATTACTTGGAGACTGACATAATAAGTTGATTGATGATTTGTTACTGCTCGGGGACTAATGTAACAAAGTTGACGTTCATTACACGGGGACTGACGTGACAATGTAGACGATCACTACTAGGGGACTAATGTGATAACTTGAGAATGTAGACAAAGTTGATAGGATCACTGCTTGGGGACTGATGTGATGATGTTGATGAGATCACTGCTCAGGGACTAATGTGATGATGTAGATAGGATCACTGCTCAGGGACTGATGTGATGATGTAGAAGTTGTCTTGCTACCACTCGGGGACTAATATAACAAGAATAAATGTAGATGATGCTGTAAGGAGATGATAGAGTAGTAATTTTGTTGGAGAGATCTGGTTCTGTTGGGAGCGATGGCTCTGTGGTGACTGTAGGGATTCCTGTGGAGATAAAAATGACTTTGTGGGGATGTATTGCTGACTTTAGTTGTCATCTCAATTCTTGGAGTCGATAGTAATTACTGTTTCTTTTCGCTTTTCGTATGTTTGTGAACATATTTTTATTGTCAGATGCATATAATCATTCAAAGCAATTATTGGACTTTATGCAAACAAAACAGATAAAAGTAAAAATTTGAATTGGAAAAGAGAAATTGTATTAATTTTGGAAAGTGGGACTATAGATAGGTAGTTTGTGTACAGAGAGACAAATATCCTAGTAAGAGGAAATTGTCGGAAACATTTGGAAAATAGTAAAATCTATGTGGAAACAATCTCATAAGGTTTCAACCATGCTATTGCTGATATATTTTCGACTATCTCATCTCCTTGCTGTTATAAGAAAATGATTGAACTGATTTGCGTCGTTCGAACTTGATAGTAGTGATGTAGTCCGTAAGTGGATGATTTGGACGAGACATAGTTGTACGCTTTAATCCCTAACTTTTTCCTAGACCTCCCTTTCAGGTTTTTAGTCTACCGGGATACCCTTTTTTGCCCAAGCCGCCTTTGCAAGTTTTCGACTTGCCGGGTGTACATTTTTGTATATATGTCCTTAATTTTTTGCCCGAACCTTTTTGGTTCACTAGGATGCCCTTATTTTTGCCTAGGAAAGTCGACCTAGCGGGTCTCGTTTCTGTGTAGTATTTTTTGACTATGTCTGCATTCACAGGGTGCGGGAAATTTTCTTCATCAATAGTGCTTAGTATCATGGCTCCGCCAGAAAATACTGTCTTGACTACAAATGACCCTTCATAGGTGGGAGTCCATTTTCCCTTGGGATCACCTTGTGGTAGGATGATGCGCTTGACTACTAGATCGCCAACTTAGTACACTCGGTGCTTGATCTTCTTGTTGAAGGCTTTGATCATTCATTTATGATATATCTGTCCATGACAGATGGTTGTGAGTCGTTTCTTATCGATCAAGTTTATCTGGTCAAGTCGAGTCTCAACCCATTCATCTTCGTCTAACTCTGGATCCTTGAGTACTCTAAGTGAGGGTATCTGAACCTCGATAGGAAGAACTGCTTCCATACCATATACGAGAGAGAAAGGGGTTGCTGTGATACAGTGGGAGAACTAAATTGTTTGTTTTGCGTTTTATCACAAATGTTGCGGATAACAAGAGTCACCACCGACTTTTCTTTTATCCAATTAAGGGAAGGCGAAAAGAATAAGAAAAGACCTTCGTTAGATTCTGAGTAAGGGAGGCAATTATGAAAAGGGAAGGTATTAGCATCCTTTCCATCCGTAGTTATCTACGGGCTCTTAATTGCTTAGCTCACTTTATAAATTGCTTTCTGTGTGTGTGTTTGAAAAGATGTTTTTGAAAAGTCATTTCACTTTGACTTCGTAATGATTCTCGCTGGAATGTATACGAAGTGTTAGGAAATGTTTTGTTTTGGAAAAATGTTTAACTTTGTAATGATTCACGCTGGAATGTATACAAAGTGTGTGAAAATTTTTTGAAAATAGTGTGAGGTGTAAAAAGTGTTTTTGATAGAGCAAGCAATTAAGATTCTATTACCTACTCAGAATGGTCATTTCCATGTTATTTTGCTTTTCTTTAGGGTAGCGCTATCCATACCATTAGTTGGTAGGTAACTCTATCCGTTGGATGTAAAGGGACATTCGAAGGGTCATCGTATGGTCATAGAAGGAAACATGTAGGGATACCTTAGCATATTCGTAGGTACGATCATCACTTTTCGTAGGCAACAACCGAGGGACAATATCATGTATTCGTAGGCAACATCGAGGGTCATCGAGGGACTATGATCTTTATATCGAAGGGACTATGATGATATTATTCGTGAGCGTCTTAGCTAAGATATCCCTATGTTCGAGGGACATGACCATTGTTTCGAAAGACAACAAGAGAGGATACCCTAAGGGGGTGCATGTGTGAAAAGTGTGTTGTCTTCAGATATTTATCTTGTGATTAGAAGTGGTCTATGTTGTTTTTAATCTTGCCATAAACGCCTAGTTACTAGCAGTTAATATATGTACAGAATAATAGAGGTGCGGAAAGTAAAAGTGCGGGAAAGTAAACCCTAAACTATTACATGATTTTGGGGCATATACATAATATAGGAGTGCGGAAAGTAAAAGCCCTAATTAAACTATTACATCCTGTGAGAATATACATAATAATGGAAAATGTGCGAAAAATTTAAATCTAGCTATTACAACCTGAAAACAGTTGCAATAATCAAAAAAGGATTAAATCGGAATAAAAGAGATAATATTAGAAAGTTTTTTTTAATATTAGTAAAAATGTTTATGGTTAGTAAAAAGCCTAAATTAATAAAGAAAGTTATTTTTTTTATTTTTTGGAATTTTTTTTAAATGGTAAAAACCTATTGACCAATTTATTAAAAAAACCTAAGTCTAATTAATTAAATGTTAATCGCAATTTATGTACAAGAGTATGAATTATTTACAAGTGAATAATTTTATTATGTGACTAGTCTAATTAACTTAATTAAATTGATCAGGTTACCTAAATAATTATTAAAAAATTTAATTAACCTAATAAACCTAAACTATCATTTTGTGTTCTCATATTTTTATAAAGCAAAATATCTAACTTACTAACTAAATAAAAAAAATGTATTATGTATTTTTTACAATGGAGATGAATAAGTACTTAACTTAAATGGACAAGATTATGCTAATTAATTTAGGTTAAATTCAATTAAATATATGTAACTATATTAACACAAAAAACTAGATTTAAGTAAATACAAAAGTAAGAGGTAAAAGGGCTTTTGGCTATTCACTAAACAGAACACAAAAACATTAAAAAGATAAAACATACCAGCAATATCCCCTCGGCGGTTCACACAATTAGAGAAAAAAGAGCTTTGCCAATTCTCTTCAAACTTATCTTTAGCTTACTGGTGGTAGACGGTGGTTTCGTCGTGATTCCGGTGATGATGGCGGATAACCTTCTTCTTCTTTTCAAAACAAATGTCCATCAACCGGAAATTGAATAAAAGCAAACATTAATATGATCATGCAAATAAAACATGCAAGCCTAAGTTTACCGATCGGAGTTGCAGCGTTTCCGGCGAATTCTTGCAAACGGCGGCAAGTCATGGGAGCGTCGTTTTGGCGGAGATCCGGAGTGGCCGTCAGTAGGTAGTGCGATGTGATTGACGTGAATATGTGATCGGTGGTGATAGTTGGAGTAGCAGTCGTGTGCTTTGATCAGATCAATGGATAAATCCAATTCTCCTACTTCTTCTGCTAAATAGCAAACAGGGAAAATGGTACGAATTGTTACATTATGAATTTTAATTAATGTTTCAATTTGGATTCCCATTGAATTTGTCGGTCATTCTTGTTTATGTGTTCATGGAATGTGATGAGGAAGGTTGAAGAAAACTTGAAGCAAGGAGATGAGATAGTCGAAAATATATGAGCAGTAGCATAGTTGAAACTTGACAAGATTGTTTTCACATAGCTTTTTACTATTCTGACAATTTCCTCTTACTAGGATATTTGTCTCTTGTATACAAACTGTCTGACTATAGGCCACTTTTCAAATTTAATGCAAATTCCTCTTTTCCAGTTCCAATTTTCATTGTTTTGTTTGCATAAAGTTCAATGATTGCTTTGAATGATTATATGCATCTGACAATAAACATCTATTCACAAACATATGAAAAACGAACAGAAACAGTAATTACTACAGGCTATAGGAATTGAGATGACGACTAAAGTCACCAATACATCCCCACAGAGTCACTTTCACAAGAAATACCTTCACATGATCATCTCTACAATCCCTACAGAGTCATCACTCTCCCTACAAAGACAAATCTTCTCCAAGAAAGTATTAAATTATCATCTCCTCCCAACAGTGTTCACACATTTCAACATCATCACATTAGTCCCCGAGCAATAATCCTATCAACATCATCACATTAGTCTCCGAGTAGTGATCCTATCAGCTTCAACATCATCGCGTTAGTCCCCGAGCAGTGATCCTATCAACATCATCACGTCAGTCCCCAAACAGTGATCCTATCAACATCATCACGTTAGTCCCCGAGCAGTGATTCTATCAACTTTATCACATTAGTCCCCGAGCAGTGATCCTATCAGCTTCATCACATTAGTCCCCGAACAGTGATCCTATCAACTTCATCACATTAGGCCCCGAGCAGTGATCCTCTACATTCATCACATTAGTCCCCGAGCAGTGATCCTATCAGCTTCAACTTCATCATATTAGTCCCCGAGCAATGATCCTATCAGCTTCAACTTCATCACGTTACTCCCCGAGCAGTGATCCTCTACATTCATCACATTAGTCCCCGAGCAGTAATCCTATCAACTTCATCACGTTAGTCCCCGAATAGTGATCCTATCATACCTATCTATATTCTAAAGTCATCACATTACATTGGTTCCCGAGCAGTAACACATCAACCAATTACATCAATCTCCAAGCAGTAACAGGTTATTCCATACCGCATCGTCCCCCAGCAAGGTCTCTACACAAGATATTCATCCTCAGCTGAGTATCTCTCAATAATTATCATTCCCCCAACAGCAGCAATATCCAGACTCGAAACTTGGTCAGATAGTGCATCAGAGAAATCTGAATCTCCTTTATCCCCAGTTAGGGTTTTCAACAAATTCATCCCCAATCAAAAATCAAAGATCTCCAACAGAACGTTCCTATCTTCTTCAAGATGAATATGTTTTGAAATACCAAAACATCTACATTCATACATTACTCATAAAAATTATAACGTATTCATATAATCATAATCTCCATAGAACTAACCATATCCTGTCAAGATTTATTTCCTCAGCATGTAAAAGCTATTTTCCAAACGGAAGGTCAAAGATTAATACCCAAAATAAGACTGGAGATCTATCTGAATGACCATGCAGATTATTTCCAGACAACAGGTCAAAGATTAACACCCGAAACAAGATGGGGAAACTATTAAGGCGACCAATCCGATATGAACTCCCGAAACCAGACGGGTTTACCAATAAATAGCAGACCATGGATTAATTCCCGAAACAAGACGGGGAAACTATCTGTGTGACTAGCCGGTATGAATTCTCGAAACAAGACAGGTTTACCAACAAAGCAGGCTGTAGATCAATTCCCAAAACAAGACGGGGCGACTATCTACAAAAGCACCATTCTGATGAACATCTCCTGAAAAGCATATCCTTCAGGTCTCCATCCTGAAAAGCCTATCCTTCAGAGATTTATTATGAAACGCATTCTCCCTTCAAAAGTTTATCCTGATAAGCATACCCTTCAGATAAATTCTAGCGAATTATTCATTCTGATACTCATATCATTAACTACTCCATATGGAATCTTTAAGCCCATCTCCGACTACAAGTCGTCATATCTTCGAATGACATCTTTAAGCTCATTCCAGCATATTATCAACCAACAACGTTACTCTGTGCACCAGCGAGTGCAAATTTCAAGGCACTTAAGTGTTAATCCTCTTCCACCTTTAGGTCACAAATGGCGTGCACACCAATCTAACCCCTCAAGTTTAAGAAGATTGAACAGGGGCAGCTGTTGCACCCTAAAATTTGCCCACCCGGTGCTACGGCCAAAATTATTTTCAAACCTGGTTTTAAATTTCTTTTGGTTTATTACACTATTATTCTGGGGTTTTTTATAAATATTCGTTCTCAAGGTCTATTTAAAAATATAATAATTTATTTTTAAATTATTTTTATTTTAAATATGACAAATATTTGCTCGTCTCCATATACTTTCAATTGCATTCTTATATTCGAAATAAGAATGCAATTGAAAGTATATGGAGACGAGCAAGTATTTGTCATATTTAAAATAAAAATAATTTCAAAATAAATTATTATATTTTTAAATAGACCTTGAGAATGAATATTTATAAAAAAACCCCAGAATACTAGTGTAATAAACCAAAAGAAATTTAAAACGAGGTTTGAAAATAATTTTGATCGTAGCACCGGGCGGGCAAATTTTAGGGTGCAACAGTTGCCCCCGTAGATGTTTGTACTGAAGTGCGATAACCGTGGAGAGAAAATGGCAACATCTCGTGCCAATCCTTATATGTCACTGTCATCTTCTGTATGATCTTCTTGAGATTCTTGTTGGCGGCTTCCACTGCGCCATTCATCTTTGGTCAATATAGAGAAGAGTTGCGATGCTTTATCTTGAACTGCGTGCAGAGTTCAGTGATCATCTTGTTGTTGAGATTGGTACCATTGTTTGTGATAATCCTTTTGGGGACGATGTATCGGCAGATGAGATTATGTTTGATGAACCGAGCCACAACATTCTTGGTAACAGATGCGAACAAGGTTGCTTCTACCCATTTGGTAAAGTAATCAATAGCGACTAGGATGAAACGGTGTCCATTTGAGAGGTGGGTTTGATTTCTCCGATTATTTCAATGTCCCACATTATGAAAGGCCACAGGGAGGTCAGAATATTCAATGGAACTGGAGGTACGTGCACTTTGTCTGCGTATATTTGGCATTTGTGACATGTTGAGTATAGCGATAACAATCAGCTTCCATAGTGGACCAATGGTAACCTGATCTCAGAATCTTCTTAGCCATTGTATGTCCACTGGAGTGGGTACCAAATGCGCCTTCATGCAAATCTTCCATGATTCGTTTAGTTGTTTTCTGATCTACACACTGAAGTAAACCAAAGTCGTGATTGCATTTGTATAAGATGTCGTTACTGAGAAAGAACATGGAGGAGAATCTTCTTAGGAATTTCTTATCGTTGACAGATGCGCCTTCAGGGTATTCTTGAGCTTCGATGTACCTTTTCACTTCGTAGAACCGAGGTTTTTCTTCTGCCCCTTCGGCATCAAGTTCATAACAGTACGCTGGTTCATCTAGTCTTTCAATAGTAATCTGAGGAGCTTCGTTGTCCCATTTGACTTTGAACATAGATGACATGGTAGCTAACACGTCTGCCAGCTGATTCTCTTCTCGTGGGATGTGCTCGAAAGTGATTTCTTCGAAGTAGGGGATCAAATTTAACACATGCTCTTGATACGAAATGAGGTTTGGATGCTTCGTATCCCATTCTCCCTTGATCTGACTAATCACCAAAGCTGAGTCTCCATATACTTGCAAGAATTTGATCCTCAAGTCAATAGCTGCTTTGATACCCATAATGCACGCTTCATATTCATCTATATTGTTGGTGCAGCCGAAACATAGTCTGGAGGTGAAAGGTGTATGACCGTCGTTGGGAGATGTAATTATGGCGCTAATATTGTTGCCAAGTGCGTTAGAAGCTCCATCAAAGACCATAGTCCATCGGGATCCTGGCTCAGGTCCTTCCTTTGGTCTAGACTCTTCGTAACCAATGACTAACATAATATCCTCGTCTGGGAATTTGAAATGCATAGACTGGTAGTCATCTATGGCTTGATGAACCAAATGACCGGCTATTACACTTCCTTTGATTGCTTTCTGAATAGTATACTAGACGTCGTATTCGGTCAAGATCATTTTCCATTTTTCTATTCTTCCGGAGAGAGCAGGTTTCTCGAATATGTATTTTATAGGATCCATTTTAGAGATCAACAAGGTAGTTTGAGTCAACATATACTGTCTTAGTCGGTGAGCAGCCCAAGCCAAAGCGCTGCAAGTTTTCTCGAGCTGTGAGTATCTTGTTTCATAGTCGGTAAACTTTTTGCTAAGTAGTATATTGCATACTCTTTTCGACCAGACTCGTCATGTTGTACCAACACACCCCCCATTGAATTCTCCAATACTGTTAAGTACATGATGAGAGGTCTTCCTTCAACTGGTGGCATCAAAATAAGAGGTTTTTATAAGTACTCCTTAATTTTTTCAAAAGTTGTCTGGAAATCATCGTTCCACTTTACCACTTGATCTTTCTTCAGTAGCTTGAAGATTGGCTCACAAGTAGTGGTTAGATGTGCAATGAATTTGGCAATGTAATTCGTTCATCCCAAGAAACCTCTGAATTCTTTCTCAATACAGGGAGCTGGCATTTCTTGAATAGCTTTGACCTTGGTAGGATCAACTTCGATACCTTTACCATTGACAATGAATCCCAGGAGTTTGCCGGATCTGACTCCAAAGGTGCACTTGTTCGGATTCAGTCTCAATCTGTATTTCTTCAGTCTATCAAACAACTTTTGCAAATGATCAAGATGTTCTTCTTCAGTTTGTGATCGAGCTATCATGTCGTCGACGTAGACCTCTATCTCGTGATGGATCATGTCATGGAATAAAGCCACCATAGCACGCTGATATGTGGCACCTGCATTTTTCAACCCAAACAACATGACCTTGTAGCAGAAAGTGTCCCACTGTGTAACGAAAGTAGTCTTTTCCATGTCTTCGGGAGCCATCTTGATCTGATTATAGCCGGAGAAACCATCCATGAAAGAGAAGACTTTGTGTTGAGCGGTATTGTCAACCAGTACATCAATATGTGGGAGCGAAAAATCGTCTTTCGGGCTTGCCTTATTCAGATCTCGGTACTCTACACACATGTGCACTTTGCCATCTTTCTTAGGTACGGGCACCATGTTCGTAACCCACTGCGGATAAGAAGTAACGACTAAGAAACTGGCATTGAATTGCTTCATAACTTCGACATTAATTTTCTCAGACATCTCAGGACGCATACAACGGACCTTCTGCTTCACAGGGAGAAAACCTTCTTTCGTTGGTAGCCGGTGTACCACAATGTCAATATCTAAACCTGAAATGTCTTCGTAGGACCAAGTAAAAATCTCGATGTAGTCTCGCAACATCTGAATCAATCTTTCTTTGATACTGTTCTCAAGACCCGCTCCTATCTTGATCTCTTTTCTGTCTTCGTCGGTACCAAGATTCAAAACTTCGACTGACTCTTCATATGGCTATATAGCCATTTCTTCTTGATGTAGTAGTCTGGCAAGTTCTCCTAGAACTTCACAATCTTCCTCACCTTCATCTTCGACTTGGTAGATCGAATTATCGAAGTCATATTTAGAAATAGCAGAGTCGTTATCGAAGAGATTCAAAGTGAATATGGATATGCAGTGTATTATGTGGGTGTTTGTAAGAACACATAGCTTTTGAAAGGGTGATAAAGTAAAAGAAAGACAGAGAGTACAATGCAAAATTCCAATAATTTATTGAATGAAAATATGCAAATGATAACTAATAACCCTCACAAACGAGTCGTGGTGCCCCGGGCAAGGCACTAGGCTTAAAGTTTATTGTTCGAAGCGTAAAGCAAAAAGCATAACAGAAAAAGCAATTACTCATGTCTAAAGGGGATTGGTATAACATCTTCAGTCTTCCAATTGTCTAGTTCATTGCTTGGAGTCGGGAATATCCAATTGTTGATGTCGAAGTCACCATCATCATATTCTTCTATAGCATAAATTCCGTTCTTGTTGATGCGGAATAGAGATTTGCCGGCACGTTCGCGGCGTATCATCTTATGACCTTTGGTAGTGAAGCCTAAACCAGTATTGTCGGATTTGAATGGAGAATCGGGTATTTGACCCCAAATAGTACAACCTCCTTCTTCAACCACAGCTCTGGCATCTTTCAGCGAGGCCATCTTCGGTGGAGGGCACTCTTCGGAAGGACATTCAGAGCAGATCCAGTATCCACCAATACGTGAGACAAGGTGGTTCTCTTGCAATCAATAGAGATGTGCAAGGCTTTGTTGTGTTTTCTTCCTGCGGGAGTTAGATCAGCATCAGAAAAGCCTAAACCATTGTCGGCGGTCAGGCTAGCAATACAACTTTCAAATTGGTCAGCAGTAGTGTCTTGCGGTATGTGAGCATTCTTCAGAAATTTCACCAAGGCTTTAGCATGAGCCTTAGAGCACAACAACAGAGCTAGCATGGATATCTTGGACAGAGTTTATCCTAACTGTTCCACAACATTGTAGTCGCTCTTCTTAATGATCTTCTGAATTTCCTCTATTTCTTGTCTGGAGGTACCTTCAACAACTTCCTTTGGTACTTTTGTCTGAGAAAGTTGAGTCACTTTGTCTTTCCCTCGAGTCTTGGGAGTTTGTTCAGTAGCAGGAATGTGAACTGTTGCAGCAGTATCCTTTGCAGGAGAGATATCTGGAGAAAACACTCTTCCACTTCGGGTTACTTTGCTTGATCCGGTGATATTGTCAATGTCAGGATTTATAGCTTCAACAATAATGTCTTCAATGGTCAATGGCTCTTGCTTGATGCCATAGTAGTAAACTTCGGCTCCATAATTCCAAGGTATAACTTTGTCAGAGGAATATGGAATTGATCTGGGCTAGGTAATAATGAGAGGTACCACTCTAGGTGCAAGATCGTTAGAGGTGATCCTTATTGTGTTCACATTAGCATATTCTTCGGGATAGTCATCTCCTCATCCGGTTGCCTTGACGTCTTCAATTGCGATCTTGTAGCTTTAAGGAGTTGTATACTTCACCACGAAATCATACTTTCCACTTGGCTACCCCAAGGTATCCCAAACTTCTGGTACGACTTCGCTTATGTCTTCGATCTTCTGATTTTTAGCAACATTTTTGCACAGACTCTCTACAGACGGAGGTTTTAGGAATAGGACTTCTCGGTTGTCCATCATGCGTTGAACACATCTCTTCAACCAAGCACATCCATATGATTCAGATGCACACCAACGGCAGTCGTCAGGACACCCTAGAAATACACCATCTTGCAACAAATCTTTCTTGACAGTAATCAGGGGAATGGTCAGCTCATTCACATCAAAGACATAGGAGTCATTGTCAATAGCGTTGGCACTTTTACCATGGTCAGGCATTGGGTCGAATTTAATTTCCCGAGCTTCAATCATGTCTTGAATCTTGTTCTTCAAGGCCCAACAGTTGTTGGTGTCGTGCCCTGGGCTGTTGGAGTGGTATACACACCTTGCATTGGGATTGTACTTTGGAGAGGAAATGTTGACATGTTGAGGAGTATCCCTCAAAGTAATCAGCTCTGCTTTTAACATGTGCTGTAGTGCTTGAGATAGCGGCATGTTGATCTTCGTGAACTGTCTTCTTGGCGCGTTCTCCCCACGCGCATTGTCTTGTTGAGGTTGTACTAGAGTGGGATTGGAGATCAGGACTTCCCCCACAGATTGATTGTGATCATCTCTGTCACAGATCTTTTGACCATACACAATATTGGCTTCTTTCTTCCCGCCAAAAGATCTCTTTACAGCATTTGAGAATGTTTCGACTTGAATCTTCCCGCTCTTTATTCCAGCTTCAATATGTTCGCCTGTCAATATCAGCTCGGTGAATCCGGCTGAAGAGTTTCCAATCAGATGATTGAAGAATGGGCCTGTTAGTGTTCCCATGAACATATCAACCAATTCCCTATTAGACAAGGGTGGTTGAACTCTGCCTGCTAGATCTCTCCATTTCTGAGCATACTCCTTAAACTTATCGTCATAGCCCATAGACATGCTCTGCATTTGCATACGGGTTGGTGCCAATTCAGCATTATATTGATATTGTTTGTAGAAAGCATTTGTCAAATCATTCCAAGTATGAATGTGGGTATTCTATAACTGATAATACCACTCCAACTGTGTTCCGGACAAGCTCTCTTGAAAGAAATGTATCCATAGCTTCATGTCTTCAGTATGAGAATGGATTTTCTGAACATAGGACTTTAGATGCAGCTCCGGGCAAGAAATGCCATCATATTTAGCAAAGGTAGGGACCTTGAACTTGCGGGGAATTACTACTCTAGGAACCAGACTCAGATCATCAAAGTTCAACCCTGACATTTTCAGACTCTCCATAATATTCAGGCGGTCTTCAAGTTGCTTGTACTTTTCGTCGTTAGGATACTGCTTGCTCATATAGTCTTCTTCTTCGTTTTCAGACTCATGATGGCTTCCTTCATTGTTTTTTACGCTACCTTCAGTTTCGTTGCTCTTGTCTAAGAACTCAAGCTGTCTGACCACCCTTACTGGACCTTTGTACCTTTTCCCAATGTTGAGAATGCCAATGGTCTTCTTCCTTCTGGTGATGAGCTTCTTCAGATCTTTCTGACCTTGGGCCAGATTGGTGAACATCTCCTAGAATTGAGCATTTTGAGCCTGAAGATATTTGACAGTCTGTTCGAGAGCCATTTCTGTTGAAATAAACAGCAAGAGAATAAGAAAACTGGTCTTCGGTGTACCTGTTATGAAATGTTATGCTATGATATGCAATGTTATGCAATGTAATGTTTTCAAGGACCTTTGGTAAACAAGCAAGCGAAAAAATTTTATTAGTTGACTTAGTAAGTACAAATAAAAAGTTTAAACAATAGAAATGACATTCCTAGGGCTTAGGCCTCCCATGGATGCTTCCTCTTTGTGTTGAAGTAGGTGTTTATGCCTTGCTCCTTGTGAAGTAGCTTTGTCAACTCCAATACTCTTTTCTCGCTTGCGTATCACTGGGCTTCGAAGGAATCCCTTTCTTCTTTGAGTTGAATCCAGGATCTCTTTAATTCTTCAAAATCAGTAGGCATGTCTGGATGAAGAATGGTATAGGGTTCATCACCTATAGCAACAGGTTCCATGATTATTGGCAGGATAGCAGTATACGACATCATGAGGTTTTGAGCTCGAGATCGCACCCATTTGAGGTAAGGTTCCCAAGAAATGGAATTTTTATTCCCCAAGGTCTTGGTATCAGTTTTCTTCACTATGCCCCAAGAGTGCACAAATCTTCGACGATAACTATAGAGATCGTTGTCATAGTCAAATATGATGTCTTGGAGAAGCATATCATGAGGACCGTCTCTTCGAGCATAACCAAACTGTTGTAGAGCTAGACAAGGATTGTAAGTGACACCTCCCCTTATGCCAAGGAGTGGTACATTAGGGAATTCTCCGTAACATTCAATGAAAGTGAAGTCCTTTTGAGAGAATAGACACCAACGGATATCTGAATGAGAAAGTGACATCAACTTTTGAGACCACTTCAACCTTTATTCATTCTTCAGTACTGACTGAGGAAGGTGCGAAATAAACCACCTGGATAATAACGGTATGCAACACATGAGAGTTTCTTGTCTTTTCATAGTGCGAGTATGGAGAGAATGCATAATATCTCCAAGGAAAGTAGGCACTGGATTATGAGTGAGGAAAATCTTGATAGCGTTCACGTCTATGAATTGGTCTGGATTAGGAAATAACACCAAACTATAAATAAGCAAAGCCAAAATGTCTTCGAAAGCATGAAAACTCATAGCCTTTAGGAATTCTCGAGCTTTCTTTATTACAAACTTGGCAAGCAAGCCCTTAACTCCGCTTATTGTTTCCCAATTGTCTTCAATGTCTGATCGCTTTAGATGTAACGCTAATGCAATGTCTTCGTACTTCAAAACTTTTTCTGAACTGGTGAATGGTATTTAATAAATAATGGGTATCCCAAGTAGCTTAGAGAACTCTTCTAATGTAGGTACCAAATGATAGTCTGGGAAAGTAAAGCAGTGATGCTTCAGATCAAAGAACTGGAATACGACGCTCATCATATCTTCTTCAAAACCGGAGGTAACCAAGTCGAGTAGATAACCATGTCTTTTGATGAACTGAGAGTGATCAGGAATGTCTGAGACGAATTCCTTGAGTTGAGAAGGTATACCCACAAAGTTGATTCGGATAGTCTTCCTGGAAGCCATAACCCTACAACACAGAGCAAAGATAAATCCCAAGGTCCTTAAAATGGTTAGAAATGATATGATGTTATAATGTTATGATGTTATGATGTCATGATGTTATGTTTTAAATAGCACACACAAGCAATTCAAACAATATCCCTAGGTTTAAGGCTTGCATGAGGTATAGGTGTTTACCCTACCGGAGTTTGAGTGGGTTCAATATGTCCTATAATAGTAACCGAGTTCTAGGAATCTCATATCATCGATATTTCTCGCAAGCTTTATTTCAATACGACAACCAAGTGGTGGACCGAAACATCCCGAAAGACGAATCTTAATGAGCATAGCATCGAGTATCAACCAACCTCAGTCTACACCGAAGCCGGCCATCTCACTACCTTCTAATGGCCAAGATGGATTAATTAGGGTTCTAAAGTTGAGTTAGTGATTATGACACCACGCAAACGCCAAATACTTCCTCAACTGAACACGAGGAGCATCGGGACATCCAAAGTGTCGCACTAACCGTAGCCATCATTTTGACCGTTTCGGTATACGCCTAATAGTCGCGATGATTTATTGCTACCTAAGGAAACTTGGATCCGGGTGTAGGATCCACCACATATATAATACCCAAGCATCCCTTAAAAATAAATCAGACAAAGCAAACAAAAAGCAATAAAGGTGATCTAACACCCTAAGGTAGCCTCTCTTTAGGTAGTTTCCCCAGCAGAGTCGCTAGTTCTATAACACAGTGGGAGAACTGACTGGTTTTGTTTTGCGTTTGATTGCAAATGTTGTGGATAGCAAGAGTCGCCACCGACTTTTCTTTTATCCAATAAAGGGAAGGTGAAAAGAACAGGAAAAGACCTTCGTTAGATTCTGAGTAAGGGAGGCAGTTATGAAAAGGGAATGTATTAGCACCCTTTCCATCCGTAGTTATCTATGGGCTCTTAGTTTCTTAGCTCACTTTGAAAATTTTGCTTTCTGTGTTTGTGTAGTTTGAAAATGTTTTGAAAAGGAATTTCGCTTTGACTTTGTAATGATTCTTGTTGGAAAGTATACGAAGTGTTCGAAAATGTTTGTTTGGAAAATGTTTAACTTTGTAATGATTCACGCTGGAATGTATACAAAGTGTTTTGAAAAGTTTTTGAAAATAGTGTGAGGTGTGAAAAGTATTTTGATTGAGCAAGAAACTAGAGTCTTATTACCTACTCATAATGGTCGTTTCCATGTTATTTTCCTTCTCCTTTAGAATAAGGTTATCCATACCATTAGTTGGTAGGTAACTTTATTCGTTTGGATGTGAAGGGACAATCGAAGGGTCATCGTTTGGTTATAGAAGGCAACATGTAAGGATACCTTAGCAATTCGTAGGGACGATCATCACTTTTTGTAGGCAACAATCGAGGGACGAGATCATGTATTCGTAGGCAACATCGAGGGTCATTGAGGGACTATGATCTTTGTATCGAAGGGACTATGATGATGTTATTCGTAGGCGTCTTTGCTAATGGTATCCCTACGTTCGAGGGACATGACCATTGTTTATTCGTAAGGCAACATGAGAGGATACCCTAAGGGGTGTGCAATTTTGAAGAGTGTGTTGTATTCAGATATATTATCTTGATATTATAAGTGATCTAGGATTGATTTTAGTCTTAGCATGCAAACCCTAATTACTAGCAGTTAGGTATATGTACAAAAATTAAAGGTGCGGAAAGTAAAAGTGTGGAAACGTAAATCCTACGCTATTACATGGCTTTGGGGAAGACACATAATAGGAGTGCAGAAAGTAAAGGCAGAAAATGTAAATCTACGCTATTACACAATAAAACTTTGCGACCTATACATCTTTTCTAGAATTGTAAATGCGAAATAATGTAAATAGTCAGAATAATAAGAAAATGTTAGTGAAAATGTTTTGGAAATTAGTAGAAAAATGCTTTTAAGGTTATTAAACCTAATTATATGAAGAAAGTATTTTTTGGGAATTTTTTGGATTAATTTTAATGTGGAAAAATAATTAACGGTTAATTTAATGGTTAATTAACAATTAATTAAAATATAAGTGAAAAATATGATTTTTTAATGTCAAAAATTAAATAAGCATTTTTCTGACCTAAATGCAAAAAGAAAATATTTTTTGTGATTTTTGTAGTGTTTTAGAAAAATGTTTCAAAGAAAATTAAATTGAAAGGAAAAAAATAGAAAAATATGAAAAAAGAGTGAAAATAGGTTAGTTTGGAAAAGAGATAAAAAATATGAAAAAAGAGATAAAAATAGGTGAGAATCAAACAAAATTTTGCCTTTTTTGAATCAATTTCAATCAATTCTCTTGCCTAATCAAGCAAATTTCGAAATTGACATATTGTGTGGCTTGCTTGGGCCTCAAGAATGTTGAAAAACAATCCTTGCACTTAATGTTTTGATTTTATATCTTTTATTTTAATTAAATTGAATTTAAATGAATAAAATTCAAAATAAATAAAATGAAGAGTACAAGGGCGTGGTATTGGGCTTGGAGGTTCTAATTAAGATTATAAACAAGTTTGAATCAAGAAAACTTGGGCCCATTTGGAAGAAATTTGCATTTGCTAAGTATTTCTCTTCATGCACCTCCTCAAAAATGTCAAACTTGCACAACTTGTATCTTGCTCAATTTTCAACAATTTTGGGTGTTATTGGACATTTTAGAAAGCTCAAGATGTCTTATAAACACTCATTTTGGTTTCATCTTCATTGAAGTTTCCATGTTCATGTACACTTCTTTGCAAAAAGATGACTTTTTGTTAACTTTTAGAAGGACCTCTAATGTTTTGATCCATAACTCTCAAATGATGCATTTTTGGCCAAAGATTGTGAGACATGAAGTTGTAGAGAACTGAATTCTATTCAAAATGAGTTTTGGTGATAAAATTTCTGATAAAGTATGTGGAAGTTATGCCTGGTCAAAATTCTGTTGACTTTTTGTCCCAAAACCCTAATTTGGAAACTTTAACTTTTGAGCAAACCTTAACTTTTCTTGATGAATCATGATCAACCCTTGATCATATGATGAATTTGACTTCAAAATATTGGTGTTGACAAAAAATGATAAAGTTTGACTGTATGTTGACCACAGTTGACTTTTTGTCCAATACAACTCATTTTCAACCATCTGAGCAATTGACTGAGCAAACTTGAGCTGCAAGGGTTGAAACTTGACATAGTGATCCCTTGAGACATATGAGGAGGTATGATGACCACTTGAGATATTATAACTTGATCTTGTCGTGAGAGAAGCAAACCCTAGTTGTGGGTTGATTGTTTAGGAGAGGGTTCATCTGGTCAACCCTTGAAAAATTCTTGAGTATGGAGATGTGGATTGTCTTGAGAAATAGGAGGGAAAATTTTGGGGTATAACAATCAGTGTAGTTGGCACTTATCATATTTTTTCATGTGTTCTTTGGCATCGAGTTGCATGGTCGGTCAATAATAACCAGCCTTTAGGGTTTTCCTGGCTAGCGATTTGCCTCCCAAGTGTTGGGCTCTGATGGCTTCGTGTATTTCTTTTAATATATATGGAACTCTGGCTTCTTCGACGCATTTAAAGAGAGGGATGGAGAATCCCCTTCTATAGAGTTTATCTTTGAGGATGCAATATGAGCATTCCCTTCGTCTGATGATGCTCGCCTCTTTGGAATCGTCGGGAAAGGTTATGTTGGTCAGGTATTTATAAACGGACGTCATCCAGGAGGTGCCTTCTTTGATAACGAGCACATTGTGACTGGGGCACTTTTTCTCGATGATTAGTAGATAGATTATTTCCTGGATCACTGATTTGTTTCCTCCCTTTGTACTTGTACTGGAGAGCTTGGATATAACGTCCTCTCGAGCATTATGTTCTCGAGGGATGTGTTGTATCTCAACGGAGATGAACTTCTTCAAGTGCTCTTGGATGAGGGATGAATATTCGGCCAGCTGATCGTTCTTGACCTGATATTCCCCTCAGACTTAGGAGGCTACGAGTTGTGAATCTGTGAGGAAATTGACCTATTTTTCTCCTATGTTCTCGGCGAGACGTAGGCCGGCGAGGAAAGCCTCGTATTCCTCTTGATTGTTGGAAGTAGGAAACGAGAGGGTGAGGGATACTTCGATGGCGATGCCTTCCCTGTTTTCCAGAATTATACCTGCTCCACTTCCCATCAAGATGGAAGCGCCATCGACGAATATTGTCCATCTGTTGGCCCCTTCTTGGAGTGCTGGGAAAGTCATTTCTACCACAAAATTTTCTAGGACTTGTGCTTTGAGGGCTTTCCTACTCTCGTACCTGATGTCGAACTCAAATAGTTATAAGGACCACTTGAGCATTCGTCCGGCCATGTCTGGTCGACCCAATAGTTGCTTGATGGGTTGGTCTGTTCGAACTATAATGGTGTGTGCCAAGAAATAATGTCGGAGTCATCTTGCTGCTTTGACTAGCGTGAGGGAAATATTTCGATCTGTTGGTATCTTAGTTCGGGCCCTTGTAAGGCTTTGCTTGTAAAGTAGATCAATTTTTTCCCTTCTCGAGTTTCTCGGACGAGGGATACGCTGACGGACTCGGAAGTCACAGCCAGATATAGATATAATATCTCTTCTTTATTGGGTCGAGACAATACGAGAGGTTGGGATAGATTCTGTTTGAGATGAAGTAGGGCATTCTCGCACGCCTGGTCCAGTCAAAGCGGCCTCCTTTCTTAGTAGTTTATAGAATGGGAGTACGTGTTGTGCTGACCTTGTGACAAATCGTGACAACAAGGTGAGCATCCCGTTGAGGATTTGAATGGATTATTTGGAATTCGGAGTGGAGAATTCCGAGTATGCTCGACATTTGTTGGGGTTGGCCTGTATCCCACGCTCAGTGAGATAAAAGCCTAGGAACTTTTCGGCTCGAACTCCGAAGGTGCACTTCTCGGGGTTGAACCTTATTTTGACTCTTCTGGCTTGATCGAAGACTTTCCTGAGGTGTAGGGTGTGACCGACTTCCTTCTTGGGATTTTACGATCATGTCGTCCATATCACATTGTAGTGATAGTTTCCCGATTCGATCATGAAGGTCGTATAAATTTTTTCCGTTTTAGCCATAGGAATTTGGTTAAAGCCCGAATAGGCGTCCATGAACGAAAGCAATTTAAAACCTACAAAATTGTCAACGAGTTTATCAATGTTAGGTAGGGGTAGGCGTCTTTTGGACATGCCTTATTGAGATCAGAGCAATCAATGAACATGCGCCATTTTCCATTATTCTTTTTCACAAGTACAAGGTTGGATAGCCACGTAGTATATTAAGCTTCCGATACAAAATTGGCCTCTAGAAGGTCCCTAACAGCTTGCTCGACAGCCTTGGTTTTTTCCGAAGACTGCTTTCGTGTGTGATGTGCTACGACTTTAAGGGCAGGATCAACAGTTAGATGGTGACATGCCACCTGTGGGTCGAGACCGGGCATTTCGGTTGCGCTCCAGGCGAAGAGGTTGGTGTTTTCCTTTAATCATGCTTTGAGCTGGTTTCCATCTAACTCTAGGAGGTTCGCTCCAATCTTGACACCTTTTCTGGGTCTTCACCGAGTGGTACGAGCTCAAATTCGCCGTCTGGAATCGGTCGCATGTGCTGCTTCAAGGGTCCTTCCGAGCTGTTGGGAGCAGGTGTGTCTTTCTCGATCATTGGAGCTTTACCTTTCCTTATTCTCTATGCAAAGTCCTTGGGCTCCAAGTGGCTGTCGAGGCAGATTACATCGACTCGAGGGAGGGATTCTAGCTTATGAGAGCTTTTTGGGAGGTCGACTCTACCTCTGACCTGTGTTTGGAGATTGATGGAGTTCGTGCCTTTTGCGGATGCTTTGAAGCATCTTCGGGCGGCTTGAATGTCTCCATGCAAATTTTTTACTTTCCCGTTTGTTGTGTAATATTTCATCTTTTGGTGTACCGTGGATGGTACTGCGATTATCTCGGCGAGAGTGGGTCGACCGAAAATGAACTGAGATAGGGACGGGCAATCGACGACCAAGAATTGTGTTTTGATCTACCTACTAGTCTCTCCGACGTTGAAGGTTATGATCAACTCAATGTATCCCCATGGTTTTGTTGTGGAGCCATTGAATCCCTGTAGATCCGAGCCGATGTAAGGAATCGGGTGGGTCTCATTGAGCTGCAATGTGCGGAAGAGCTGAGTGTATATGATATTGGATGAACTTCCTTGGTCGACCAATATACGTCTAACATCGAAGTTAGCCATCTGAGCACGCACGAAAAGAGGAATATTTGCGTTGTGGGCGCCCCCAGGTAGCTCCTCTTTGTAAAAGGCCAATGGGTGAGACTTGCCTTAGATTTTGTCGAGGGTGACGATCAGATATGAACTTATTTTGATGAGATCGCCAAACCTTCTTTTAATTGATCCGATGGAGTTCTTGGTGAACCCTCCACCTGAGATGACCATGACCGTTGGGAAAGACTCCCTAGGGTTGTGGGCGGCGAAGTACACTGGGGTGGTATCGAGATCGGGAAAGATGAAGACTTCTAGCCTAGATATACTCATGGCTACGGGCATGAAAGACTCCTCAGTAGGCTTTTCTTCCTCGGCCTTGCTAGACGAGGGGGTTTCTTATTTCGTAGATTCCTTTTTCTTGTATTGTTTGAGATGCCCGTCTCTGATCAGGATCCCAATCGCATCCTTCAAGTGGATGCAGTCTTCCGTCACGTGCCTGTGACTCCTGTGAAATTTGCAATATTTGTTGTTACCCATCCCCGATTTTACTGGGGTCTATTGGGGGAAGTGAACCCTGCCTATTTGAACTTGGAGTTTGCACAGTTAGTTAAAATACGTTCCCAAGATGTGGTGAGGGGGTATAGTCATTGAATCGACCAACTGGCCCCTTGTGGTCTCTGTTGTCACTTGTTTTTTCCTCCTGTCTTCTTTCCCCTCCTCGACGGGATGCCAAGGCGTCTTCGCTCTTTGAAACTCTTGACGTTCTCCCTATGTCGGATATCACGAGCATAATTAGCGGCTTCCTTCTCCTTGTATTGGATGTATTCCTGGGCTTTCAGGAGGAAAACATCCAATGTTAAGGGGGTTTCTATGCATATGACCTTAGCGAAATCGATGCGAGGGTGAAGTCCTCTTTCGAGGAGATATTTTTTCATGGCGTTCGTTGTCGAGACTTGGACGGATTCTTGATTGAACCTCTCGATGTAGGCTCGAAGAGATTCTTCTTTATCCGGAATGATGGCTTCTAGGGATGCCTCTGACTTCGGGTGGCGCCGGGAGACAGTGAAATGTTTGGAGAATAGACTCCCTAGATGTTTCCAAGAGGTGACTGATCCTTTGACGGGCTTTTATAACAGGCCATGGCCCCTTTCCTCAGGGTCGTAGGGAACATGAGGCATTTGATGGCTCCTCGAACTCCTCGATAATCGAGCAAGGCATCGATGTTCTCGATGTGCTCGTCTGGTTTGGTGGTGTCGTCATACTTTCCAAGCTTGGAAGGATTTTCCAGACCGAATGGAATAGGGATATCCATGATAGCCCGACATAAAGGGCCATGGTGCTCGTCTTCATCGCTCTGGTTGGAGAGAGAGAGAGAGAGAGAGAGAGAGAGAAAATGTTTGCTTCTTTTATGATGGGGGGAGGTATCTCTCCTGTCTTGATTTGGGCGACGTAGAATGATCGCGGGAGCGATGTGGTACGTTCTTCGTCTTCTTATGCGAAGGAGATCCCCAATTTTTCCGAGGAGGGGTGTGTCCCTTCTTTTTCAGAAAAGATCGGTCAGGGTGATCCTAACTCCGAGTAGGTCTTCTTGGCGAGGGGCTATGGGAGGTGGCCGTTTTAGGTCTTTGAGGTGGATACGAGGGACGGTTCTTTTCCAGAGCCTCGATACGTTGACCTTGCTGGAGGAGGAGGTTGTTGGTATGATTAAGGGCGGACAGGATTGTAGCTAGTGTTGGGTCCGTGTTGGTCGGTAGTGGTGTCAAAGGCTGAGGGATGACGAGGTCGTCAACTTGGTTCCTGGATTTCTGGTTATCCAAGAGGGAATCTTGGTCACCAGCATCATCGAAATCGAGGGAAACGGTCCTGCCGTCCTTGTGATCTATAAGGTCCTCGAGATTAGGAGATGTATCATTCATGTTTGTCTTACATACAGGTGAAAGAACGGTCTTGCCGAAAAGGAGTTGATCATTGTTTTCATCCATCTCGTTGGGAGTTTGGAAAAATCTTTGATCTTCAGATATCAGAATGATGAATGAAGACAGGGAAGATAGCTTCTCATAGACGGCGCCACTGATCTGAACAAACGATCAGAATCGGAGATGGCCGAAACGGTTGAAAATCCTTCGAGCAAGTTGATGTTGAGGAGGGGTGGTTGTTATACCCTAAAATTTGCCCTCCTATTTCTCAAGACAACTCACATCTCCATACTTAAGGATTTCACAAGGGTTGACCAAACAAACCCTCTCTTTAGCAATCAACCCAAACTAGGGTTTTGCCATTCTCAAGTCAAGATGAACTTCCAATGCTTCAAGTGATCATCATACCTCATCATATGCCTCAAGGGATCATCATGTCAAGTTTCAAGTCTTACCAGTCCAGCTTGCTCATCTAATTGCTCAGATAGCTAAAAATCAGCTACATTGGACAAAAAGTCAACTGTGGTCAACATGCAGTCAAACTTCATAATTTTTGGTCAACATCAATATTTTGAAGTAATATTCATCATTTGATCAAGGGTTGATCATGATCCCTCAAGAAAAGTCAAGATCTGATCAAAAGTCAAAGTTTTCAAATTAGGGCTTCTCTAAACAAAAGTCAACAGAACTTTGACCAAGCATAACTTTCACATACTTCATCAGAAATTTCTCCACCACAACTCATTTTGAAGAGAATTCAATTCTCTACAACTTCATGTCTCAAAAGCTTGGGCAGTTTCATTTGGAAGATATAGATCAAGACATTATAGGTCCTTCTAGAAAAGTCAACAAAAGTCATCTTTTTGAAAAGAAGTCTCCATGAGCATGGAAACTCAAATAAATATGAAACCAAAAGGGTTGTTTATAAGACATCTTGAGCTTTCTAAAAAGTCCAAGAACACCCAAAAATGTTGAAAATTGAGCAAGATACAAATTGTGCAAGTTGATCATTTTTGAAGAGGTGCATGAAGAAAAATATCTTGCAAAAGCCAAAAATTTCCATATGGACCTAAGATTTTATGATTTAAACTTGATCATAAGATTATTCATGACCATTATACAGCATACCACGCCCTCTACCTTATTTATTTATTTATTTATTTTTGAATTTAATAACTTAAATTCAAATTTATTTAAATAAAATACAAAAATAAAAGATAAGCCAAGATTGGATGGATATTTGCATGGCTTGGGGTCCAAGATAGCTCATTACAAGCTGTCAATTTCGTTCAAGAAGATTGAGGGGAGATTTAGCAAATTTGGAAAGATTTTGTGAAATTTTTCAAATCAAATATTCTCCACTCAAGGAGAATATTTTCTCTTAATGCCTTGACCTAATTCCATTCCTCTATAAATATTGAGTTTTCTTACAAGTTCAAAAGCCTTTTAGACAACCCTTACACGTGCAGCCAGCCTCTCACAAACCCTAGAAATTTCACAAATTTCTTACAAAGTTGGAAAAATCGTGTCTTGTCTTCTAGCCAGTTTCAAGCAATTCCAAGCACTCAAACATGTTCCTGATGTATTGTAGGGTAAGTACATGTCCAGAAACATGGCCATAACACGTTGAATCATGCCATACACATACCTCCGTTTGCATATTTTTCATGAATTTGCATTCTGCTTTTTATTGCGTTTGAATCGAAACTAACAATTCTAATGTGTTTTTGAGGTTCATTAGAGAAGGTTAGATCAATCGTAGCAAGCTTTCCAGGGCTTAATCGTGAAACACCATTGCTAGGGTTCATGAACTGTGCAGCTTCGTATTCCCTGTTAGAGTCTGTTTCAGGGCAAGAGAATGCACCATTAGATTCGTAGCATCCTAATTAGTGGATCTGGGTTATTTTGGTTTGTATTTTCATGCGTTTTCAGGTTTTGGTGTTTGAGCACAATCGGAGAAGACGACCGGAGCATTGGTCTGGTGCTTCTGATACAGAGGCTATCAACCCTTACCTATTTATGGGTTCAGAAGGATGCATGGATGTATCACCGCCCCAGCGGTTCACCTTGCGCGCACTATATCATTCTCGCTATCAGGTCGTGGGTTCAAACCCCACCTTTCGCAATATTTTTCTTTTTTGCCTTGCAGGTTTCCAGATTGCCAGAAGTCACACCCTAGAAGCTCTAGCTTCTGAAACCCATCAGCATCAGAAGTGCCAACTTCTAAATCTCCCAGCGCAGAATTCTTCCAGAAGTTCCAAATTTTGGATGGTCCCAGACGTGAAGCCCCCAGAAGCTCCAGCTTCTAGACGCCCCAGATCCGGAGTCCCCAGAAACTCCAGCTTTTGGACTCTTTCCAGCCCCAAAAACCCCAGAAGCTCTAGCTTCTGGGCGCGTCCAGCACCAGAAACCCCAGAAGTACCTACTTTTGGGTGCCTCCAGCAACGGAACTCCCAGAAGCTCCAGCTTCTGGGATGGCCTCTGTCAGAAGCTCTCTGCATTTTTTTTTATTTTTTCATATTTTTCTTATTTTTGCTTATTTAATAAGTAATTGATTTAATTACTAATTAGGTTAATTAATTTAGGGTTAATTAGATAATTTTCACTAATATTTTAACTAATTAATTTAGTATTAGTATTCACTAATATTCTCTTTTTAAATTAAAATCAACTAGACTTAGGTTGTTTTCACATAAACTCTAATTTCAAAAATACAAAAATATTAGGACTAGTTTTCTTTTCCGCTATTTATATTTCTTGCATTTTTAAATTCTAGAAAGGTTGTATAAGTCGCAAGTTTTTTTTATCATGTAATAGCGTTGGACTTTACTTTCCGCACTTTACTTTCCGCACCTCCTATTATGTATCTGCCCCAAAGCATGTAATAGCGTAGGACTTTATATTTTCGCAATTTATTTTCTGCACCTATTAAACTGCTAGTAATTAGGCGTGTATGGCAAGATAAAATCAACATAGACCACTAAATATAAGATAAATTATCTGAATACGATACACTCTTCTCACACATGCACCCCCTAGGGTATTCTCTCTCGTTGCCTTATAAATGGTCAAGTCCCTCGAACGTAGGGGTATCTTAGCACAGTTGCCTACGAAATATCATCACAGTCTCTTCGACTTAAAAGATCATAGTCCCTCGATGTTGCCTACTGATACATGATCTCGTCCCTCAATTGTTGCCTACGAAAAGTGATGATCGTCTCTACGAATGTGCTAGGATACTCCTACAAGTTGCCGTCTATGACCATCTGATGTCCCTACGAATGTCCCTTTACATCCAACGAATAAGGTTACATATCAACCAATGGTATGGATAGCCTTATTCTAAAGGAAAGCAAAATAACACAGAAACGACCGTTCCGAGTAGGTAATAGACTCTTAATTGCTTGCTCTATAAAAACACTTTTTACACCTCACACTTTTCTTAAAACTTTTCCAAAACAAAACATTTCCAACCACTTCGTATACATTCCAGCGTGAATCATTATGAAGTCAAAGCGAAATTCTTTTTCCAAAACATTTTCAAACACACAGAAAGCAAATTTCAAAGTGAGCTAAAGCAATTAAGAGCCCGTAGATAACTACGGATGGAAAGGGTGCTAACACCTTCCCTTTTCATAATGACCTCCCTTACTCAGAATCTAACGAAGGTCTTTTCCTGTTTTTTTCGCCTTCCCTTAATTGGATAAAAGAAAAGTCGGTGGCGACTCTTGCTATCCGTAACATTTGCAATCAAACGCAAAATAAACAAGTCAGTTCTCCCACCGTGTTATAGAACTGGTGACTCTGCTGGGGAAAATAAAGAGAGTTTACCTTAGGGTCTTTAGATCACTTTATTTCTTTTTGCTTGACTTGTATGCTTTAATTTTAAGGGTTGCTCGGGTATTATACTTGTGGGGGATCCTACACCCGGATCCAGGTTTCCTTAGGTAAGTAGCAATAAATCGTCGCGACCGCTAGGCGTATACCGAAACGGTCAACATGATGGCTACATTAGTGCGACACTTTGGATGTCCTGATGCTCCTCATGTCCAGTTGAGGAAAGTATTTGGCGTCTGCGTGGTGTCATCAGCACTAACTCAACTTTTAGAACCCTAATTGACCCATCTTGGCCATTAGAAGGTAGTGTGATGGCCGACTTCGGTGTAGACTGAGGTTGGTTGATACTCGATGCTACGCTCATTAAGATTCGACTTTCGGGATGTTTCGGTCGAGCACTTGGTAGTTGTATTGAAATAAAGCCTACGAGAAAGATCAATGATATGAGATTCCTAGAACCCGGTTACTATTATAGGATAGGATGAACCCACTCAAACTTTGGTAGGGTAGACACCTATACCTCATGCAAGACTTAAACTTAAGGCCATTGTGTGAATTGTTTGTCCTTGCTATTTGCTTAAACATGACATCATGACATCGCATCATCACATCATTTCTAACTATTTCAAGGACCTAGGAAATTATCTTTGCTTTGTTTTGTAGGGGGATCATGGCTTCCAGAAAGACCATTCGAATCAATTTCATGGGTATACCTTCTCAGCTCAAAGAATTGGTCTCAAAAGTTCCCGGTCATGCTAAGTTCATCAAAAGACATGGTTATCTGCTTGACTTGGTTATCTCCGGTTTTGAAGAAGATATGATGCACGTCTTATTCTAGTTCTTCGATCCGAAACATCACTGCTTTACATTCCCAGATTATCAGTTGGTTTCTACCTTATAAGAGTTCTCTAAGCTACTTGGGATACCTATCCTTGATCAGATGCCATTCACCGGTTCACAAAAAGCTCCGAAACACGAAGACATCGCATCAGCGTTACATCTAAATCGATCAGACATTGAAGCTAATTGGGAAACAAGAAGCGGAGTTAAGGGTTTACTTGCTAAGTTCCTGATAAAGAAGGCTCGAGAATTCCTCAAAGCTGTGAGTTTCCATGCATTCGAAGACATTGTGGCCTTGCTAATCTATGGTTTGGTGCTATTTCTTAATCCAGATCAGTTCATAGATGTGAACACCATCAAAATATTCCTCGCTCGCAATCTAGTGCCTACCTTACTTGGAGACATTCTGCATTCTCTCCACACTCGTACTATCAAAAGACAAGGAACTCTTATGTGTTGCATACCGTTACTTTCCAGGTGGTTTATTTCGCACCTTCCTCAGTCGGTAATAAAGAACGAGCAAAGATTGAAGTGGTCTCAAAGGCTGATGTCACTCTCTTATTCAGATATCCCTTGGTGTCTCTTTTCTCAAAAGGACTTCACTTTCATTGAGCGTTGTGGAGAAATTCCTAATGTACCACTCCTTGGCATAAGGGGAGTGTAATACGGTGAACTGACTTTGAGATTTTTGTATCGCAAATGTGCGGATAGCAAGAGTCGCCACCGACTTTTCTTTTATCCAATTAAGGGAAGGTAAAAAGTACAGAAAAAAACCTTCGTTAGATTCTGAGTAAGGGAGAAGGTTATGAAAAGGGAAGGTATTAGCACCCCTTTCCATCCGTAGTTATCTACGGGCTCTTAGTTGCTCTTAGATCATCTTTTTTAAAATTGTGTTTTCTGTGTGTTTGAAAAAATGTTTTGAAAAGGCATTTCGCTTTGACTTTGTAATGATTCATGTAGGAATGTATACAAAGTGTTTGGAAATGTTTCGTTTTTGAAAAGAGTTTGAACTTTGACAAAAGTGTGAGGTGTGAAAAGTATTTTGATAGAGCAAGCAACTAAAAGTCTTATTACCTACTCAGAATTGGTCGTTTTCGTGTTATTTTACGTTCATTTAGAATAGAGCTATCCATACCATTAGTTGGTAGGTAACCTTATTCGTTGGATGTAAGCGGGACATTCGAAGGGACATCGGATGGTCATAGAAGACAACTTGTAGGAAGTATCCTAGCACATTCGAAGGGACTATCATCATTTTTTGTAGGCGACAATCGAGGGTCAAGATCATGTATTCGTAGACGACATCATGGGTCTATGATCTTTGTATCGAAGGGACTATGATGATTTATTTGAAGGCAACAGTGCTAGAATACCTCTACGTTCGAGGGACATGACCATTTGAATTCGTAAAGGCAACGAGAGAGAATTACCCTAAGGGGTGCATGTGTGAAAGAGTGTGTTGATTTCAGGTATTTTATCTTGGCATTATGAGTGAGCTATGTCCAATTTTATATTGCCATACACGCCTAATTACTAGCAGTTTATAGGGTGCGGAAATTAAATTGCGAAAAGTAAAGGTGCGGAAAGATAAATCAGACGCTATTACATGGCTTTGGGGCAGATACATAATTTAAAGTGCGGAAAATAAAAGTCCTAATTAAACTATTACATCCCATAGGAAATTACATAATATGAAAAGAAAGCGATAAAAATTGTCCGAAGCGGTATAACCTGTAAACAGATGAGAAATTGGAAAATGGAAGAAAATTGCATAAGATGAAAACGTTAGTAAAAATAAGAATTTTTGGATGAGAAAAGGTTTTTATGTTAGAAATAACATTAATATGATAAAATAATTTTTTGGGAATTTTTGGAGTTAATTTGATAATTAAAAATCAATTAAAAGCTATTTAAATGATAAATTAGCAATTAAATTAAATATGCATGCAAAAATAATAATTTTAATTTTAAAAATTAAATAAACATTTTTATGATGAGTATGCAAAAAATAAATATTTTTGGTGTTTTTTAAATGCATGATAAAAATTATTAAAGATAAATTAAATAGTATGAAAAATATTAAAAGAAAATATGAAAATTGAAAAAGTTGCAAACTTGTAAAAAAAACACTTTTCCATGGCTGGGATTCGAACTCAGGTCCCCTGGGTGACAACGCGCTGCCTTTGCCAGCCGAGCTAGCTTGCACACGTGTTTAAAAAACGGAGCGAATGGCTTTTAAACGGGTGTCACTCCCTGATTGCCTGGATCACACGCCAACCATCGTCTTCTTCGTTTTGAATTTTTGAAAAGATAGCGTCGGCCTTTGTTCGACGCTATAGTCCCTGCAATTTCTAAAATCAAACACAAGCAATATAAATGACATTCAAGGGCATGGTTCGATTGGAAACATCGTTCTGAACACGATGGTGGTGGTCTTTTGGTCCAATTTTTCCTATTTCGTGAGATCCCAATTCGAACCATGGAACCCTAGCTATGGTAAGTTTCGATTCCGGTCATGAAAATACAATCAAAATATGCAGAAAGCTTGCAAACTTCCATCTAAACACAAAACAAACCACAAAACATGTTAAAAATGCATGAGAATTAAAAATCGATTTTGGGAAAAGCTTGACAAACCGAAATCGTATTTGATTGATTCTTGATGTTTTTGAATGATGTAAAGGTCTGGACTGCTTCAGGAGATGTCAAGGAATGCAATGGGATGCTTGGAATCGATTGAAACAAGCTAGAACTGTGGCTGCAAGTTACTTGAAAGGCACGGTTTTTTTGAATTAGGTTAGGGTTCCTCCAAGCAATTTTTCTGTCCTTTCTTGTGTGATAGGCATTGTATATTTATAATGGATGAAAATTGAGTTGATTTGAGGAACAAATAATCATCAATCAATGCAAAGATTATTTGATTTTGTACAAAATGAAATCTTATCTTTTTTGATCAATTTTCATCAATTCTTTGCCAAATCAAGACCAATTTCGAAATTTGACAGATTTTAGGAGTTGCTTGGACCTCAAGGATGAGAGAAAAAATCAATTCGCAATTAATTTTGATTTTATACCTTATTTTTTGATTTAATTTGTATTTAAATGAATAAAATCCAAATTAAATAGAAAAATAAAGTTAAAATTCGTGGCATTGGGCTTGGGTGTTCCAAATTGTCTAAGGAAAAAGTTTGAATGAAGAAAAACTAGGCCCATTTGCAAATATTTTGATTTTTACAAGTATCTCTCTTTGTGCACTTCTGCAAAAATGTCCAACTTGTGCAAGGTGTATTTTGCTCAATTTTCCACATTTTTGAATGTTCTTGTACTTTTTAGAAATATCTAAGAGTCCTCTAACCAACCTCTTTGGTTTCATCTCAATTGGAGTTTCCATGCTCAATAAATCTCCAAAACAAAAAGTTGACTTTTTGTTGACTTTGAAAAGGACCTGTAATATTTTGATCCGTACCTTCCAAATGAAGCATTTTTTGAACATTCTTGTGAGACATGAAGTTGTAGAGAATTGAATTTCCTTCAAAACAATAGTTGGTGGAAAAATTTCTAAGAAAGTATGAAGAAGTTATGTTCAGTCAAAGTTCAGTTGACTTTTCACTAAGGAACCCTAATTTGGAAAGTTTGACTTTTGAGCAAATCTTGAATTTTCTTAATGAATCATGATCAACCCTTGATCAAATGATGAATGTAACTTCAAAATGAGGATGTTGACCAAAAATCAGGAAGTTTGACTGTATGTTGACCACAGTTGACTTTTTGTCCAATACAACTGATTTTCAACCATGTGAGCAATTGTCTGAGGAAACTTGACTTGTGAGGCCTGAAACTTGACATGGAGAGTCTTTGAAGCATATGAGGAGGCATGATGACCATTGGAGATGTTGGAAATCCATCTGGATCTGAGAATAGCCAAACCCTAGTTTGGGTTGATTGTCTAGGAGAGGGTTTGTTTGATCAACCCTTGAGGAATCCTTGAGTATGGATGTGTGGAATGTCTTGAGAAGTAGGAGGGAAAATTTTGGGGTATGACAAGGAGGTATCACTTATAACCATTCTCTAGCTCTACGTCAGTTTGGTTATGCTCAAAAGGATGGTCCTCATGATATGCTTCTCCAAGACATTGTATTTGACTACAACAGTGATCTCCAGAATTACTGTCGAAGATTTATACACGCTTGGGGCATGGTAAAGAAGACTGATACCAAGACTTTGGGACACAAAAAACCCATTCCTTGGGAACCTTACCTCAAATGGGTGCGAGCTCGAGCTCAAAACCTCATGATGCCATTTACACCTGTGCTGCCAATGATTATGGAACCTGTTGCTATGGGTGACGAACCCTATATTGTTCTCCATCCAGACATGCCTACCGAATTTGAAGACCTGAAGAGATCCTGGATTCAACTCAAAGAAGAAAGGGACACATTCGAAGCTCAATGTTATGCAAGCGAGAAGAAGGTATTAGAGTTGACAAAGCTACTTCACGAGGAGCGAAACATCAACACCTACTTCAACACAAAGAGGAAGCGCCCATGGGAAACCTGAAAGCTTTAGGAATTTCTATTTATTTGTTCAAAACTCTCTTTTGTACTTGCTAAAAGAAAACTAATAAAAAGTTTGTTCGTGCTTGTTTAACAAATTTAAATTCCTAAGGTCCTTGAAAACATTGCATTGCATAACATCGCATATCATGGCATAACATCTCATAACAGGTACATTGAAGACTGGTTTTCTTATTCTCTCGCTGTTTATTTCAGTAGGCAGAAATGGCTCTTGAACAGACTGTCAAAGATCTCTAAGCTCAAAATGCTCAATTCCAGGAAATGTTCACCAACTTGGTCCAAGTCCATAAAGACCTAAAGAAGCTCATCACCAGGAAGAAGAAAACCATCGGTATCCTCAACATGGGAAGAAATGACAAGGGTCCAGCTAAGGTGGTCAGCCGGTTTGAAATCTCAGACAAGAGTGGTGTAACCGAGGGAAGTGTCAAGAACAGTGAAAGAAGCCATCATGGGTCTGAGAACGAAGATGAAGACTATGTGAGCGAGCGGTATCCTCCTGATGATGACAAGTAAAAGCAACTTGAAGACCGTCTGAATACTATGGAAAATCTGAAAATGTCAGGGCTTAACTTTGATGATCTGAGTCTTGTTCCTGGCGTGGTAATTCCCCGCAAGTTCAAAGTTCCTAATTTTGTCAAGTATGATGGTATCTCTTGTCCAAAGCTATATCTGAAGTCCTATGTTCAAAAGATCTATCCTCATACTGAAGACATGAAACTATGGATCCATTTCTTCCAAGAAAGTCTATCTGGAACACAGTTGGAGTGGTATTATCAGCTAGAGAATACTCATATTCACACATAGAATGACTTAGCAGATGCTTTCTACAAGCAGTACCAGTACAATGCCGAATTAGCACCCACCTGCATGCAACTATAGAGCATGTCTATGGGTCGCGACGAGAAGTTCAAAGAATATGCTCAGAAGTGGAGAGATCTAGCAGGTAGAGTTCAGCCACCCTTATCCAATAGGGAGTTGGTTGATATGTTTATGGGAACATTGACATGCCAATTATTCAATCATCTGATTGGAAACTCTTCAGCCGGGTTCACCGAGCTGATATTGACAGGAGAGCGCATTGAAGCCGGAATCAAGAGCGGGAAGATTCAGGTAGAATCATCTTCAAATGTTGCGAAGAGATCTTTTGGTGGTAAGAAAGAAGCCAATGTTGTGTATGGTCAGAAGAGCCGTGTCAAAACTGATCGTGCTTAATATGTGGGGGCAGTTGTGATCTCCAATCCTACACTAGCGCAACCTCAAAGAGACAACGCGCGTAGCCAGAACGCGCCACAAAGACAGTTTACGAAGATCAACATTGCATTGTCGCAAGCATTGCAACACATGTTGAAAGCATAGCTGATTACTTTGAGGGATCCTCCTCATCACGTCAATACTTCCTCTCCAAAGTAAAATCCTAATGCAAGATGTGCATACCACTCCAACAGCCCAGGGCACGACACCAACAACTGTTGGGCTCTGAAGAACAAGATTAAAGACATGATTGAAGCGAGAGAAATTGAATTCGACCCTCCTGTCGAAACTCCAAATGTGATAAACGCACCAATGCCTGATCATGGTAAAAGTTCCAATGCTATTGACGAAGACTCATATGTTTATGATGTGAGCAAACTGACTATTCCCCTGATGACTGTCAAGAAAGACTTGCTGCAAGCCGGTGTGTTTCCAGGATGCCCGGATAATTGTTGTGCATCTGAATCTGAAGGATGTGCTTGGTTGAAGAGGCGTATTCAACTCATGATGGACAACCGCAAAGTACTATTTCTGAAGCCTCCGTCTGTGGAGAATCTGTGCGAAAATATTTCTAAGAATCTGAAGATCGAAGATGTAGACGGAGCCTTACCAGAAGTCTGGGATACCTTGGGGCAGCCAAGTGGAAAGTTTGATTTCATGGTGAAATACACCGCCCCTGAAAGTTACAAAATCCCTATTGAAAATGTTAAGGCAACCGGATGGGGAGACGATTTCCCAGAAGACTATGCTGATGTTAACACAATAAGGATCACCTCTGTCGATCCTGCGCCTAAAGTGGCACCTCTCATCATTACTTCTCCCAAGCCAATTCCATATTCCTCTAACAAACCTATACCTTGGAATTATGGAGTCGAAGTTTACTATCATGGCATTAAGAAAGACCCGTTAACCATTGAAGACATTGCAGTTGAACCTGCCAATCCTAACGTCGACAACATCACCAGATCAAGCAAGGTGACTCGAACCGGAAGAGTATTATCTCCAAAGATCTCTCCTCCAAAAGACACTACTATACCAATTCGCATTCCTGCTATCAAACCAGTTCCCGAAGCTAGAGGGAAAGAACCAGTAACTCATCCTGCTCATACAGAAGTACCAAAGGAAATTGCCAAAGACACCTCCAAGCAAGAAATGGAGGAAATCTTGAAGATCATCAAGAAGAGCGACTACAATGTTGTGGAACAGTTGGGATAAACTTCGTCCAAGATATCCATGCTAGCTCTGTTACTGTGCTTTGAGGCTCATGCTAAAGCCTTAGTGAAGTTTCTTATGCTCACATACCGCAAGACACTACTGCTGATCAGTTTGAAGGTTGCATTGCTAGACTGACCGTCAACAACGGTTTAAGCTTCTCCGATGCTGATTTGACTCCTGCCAGAAGGAAACACAACAAAGCCTTACATGTCCCCATTGAATTTAAGGGCACTACATTGCCTCACGTATTGGTGGATACTGGTTCTGCTCTGAATATTCTACCAAAAAGTGCTTTCGACCGACTTGATGTTGAAGGAGTGGTCTTGAAGCCCAGTAACATAATTGTAAGAGCTTTTGATGGTTTGAAACGAACAGTACTTGGAGAGCTCATTCTGCCTGTTAAAGTCGGTTCCTAGACTTTTGGCTCCACTTTCTTTGTCATGGATATTCGTCTAGCTTACTCTTGCCTACTTGGGCGCCCTTGGATACATGGGGGGTGTTACCTACACCACCGCATCGGTCAAGTATCCTGAAGGGAAGATTGTTACAGTATGCGGTGAAGAGGAATATATGGTAAGCCATCTGCAGTCATTCTGATACCTCGAGATGGAAGGTGAATTCATTGAAACTCCCTGCCAAGATTTCGAAATAGTACCAAGAATCATGCCTGTTGACTCTTCTATCATTCCTGAAGTGGCTCAAGTTCCACCAAGGATGGCCTCACTGAAAGACGCCAAAGCTGTAGTTGAAGAAGGAGGTTGTACTGTTTGGGGTCAGTTCCTTGAACTTCTTTCAAATCTGACAAGATTGGTTTAGGCTTCGCCACCAAGGGTCAGAAGATGATACGCCACGAACGTGCCGGCAAACTCCCTTTCCGCATCAGCAAGAATGGAGTCCATGCTATAGAAGATGACGACAGCAACTTCGACATCAGCAACTGGATCTTCTCAACTCCAGACAACGGACTCAGCAATTGGAAGACTGAAGACGTCATACCAATCTCCTTTAGACATGAGTAATTTATTTTTGTTTTCTGTTATACTTTTCATTTTCTACGCATTCAACAATAAACTTTAAGCATAGTGCCTTACCCGGGGCATCACGGCTCGTTTGTGAGGGTTATTATTTGTCATTTGCATATTTTCATTCAATAAAATCATTGAACTTTTGCATTCAAATACTTTGCTCTTTCCTTTCTTTTACTTTATTACCCCTTCAAAAAGTTATGTGTTCTTACACACACCCACGTGATACACTGCAAATTCACTCTGAATCTCGTTGATAACAGCTTTGCTATTACTAAATATGTCTTCGATAATCCGATCTACCAAGCTGAAGACGAAGGTGAGGAAGATTGTGAAATGCCAGGAGAACTTGCCCTTTCTGAGAAGAAGACAGTTATACTGACCATACGAAGAGCCAGTCGAGATTGTGAATCTAGGTACTGACGAAGACAGAAAAGAAATCAAGATAGGAGCAAGTCTTGAGAATAGTATCAAGGAAAGATTGGTCCAGATGCTGCGAGACTATATCAAGATTTTTGCTTGGTCATACGAAGACATGCCAGGTCTGGATATTGACATTATGGTACACCGACTACCAACGAAAGAAGGATTTCTCCCTGTGAAGCAGAAGGTCCGTCGTATGCGCCCTGAGATGTCTGACAAAATCAAAGCCGAAGTTATGAAACAGTTCAACGTCGGTTTCCTAGCTGTTACTTCTTATCCACAGTGGGTTGCGAACGTGGTACCCGTACCTAAGAAGGATGGCAAAGTACGGATGTGTGTGGATTACCGAGATCTGAACAGAGCTAGTCCGAAAGACGATTTTCCACTTCCTCATATTGATGTTCTTGTTGACAACACCGCTCAACATAAGGTCTTCTCCTTCATGGATGATTTGTCCGGTTACAACCAGATCAAAATGGCTCCCAAAGACATGGAAAAGACTACTTTCGTTACACAGTGGGGCACATTCTGCTACAAGGTCATCTCATTCGGTCTGAAGAACATTGACGCCACATACCAACGTGCCATGGTGGCATTGTTCCATGACGTGATTCATCACAAGATAGAGGTCTACGTCGACGACATGATAACTCGATCACAAACTGAAGAAGAGCATCTTGATCATTTGCAAAAACTGTTCGATAGACTGAGGAAGTATAAGCTAAGACTCAATCCCAACAAGTGCACCTTCAGAGTCAGATCTGGTAAACTCTTGGGGTTTGTTGTCAGTGGTAAAGGTATTGAAGTTGACCCCACCAAGGTTAAAGCTATCCAAGAAATGCCAGCTCCCTGCACCAATAAAGAAGTCAGAGGTTTCTTGGGACGACTGAACTACATTGCCAGATTCGTTGCGCATCTAACTGCTACTTGTGAGCCAATCATCAAGTTACTAAAGAAAGATCAAGTAGTGGAATGGAACGATGATTTCCAGACAGCTTTTGACAAAATCAAGGAGTACCTACAAAATCCTTCTATCCTGATGCCGCCTGCCAAAGGAAGACCTCTTATCATGTACTTGAAGGTATTAGAGAACTCAATGGGGTGTATGTTGGGGCAACATGACGAGTCTGGTCGAAAAGAGTACGCAATATACTACCTTAGCAAAAAATTTACCGACTGTGAAACAAGATACTCACAGCTTGAGAAAACTTGCAGTGCTTTGGCTTGGGCTGCTCGCCGACTAAGAAAGTATATGTTGACTCACACTACTTTGTTGATCTCCAAGATGGATTCGATAAAATACATATTCGAGAAACCTGCTCTCTCCGGAAGAATAGTAAGATGGAAAATGATCTTGACCGAATATGACATCCAATATACTACTCAGAAAGCGATCAAAGGAAGTGTAGTAGCTGATCATTTGGCATATCAAGCCATAGATGACTGGTGGACCATGGTCTTTGATGGGGCCTCAAACTCACTTGGCAATGGCATTGGCGCCGTCATTACGTCTCCTACGGGCAGACACACACCTTTCACCGCCAGATTATGTTTCAAGTGCACTAATAACATGGTCGAATACGAAGTGTGCGTCATGGGTATCAAAGCTGCTATTGACTTAAGAATCAAATTCTTGCAAGTGTATGGAGACTCAGCTTTAGTGATCAGTCAGATTAAAGGCGAGTGGGATACGAAGCATCCAAATCTCATTCCATATCGAGAGCATGTTTTAAGCCTAATCCCTTACTTCGAAGAAATCACTTTCGACCACATTCCACGAGAAGAGAATCAGTTGGCAGACGCACTAGCTACCATGTCATCTATGTTCAAAGTTATATGGGACAACGAAGCTCCCCAAATCATCATCGAAAAGTTTGACGAACCAGTGTACTATGGTGAACTTGATACCGAAGAGAAGCCTTGGTTCCACGAAGTGAAGAGGTATCTCGAGACTCAGGAATATCCCGCCGGGGCATCCGTCAATGACAAGAAGTTCTTAAGAAGATTCGCATCCAAATTCTTCCTCAGCAACGACATCTTATACAAGCACAATCACGACTTGTGCTTACACCGCTGTGTAGACCAGAAAATAGCGGAACAGATTATGGAAGAATTACATGAAGGTGCATTCGGTACCCACTCCAATGGACATACGATGGCTAAGAAGATTCTAAGAGCAGGTTATTATTGGTCCACCATGGAAGTTGATTGTCACCGCTATGCTCGGTCTTGTCATAAATGCCAGATATACGCGGACATAATGCATGTACCTCCAGTACCGTTGAATGTTCTGACCGCTCCTTGGCCTTTCGCAATGTGGGGCATTGACATGACCGGAGAAATCAAACCTACCGCTTCCAATGGACACCGTTTCATCCTTGTTGTAATTGATTATTTTACCAAATGGGTAGAAGAAGCCTCGTTCGCATCAGTTACCAAGAGTGTTATGGCTCGATTCATTAAGCATAATCTCATCTACCGGTACGACGTCCCCGAAAGGATTATTACGGACAACGGTACCAACCTCAACAACAAAATGATCACCGAACTCTACACGCAGTTCAAAATTAAGCATCACAACTATTCTCCATATCGTCCTAAAATGAACGGCGCAGTGGAAGCCGCCAACAAAAATCTCAAGAAGATCATACAGAAGATGACAGTGACCTATAAGGATTGGCACGAGATGTTGTCATTTTCTCTCCACGGTTATCGCACTACAGTACGAATATCTATAGGGGCAACCCCCTTATCTCTTGTATATGGTATGGAAGCAGTCCTACCCATCAAGGTTCAGATACCCTCAACCAGAGTCCTCCAGGACGCAGAACTAGGCGAAGAAGAATGGGTCCAGAATCGCCTAGACCAGATCAACTTGATCGAAGAAAAACGGCTCGCATCCATCTGCCATGGACAGATCTACCAGAAGCGAATGATCAGAGCATTCAACAAGAAAGTCAAACACCGAGTCTATCAAGTCGGTGATCTAGTAGTCAAGCGCATCATCATCCCACAAGGTGACCCCAGGGGAAAATGGACTCCCACCTATGAGGGACCATTTGTAGTCAAAACAGTATTTTCTGGCGGAGCTATGATACTTAGCACCATGGATGGAGATGACTTTCCACACCTTGTGAACGCAGACATAGTCAAAAATACTACGCCTAAATAAGACCCGCTAGGTCGACTGGCCTAGGCAAAAATAAGGGCATCCTAGCGAACCAAAAAGGTTCGGGAAAAAGTTAAGGATATATACAAAAATGTACACCCGGCAAGTCGAAAACCTGCAAAGGCGGCTTGGGAAAAAAAGGGTATCCCGGTAGACAGAAAACCCGAAAGGGCGGTCTAGGTAAAAGTTAGGTATTTAAGCGTACAACTATGTCTCGTCCAGATCACCTACCTACAGACTGTACCACTATCAACATTCAAGATTCAAATGGCGAAAATCAATTCACTCACTTTCTACTAACAGCAAGGAGATGAGATAGTCGAAAATATATGAGCAATAGCATAGTTGAAACTCGACAAGATTTTTTCCGCATAGCTTTTTACAAATCGCCTGACTATGGACCACCTTTTAATGCAAAGTTTCTCTATTCCAGTTCCAATTTTTATTGTTTTGTTGGCATAAAGTCCAATGTTTGCTTTGAATGATTATATGCATCTAACAGACAGTAAAATTCACAAGCGAACAGAAACAGTAATTACTACTACAGGCTTTAGGAATTGAGATGACGATTGAAGTCTCCAAAGCATCCTCATAGAGTCACTTTCGCCAGAAATCTATGCAAGATCATTTCTACAACCCCTCATCCAACAGTGTTCCAACACTTCAACTTCATCACATTAGTCCCCAAGCAGTGATCTTATCAACTTCATCACATTAGTCCCCGAGCAGTGATCTTATCGACTTCATCACATTAGTCCTCGAGCAGTGATCCGAACAGCTTCAACAAGCTTCAACACTATCAGATTCATCACCTCAAGTGATGCCTATCAGATTCATCACCTCAAGTGACCCCTATCAAATTCATCACCTCAAGTGATCCCTATCAGCCTTGTCAAGCTTAAGATGACCCTACAAGCCTCGTCAAGCTTTAATGATCCTATCAGCATCATCATGATCAGACAGCGGCAGATTATGACATTTCGCTTCATCCCCAGCCAAGGTCTATGCACAAGATCCCCAGCCGAGTATCTCTCGATCGTTGATATTCTTCCAACAACATTAATATCCAGACTCGAGATTTGGTCAGATAGTGCATCGGAGGAATCAGAAGCATCTCTTTTCCTCTCCAGTCAGGGTTTGCAACAACCCTATCCCCAAGCAAACATCAGGAATCCCCAGCAGGACATTCCCATCTTCTTCAAGATGGATATGTTTTGAAATACCGCAACATCTATATTCATACATCTGCATAAAAGTCATAACATATGCGTACATCATAGTAGCATTACCATACGTTATCATGCATCATAATCTGCATAGGACTAACCATACCCTGTCAATATTTTATCTCCCCTGCAGGTAAAGGTCAAAGATTAATGCCCGAAACAAGACGGGAAAACTATCTGAAAGACCACACAAATTATTTCCAAGCGACGGATCACGGATTAACACCCAAAATAAGACAGGAAAACTATCCACATACTGCCAAGTATTCATCTCAGAAATATCCATGACAAAGGTTTATTCCGACTCTCTCTTATTATCAACAACCCTGAATAGCATCCTTAAGCCCATCTTCGATTATGCATCTTCATCACCTTGGTAGGCATCTTTAAGCCTGTCTCTGACGTCTCTCCTATTCAAAAGACAAACACAGAGTCTGGCGTATGACTCACTCCCAGCAGCAGCGTCTCCAAATGGCATCTATAAGCCCATTCCAGCGCCTCGTCAACTGACGATCCTATTCCATACAATAGCGAGTGCAAATTTTCAGGTATACTCGAGTGTTCAATCATCTTCTACCTTCAAGTCACGAAAGGCAAGCATGCCAATCTAACCCTTCCAGTACAAGAAGATTGAACAGGAGAAACTGTTATACCCCAAAATTTTCCCTCCTATTTCTCAAGACAACTCATATCTCCATACTCAAGGATTTCACAAGGGTTGACCAGACAAACCCTCTCTTAAGCAATCAACCCAAACTAGGGCTTTGCCATTCTCAAGTCAAGATGAACTTCCAATTCTTCAAGTGATCATCATACCTCATCATATGCCTCAAGGGATCATCATGTCAAGTTTCAAGTCTTACAAGTCCAGCTTGCTCATCTAATTGCTCAGATAGCTGAAAATCAGCTACATTGGACAAAAAGTCAATTGTGGTCAACATGCAGTCAAACTTCATAATTTTTGGTCAACATCAATATTTTGAAGTAATATTCATTATTTGATCAAGGGTTGATCATGATCCCTCAAGAAAAGTCAAGATCTGATCAAAAGTCAAAGTTTCCAAATTAGGGCTTCTCTAGACAAAAGTCAATAGAACTTTGACCAAGCATAACTTTCACATACTTCATCAAAAATTTCTCCACCACAGCTCATTTTTAAGAGAAATCAATTCTCTACAACTTCATGTCTCACAAGCTTGGGCAGAAAATGCTTCATTTGGAAGATATAGATCAAGACATTATAGGTCCTTCTAGAAAAGTCAACAAAAGTCATCTTTTTGCAAAGAAGTATCCATGAGCATGGAAACTCAAATAAAGATGAAACTAAAAGGGTTGTTTAGAAGACATCTTGAGCTTTCTAAAAAGTCCAAGAACACCCAAAAATGTTGAAAATTGAGCAAGATACAAATTGTGCAAGTTGAGCATTTTTGAGGAGGTGCATGAAGAAAAATACCTTGCAAAAGCCAAAAATTTCCAAATTGGCCTAAGATTTTATGATTTAAACTTGATCATAAGATTATCCATGACCACTATACAGCATGTCACGCCATCTACCTTATTTATTTATTTATTTTTGAATTTAATAACTTAAATTAAAATTTATTTAAATAAAATACAAAAATAAAAAGATAAGCCAAGATTGGATGGATATTTGCATGGCTTGGGGTCCAAGATAGCTCATTACAAGCTGTCAATTTCGTTCAAGAAGATTGGGGGAAGATTGAGCAAATTTGGAAAGATTTTGTGAAATTTTTCAAATCAAATATTCTCCATTCAAGGAGAATATTTTCTCTTAATGCCTTGATCTAATTTCATTCCTCTATAAATACTTAGCTTTCTTACAAGTTCAAAGGCCTTTTAGACAACCCTTACACGTGCAGCCAGCCTCTCACAAACCCTAGAAATTTCACAAATTTCTTACAAATTTGGAAAAATCGTGTCTTGTCTTCCAGCCAGTTTCAAGCAATTCCAAGCACTCAAACGTGTTCCTGAAGTATTGTAGGGTAAGTACATGTCCAGAAACATGGCCATAACACGTTGAATCATGCCATACATATACCTCTGTTTGCATATTTTTCATGAATTTGCATTCTGCTTTTTATTGCGTTTTAATCGAAACTAACAATTCTAATGTGTTCTTGAGGTTCATTAGAGCAGGTTAGATCAATCGTAGCAAGCTTTCCATGGCTTAATCGTGAAACACCATTGCTAGGGCTCATGAACTATGCAGCTTTGTATTCCCTGTTAGAGTCTGTTTCAGGGCAAGAGAATGCCACCATTAGATTCGTAGCATCCTAATTAGTGGATCTAGGTTATTTTGGTTTGTATTTTCATGCGTTTTTCAGGTTTTGGTGTTTGAGCACAATCGGAGAAGGCGATCAGAGCATTACTCCGGTGCTTCTGATATAGAGGCTATCAACCCTTACCTATTTATGGGTTCAGAAGGATGAATGAATGTATCACCGCCCAAGCGGTTCACCTTGCGCGCACTATGTCATTCTCTCTATCAGGTCGTGGGTTCAAACCCCACCTTTTGCAATATTTTTCTTTTTTGCCTTGCAGGTTTCCAGATTGCCAGAAGTCACACCCTAGAAGCTCTAGCTTCTGAAACCCATCAGCATCAGAAGTGCCAACTTCTAAATCTCCCAGCGCAGAATTCTTCCAGAAGTTCCAAATTTTGGATGGTCCCAGACGTGAAGCCCCCAGAAGCTCCAGCTTCTAGACGCCCCAGATCCGGAGTCCCCAGAAACTCCAGCTTTTGGACTCTTTCCAGCCCCAAAAACCCCAGAAGCTCTAGCTTCTGGGCGCGTCCAGCACCAGAAACCCCAGAAGTACCTACTTTTGGGTGCCTCCAGCAACGGAACTCCCAGAAGCTCCAGCTTCTGGGATGGCCTCTGTCAGAAGCTCTCTGCATTTTTTTTTATTTTTTCATATTTTTCTTATTTTTGCTTATTTAATAAGTAATTGATTTAATTACTAATTAGGTTAATTAATTTAGGGTTAATTAGATAATTTTCACTAATATTTTAACTAATTAATTTAGTATTAGTATTCACTAATATCCTCTTTTTTAATTAAAATCAACTAGACTTAGGTTGTTATCACATAAACTCTAATTTAAAAATTACAAAAATATTAGGACTAGTTTTCTTTTCCACTATTTATATTTCTTGCATTTTTAAATTCTAGAAAGTTTGTATAGGTCGCAAGGTTTTTTTATCATGTAATAGCGTAGGACTTTACTTTCCGCACTTTACTTTCTGCACCTCTTATTATGTATCTGCTCCAAAGCCATGTAATAGCGTAGGACTTTATATTTCCACAATTTATTTTCTGCACCTATTAAACTGTTAGTAATTAGGCGTGTATGGCAAGATAAAATCAACATAGACCACTAAATATAAGATAAATTATCTGAATACGATACACTCTTCTCACACATGCACCCCCTAGGGTATTCTCTCTCGTTGCCTTATAAATGGTCAAGTCCCTCGAACGTAGGGGTATCTTAGCACAGTTGCCTACGAAATATCATCACAGTCTCTTCGACTTAAAAGATCATAGTCCCTCGATGTTGCCTACTGATACATGATCTCGTCCCTCAATTGTTGCCTACGAAAAGTGATGATCGTCTCTACGAATGTGCTAGGATACTCCTACAAGTTGCCGTCTATGACCATCTGATGTCCCTACGAATGTCCCTTTACATCCAACGAATAAGGTTACATATCAACCAATGGTATGGATAGCCTTATTCTAAAGGAAAGCAAAATAACACAGAAACGACCGTTCCGAGTAGGTAATAGACTCTTAATTGCTTGCTCTATCAAAACACTTTTTACACCTCACACTTTTCTTAAAACTTTTCCAAAACAAAACATTTCCAAACACTTCGTATACATTCCAGCGTGAATCATTATGAAGTCAAAGCGAAATGCCTTTTCCAAAACATTTTCAAACACACAGAAAGAAAATTTCAAAGTGAGCTAAAGCAATTAAGAGCTCGTAGATAACTACGGATGGAAAGGGTGCTAACACATTCCCGTTTCATAATCACCTCCCTTACTCATAATCTAACGAAGGTCTTTTCCTGTTCTTTTCGCCTTCCCTTAATTTGATAAAAGAAAAGTCGGTGGCGACTCTTGTTATCCGCAACATTTGCGATCAAACGCAAAACAAATAAGTCAGTTCTCCCACCGTGTTACAGTGGTGTACCTGCAAGACACTTTGATGCTAAAGTAAGCAAATGTTTAAAGAGAGAATATAAAATATCAGGGTTTTGAGTGTAAGAAAGTGATACCCTGCCCTCAAGGATATGAGGGTTTATAAAATGATCTTAGGAGGACTCTCACTAGTTGCTATATTTGGGCCGAGATATGCGGATCCATGAATATAGTTGTCCGAGCTAACTAGTTCAGATCGGGCGATGATGCTCGTAACTAGCCGTTATGTCGAGCAGAGGAGACACAACGAGCATAGTCCTTACGAGACAAACTGCGGATCTGCTCGACTTGTGTCGAGCGAGGATGTCGCGCGACTAATGAAACAGGAACATGAAAGTCCCCAGTGTGTTACTAGATCTCGGCAGATCGTCTCATCTCGAGATGAAGTGACCTTCTCGACAGATATCTGGGCAGTCCATAACATATATAGAAAAATATATATTGAACATTGATGAAATTGTCCCGTAAAAATATAAAATTTTATAAATGCCAAACAAATTATATGATTAATAAATAAATATCATATAATTTTAATTTTATTTATTTGTACATTACTTATATTTTATTCTATTAATATTTATTCATATATTACAATATCATTTTATATTCCCATGTACTAAAATAAATTTCCCATATTGTTTCAATCAATATTTTAAGGGTTAATAGCTATTTACCCCTGCAATATATGCGAGTTTTGATTTACCCCCCTTTTAAAAAAATGTTTGATCACCCCTTTAAAATGTTAAAATTCTAAGTCTTTTGTCCCCTAGGTGTAAAAATTATCCCCCTGAAAAACATATATTTTTGATTTACTATCCTGATTTTTACACGCTTAAGGGGTCCCCAAAAATTATAGGGGTAATAAAAAAAAATATTTTTAAGGGGGTAAATCAAAACTCGCTTATATTGCAGGGGGTAAATAACTATTAACCCATATTTTAATTATTTAAATTTCAATTAATATACATTATGAAAGTATATTTTAATTTATATGTATTAATTATACAAAAATTATATATATTATTGCAATTAATAGCATATTTGGCAATCATTTGTATGACCCGTGCAAATTTATATTTGCGTCATTTAGAACTTTTAATAACTATTATTAAATATTATAAATATTATAAAATAATACTAACATCTTATCGTTCAATAAATATATTATAAATGGTATAAAACAACGTATAAGATAATAATAACTATTGTAATTATTATTTATTTTGAATATCTAACATATACTATTTTTAATATATTTCTATCGATCAATAAATTTTTAATATTTCAAATATTTTGTAGTATATATTTATAATCATCAAATATTAATATTAAATTTAAAAATCAAACAATAATTAGAAAATAGGGTCATAATTATAATAAAGAGGATAAAAAGTTTCTAAAGCAAAAAAAGAATATGCTTAAAATAATTCTATTACAATTTTCTTTTTAGTTTCAAAATTTTTCAAAAAAATAAACGATAATTAATAAAAGTTTAGACCAAATAATTCATATTTATGTTACTAAATATTTTATGTTTTCAAAATTAGTTGAAATTCTTTTTAAAAAAAGTTATTTAAAATTCAAATGAGTCTAATTGCCTCTTATTGCAATTTATTAGGACTCTGATTGTCAATACATATGCTCTCTTTTTCCTGTAAAGTTAGGAACTCATTACTACCCTTATCTGAATTGTTTTTTATTTTTTTAATTTCATTCCTATTGGCCACAAGAGATTTCTTGCAGATATCACATCATCAATATATTACTCCTTCTGTATTATAAAAGTATCTCATTTACACTTTTTTCAATGTCTGAAAATAATTGTCTTTTTGGAATATGAATGCAACATTTATTATATTTTTCCAATATTACATTTATTACAACACATGCATGTTGATACTCTATCTCTTACTTTATGTCATATTCTCTCTTCTATGCATAATAATTAAGGGTAATTTAATACAAACATATAATTTCATCATTAAAATCAACACATTTAATCATTTTCTTAAGCACCGCACATTGTGCAAATGAGACACTTTTATGAGACAGAGGGAGTATTTATTAGGCGGTAGTGTATACCTTCAAATTTCAAATTTCACTAAAACGATAATAGTGTAATGTAGGGGTGGCAAAACGGGTCACCCGTCTCGCCTTAAGCCCGCTGAAAAAAGAGCGAGGCGAACAATCTCGCCAAGTGTAATGGACATAAAAATCAAATTTTATAATCAACTTCATAGTCAAATTTCAAATTCTTTAGGTGATAATTTGATGATGAATTACCAGCCATAAGAAATTTTCTTGTAGCCATGACGATGACGATGATAGTAACAAGAGAAAAGAAACTTGTATACAAGAAAAGAAGGAATTTAGGATGGATAAGGAGGGGAGAGAGTGCACTTTTATATAAGTCTGTCTAAAGTTATTTTAAATCCTTGTTGATTAGATAAAATTGGTCCAACAATATTTGATTTGAAAATAAGCTTCATAGTCAATTAAAGATATGTTTAATTGTTAAATCTTCATGGACATTAATATCTTCCTTCGAGTTTGATCAAATTAAAATTTCAGAAAGATTTCCTGAAGATATGATCTCCTAATCGATAGATATTATCTTTAAGCGATGGGTTTGGAGTGAGATTTAGTCTTTAATCGATTAACTTCAATGTTTTAATCGATTCAAATCTCATTTTCCATCTTCACAATTTCACTTGGTCCTTGGATGGTTTTGTTATTTGAATTGCTTTTTGCACCTCTTTACTTTCGTGGATAATTAAGGAACAATCCCATGAAATAAGATGAATCTTAGCCAATCTTAACAAATGATGAAGTAATCAAGATCATTCTTGCGATAATTCAGTTGAACACTCTCACCATTCAGAACTTAGCCAAGGATGTTGCCATCATAAAAAAGAACACATTGGGAGAAGCTATAATCAAATATGATAATAATAGTGACAATGAGTATTTGTCTCACTTTTGTGTTTTCCTTTAAGAGTTTACTAAAAAAACCTCTTGATCTCCTAATACCTTTTATGATCACTGCAAAATAAATTTTCATAACCATTTGTATTAATTTTGTTAGAGGATAAACAAAAAGATAAGTTAGGGAGAGTTAATATGTGCTAAAAATATGTAAAAATCATAAGCACTTATTAACTTCTTTTGTAAGTAGTCAATGAAAAACCTAATTTATCAGCAAAATGTGATAAAATGTCTCTGTGAACTTTTTAACTGTTTATTTATCAAGTACATACAAAAAAAGACAAAGAAAGCTCCAAAAATAGAAAACACACGTTATTTAGTAACCAAAGCTAACTTAGCTAAGGATCATACCTCCCTAAGCCAGAAATAGGTAGGAAAAGACCAAGCAAACCTCATTGAGGCATCAAAACTCGCTAGTAGACACATTGAGTGCGGTATGGTGTATAAAAAATGTTCAACGTTAGGGAAAAAATAAGGGCTAACTTGCTAAGCGAGCTAGAAACATGCTAAGAGAGATTAAGACCGCTAAGACCACTTGCATATGAGTTGTTATTTCTTAATGGGAAGGTAGGAAATTTTTTGCGCCCACTTAGCGAGAATGGTAGGCCATACCATTATAAATAGGGTGTTCATGTTAAAACATATTGGATATCTAAGAGGGAATATGTTAATATTTAGTGTACTTAAGTAACAGGGAGTGAGAAACATAATAGGAGAGAAAAATATAGGGAGATTGCTGGCAAAAGCAAGTTTGAGGAATTGTCAACAGATACTTCTCAACATCTTTCTTATGGGCTTAATTGTAAAGTTATGATGAGTAAGTCTAACTAATTTTTTCTTTGTTGGGGTTTGATGTAGTTTTCCTAGTACTCATATTTTGATTCGGCCATGGTGTTCTATGTAATTCATCTTAAGCTTTAATATTGATGAATCATTTGTCATTAATGCTTGATTTGGATTGGCTACCTAAAACACATTTTCATGGTATGGCTTGATATACAAAAGATATTGGTCATTACTAGATCCAAGTTTTTCATTTGTTAAATCTGCTAAAGTCTAGACGTATATTTAGTATCAATATCCAGATGAACTATTAAAACTTAATGTTGTCGTATTGATTAATAGGTTGAGAGATCGTAAAGTAGATAATATGATTGATCTGACGTTGTCGAATCAGATATGAGTTGCGATGAGATCTCCAAACGGTAATATTAATAGTTGAAAAGAATTGCATATTACTAATCAAGTATGCTACATGAGAACAGGTCAAAGAAATATCACCCTGACAAGTTTTCTGAATGATTAAACACCAAAGTTCGTTTTACGTTCTATTATTTTATCTTCTGTATTCACAAACAAATCAAACACCTAATAAACAATTATTAAAGTTATATAAACTATTGACCGGTCTTTAAAACGCAACAAATCCATGTAAATACGGCCATAGAGAAACAATTGATATGAAAACAGATAGCCTTGCATTCTTATTAACCAAGAAATTAACATAAATAAGATTTAATTAAAAAATAAATAAACATACAATATCTTAAACCAGAAGAACAACATATGCAACCGATTGGTATTGGTAGCATTTCTGAGAATTCTCGAATGATCAGAGTCAATGCTTCTGATACTAAAGTGGGTATTTTATAGCATTTCTAAAAATTCCCAACTCATTAGAATCAATGTTTTTGATATTAAAGTGGGAACCAAACTATTGTAAAAAGAAACGTTGGTTGTCTACAGAGAGAAAACCCTATCCTCCAATGAAGTAGATAAAGAAGAATAAGTTTCTTCTTACATTTTCTTTGATGGTGGTTCACTTGTTCTTGCAATCATAGTTTTTTCAATTATATTATACGCTTTTAATGTAAATCATCTCTATTATTTTAGGAATTATTTTAAGTGTATCATTAAACTATGTCGATTTTTTTAAACTATATCTTTTATTTTTTTATATTTAATGACATGAAGAGAATAAAATGTTGTTTAACGAAATCATTTGAAATTTTTTTATATATCGGAGAATGTTATAATATATGTTTATCTATTATATTGGGAAATGTTTGTCCATTAGAATTAGATATGTTTTATCTTTTAATTATTAAATTATCCATTATATAATGTATAAACAACTTCAACTTTAAAACTATTTTCTTTTTAGAATAGTCTAAATTTATTTAACATGATATTGAAAAATGCTATAATAGAAAAATCTTTGTAAGATGTCCTAATATTCATAATTACTCATATGATTTAGTAAAAGAAATTATAATTATATTTTTATTTATAAAAAATATTGTGATTGAAGGCTGAGAAGTCAGCAACTCATTCTTCATAATCATATTTAACATAGGTATAACTTTCAAAATAAAATAATACATTTGATATAATATTTTTTATAATTTTAATTTTCTTTTTCTTTTTATTTAATATCTTGTTAAATTATTCTTCATAATTATATTTAATATTGATATAACTTTTGAAAAGAAAACATTTGATATTGTCATAATTATAATTTCAAAACAAGAGAGTTCAAAATTCACTTTAAAATATCAAATTTCATACTTCTAAAAATTCATTTAAAAATGATCAGACTTCATACCCAAAAACTATGATTAAATTTCTTCCAAATAAATTACAAACAACTTTTAATGGTATTGTAACTATATTGTAATATTTAAAATAAATAAAGAAAACGATAAACATACTTTTATGGTAATATGATAGCATACAAATGTATAATATTTGCCAAGAACGCATAATATAACTATAGTGCCAATAACTGTTAAATTGGCAGAACTTTGGTTTTGTGTCTCAAAAATATAATGTAGTTGAGACATTTTTTTTTCGATAGTGAAAATACTTTGCGAATATTGAAAATGTTATTTTTGCCTATGTACATTACTCATAACAATAATGTGACTATTTTGACATTCACATGATCAATATGAACTCCCAAAAAATGTAAGACTAGCCAAAAAATTTCATTATTTCTTTGTGATTTAATTTTGTCAATAACATAAATTGATATAAAAGAAAGTACATAAAATATAACGAAATGTTATTCAAAACTGTAATAATGTTCACTGCTGATCCACGTGTAAATGAAATCAAAAGAAAAGTAAGTTTTAAGAATTGAACTAGAGAGACATTTAAATCATAATTCAATCAATTTAATTGTAGTTTTTTTAAGGAAAATATCAACTCATCTCATGAATAATAATAATGTTACGAAGACATGGACAAAATTCGAAATTATGAAAATTATCATATAATGGAGTCGTCCGTGCTAACACATGAGCCACTTCATTAGCTTGTCTTCTGGCAAACTTAACATGACAGTTCGTAAAAAAGAAATTCAGACTGCGATTACATTCACGAGTAACCGCCCCAAGCTTCGACTCAATAGGTTTCAGTCTGATAACATTATCTACCACAGTCTTAGCATCCATTTCGAAATTTGTATTATCCAGACCAATACTATAAACCTAGTTAATAGTTGCCAATAACCCCAACACTTCACCAATATCGACATCAGTGGAAGGAGATATTCATTCAGTTCTAGCACCAACAAACCCACCCTCAAAGTCTCGAATAAACATACATATGCTGACTTTTCCATAAATAAACGAAGCATCAATATTACATTTATAACGACCAGCCGAAGGTTTTTCCCACCTAAATATAGTGGAAATCTTGTTAGAATTAACAACAATACCTCGGAAATTCTGAGCTTCTTTCCACCCTGCTTGTAAATGCATATCTCTACTACAAACAACACTAACAATGTCGATACTTTTATTCCACAACTGATTATTTCTACTCTTCCAAATACTTCGCAAGGTAGTAGCAAAAATAACTTGACAACTCTGATCCAGGTCCTGTAATAAAGAAAATATAATACCTGTGAAGTGCCCTCTCGAAGTAATTAAATAGTGCAACTTTGACCAGAGACATGCTTTTACCCAACAAAAGGTGAAAACAATTTTCCTCACTATCTAAACAACCTAAACACATGGGGAGCAGTCAATGCCTCTATCAAGAAGTGGTCTCATAGAAGGGATACAATTCCTACACACCCGCCACAAAAAATTCTTAACTCTAGGCGGGCACTTGATGCTCCATATTACCTTCCAGTTACCATCGACCTTGAGGTGAGTAGTGTCAATAGCCTCATTAATGCAATACCTGTACGCACTACGCACCGAGAAAATACCATCATTTTCAAGCTTCCAAATTAATTTATCATCTTTAACTTTGCCGATCAAAGGAGTATTTAGAACCTTGTTAGCAACATCATCACCAACTAAAGGAACAATCAAATATGGACTCCACTTCTTATTATTAGGCAACATTAGATCCAAAAATTTAAGCGAGTTAATCCCCTTATTGGAAGGCCACGAATTAGTAACCAAGACGAATATAGGATAGCTTTTTCCCTTAGGACCGCTCGGCTAGGATAGTTCTCGAGCCTAGACGTTAGGATATGCATCCTTTACATGTCAATACAGGTAGAAATTCCCTTCATCCTCAACCATAGGTCCAATCTTTGCATGACAACATTAGGTCTAGTACTAGTTATTCTCCCTTTTATTTTGCTTGTTCTTTTGCATCCTTGCATGTAACTAAAACTAAAACTTGCTTTATTTTTCTTTTGAAAACTAAAACACCTAATAATGATTCAAAACTCCTTTCTTAAAGGTAAAGGTAACCAACCAATGCAAACTCTTTTTCGCCTATGGGCGCTTTCTTTTGTGTTTAAAACCTTTTTCATAAGTAAAAATACCAAAACCCACCTAAACACGTGCACCGAACTACGACGCACTGAATTTCCTATTGCACGAGGGAATACATAGGCATCTTGTCACGGGGCTCGATCGAGCAAAACTTTGTAAATACTTCCTTCTTTTCCCCGTGTTTTCTTTATTTTCCTTTTCTTTTGCATGCGTCGTAGCGATTAAGTGATAGATAGATATAACACACCCCTTGGATAGAAAACAGAAGTGGATACCATAGAGTACTATGGGCGTGTGGGGTGCTAATCCCTTCCTCTCGTGTAATAGACTCCCTTACCCAGATCTCTCGATCGTAAGACCGTGATTTCTTCCCTCTCAGGTTTACTCGATGTTTTCCTTTCTCCTTCGCAAGATAAAAAATGTTTAATGGAGACTCCATTGATATATCCTATTAGTCGATGTTCAGCCAGGTGGTTTCAAATGTCATGAAAAACAAAAACAAAATATCTCAAAAAGTTCATTTTTTGAATTGGCATTGGAAAGAGAATCTTCTCACAAAACTTCTACACTAAGTTTCTCTCCCTCCACTCTAAAAAACTCCAAGCCTCATTCTCTATCCTAACCTAAATCCAAACCACCTTTTTGACCTTATTCCAACCCTCTCTCCTTCAAACCTACACTCTATATAAACAACCTTGCTCTCTCCCTCTCATTCGGCAGCCACTTTTAGCCTAACAAAACTCTGCAAAAATTCCTCCCTAACACCTTTCACTCAAAGCTCTCAACCCTAATTTCTTCTTCAAATTTCACACTAAAATTTGAAGTAGAAAGAGCTAAACCACTCTACTCACACCCATTTCATTCAGAAAGAAAAGGAAGGAAGGGAGCTTACCAAAACTAGACGCACTATATTTTTCAGGTAACATAGTTGCACCCTTTTCTCTGTATTTTGTTCTTGAGTTTCGACTCAACATATTCCATGTGTATGCTTCAGTTTATTACTGTGTATTCAGTTTCGCAAAATATAAGTTTATTTCATTAGAATATAATTTAATTATGAAGTGAATATCTTAAGTTTTTTATGTTACCTGGTGCATTTTTCTACTATTTAGAAGGTTTTCTCTTCGAAATTTGTGGTAATATCGATGAGAAGCTCAAGGAGAAACTAATGTTGAATTAGTACTCCATAGAGCTGAGGTATTACGTCGAATTTATATTCACACCACTTCCCATTTTGATTCCTTGCAAAGGAGAAAAACATTCACGCTTAGAAAGTTAACATTTCAAAAACTGGAAGTTATAAAAAATGTGTACTAGCCTTACCGATCGAACACTCGGAGATGATCCAAAAATGACCACGAATACATGATTTCGTTTTGTGGGTTTTACTCAATGTTTTCCTGTTCCATTTGGAACAAATAAATACTCGATGGCGACTTCATTGTATCGAATTTAATTTTTTGAGGCGCGACACCAACCCCACTGAAATTTTTGATGTGTGATTTGTGGGAACCCAGTTGGCAGCTCCAATCCTATGCAAGATTGCATACTTAACACTCAACTTCCCAGCAAATAATTTCCCTTTAACAGGCCATACACTCACTTGGTTTGCCTTATGGTCTTGCACACTTGATTGTTAGTTACTTCAAACTCACTTTCCTCATTTTCACATGTTCCAAGGTACTTGTTGATAACAGCAAGTGAGAACTCAACACACTTTCCTCTCACAAAAACTTTATGAAAATCCTTGCTCCTTTTATCAACACAGTCTTCAGGGATGTTAACAATAAATTCCTGGCCAGACCCTCATAAAATTTAGCCATTTTGGTTATAGTCTTCATTAATCTAGCATTAGAGATTAACTTCATGGTTTCCTTGTATTCCAAGGCATCTCTTCCCAATTCTCTTTCCAAAGCAATTCTCTCTGATAAATATACTTCCAACTTGAGACATAGTTGGTAGAGTGGAAGGATATGTTGTCTGTAGGGGTATCAGGCACATCATCAGATGGCCTCTTAATGATAGACTTCTTCACAGGAGTGATGTCCTGGACATCATCGTCAACATCATAGTCTGAGTCTTATTTAGACCTAATCCTCCTCTTGCTTGATGAGGGAACAACTTTGCTCCAAGCTTTTGGAGGTCCATACACGACCTTCTTCTTGACATTTTTGGAGGGAGTGCTTGAAATTGCAACTTTACCTTTTCATGTCTTCAACCTCTTAGATATTTTAGGGTTCACATTTACAATCAACTCATTGTCAAACAATTCATCTACATCTACAACTTCTTCACCCATCTTGTTCTTAGTTCTTTTTGGACTTACATCAGCTTTCTTGTTAGAGGGAGTTTCTTTCACAAGTGATGTTTCAAGATCGGGTGTGGCTTTTCCAAGATTAGACTTAGTTCCCTCTCCAAGACTCCCTTCAGTAGTTTCTTCTTCCCTTACAGATGATTCAACAAGCCCTTTTGGGGCAACCTCAGCATGCATGTGGGAAAGAGGAATGATAATTCCTTGAATAGGTAATCCCACATTCAAAACCCTTGTGACTAACTTCCTTATAGTCCTATCAACATCTACAGCATCTTGATCTGGTTTGTTATTAGTAGGATTAGAAGTATTACCTACAACAGGGATTGAAGTTCCTTTTGGACGTCTTTCATGGAAAGTGCAGAGCTTTTTAGGTCTTTGCTTCCAAACATGGAATCATGGTCAGTGGAGCCACATCTAGGGCTTCATCAGTGGAGATGCTCTCATTGTGGGCTTCAGAGTTAGACGAGCATAAATTGATCTTGCTTGGAGAAAATTCATCATGTTGAGGAGTTTCTAAAAGTGGAAGGTTGAAGCTTGTCTTTCCGGAGTTAGGACATGAAAGTACTGTAGGTCATAGTGTAGCGTGTGGGGGAAATTTGAAATGATTGCACTTGGTATGGGATCTTTATATGTTGAATTTCATGTTCCAACAGTTTTAAGTGATATTTTGAAAATGCAAGCCCTTTAATGACATTCCCACACGCTTTTAATTGCTATAATCTCTCTTACATACAGACCCCTTGTTCACTTCTTGAAATTTCGTTTACATTTCATCTCTTTGAATAATTGTCGGCCAATTTCATCTCAGTAAATTTATGGTTCAGGTCAACATTCTTGTTTTCAACAGACTAGTCATTAATGATTTTTGCAGAGTTATATGATGTCATGACATCCTGTGGAACATTGAGTTCAGTTACCATATGTTTTGTCTTATTCTCTTGAGAACAATTGCCTTCATCTTGTTTGAGTTCAACACATGTGGAGTAGCTTGTGTCTTGGGGTACCCATAGATAGCAGTTGTTCTTGGTCCTCATATCTTGCATAACAACTTCACTTTTCTTATTAGTAATAATACATTCAGACTTTGTGAATTTTATTTTGAATCCTTGATTACACAGTTGTCTTATGTTATTCAGATTGGATGTTAATCCGTTGACAATCAACACATCTTCAATGTTAGGAGTCCCATGGAAATTTGTCTTTCCTACTCCCTTCATTTCACCTTTTATTCCATCCCCATAGTTAACACAGCCAGTTGGATGTGCTTGGATATTCACCAGTAGCTCCTTAACCCCTGTCATATGCCTTGAGAAACCACTATCAAAATACCTTTCTTCTTTGGTTCTTACTGTAGGTGACACATGTGCCAAGAAACAGGAAATGTCATCTTTGGGAATCTATTGTTTCTTTTCATTTGTGCTAACCTGAGTCACATTAGTTTGATGTGTAGGGTTAGGGTAACCATACAACTTGAAACAGAAGAGCTTTATATGACCATGTCTTCCACAGTAGTGACATCTCCAGCGCTGAAATCTTCTTTTGGGTTGTCTCTAGTTACTTCTTCCATGATGTTGACACATTTGACTCGATATATTTGGTTTAGCCTGGATTTTAATAGGTTCTGGAGATGGTTCTTTTGTTTTATTGAATCCCATACCACTCATATCTTCTGCTATTCTTTCTGATTGAAGTATTTTATCTAATGTGTCAGATCCATTGTTTAGCATTCTGACATATTTGGACATTTTATTAAGATCTGACTTTAGCACAATTACTTTATTTTCCAGCTTGGAGATAGTTTCCAGATGCTCTTTCTGCTCAGCTTTTAGTTGGATTATGAGCTTCTTTTGTTTCTCCCCATCTTGTCACGCCTCAGCACTCCTTACACACAACTTCTTATATGTAGCAGCCAGCTCTTCAAATGTTAACTCCTCATCACTTGAATCTCCATCAGAGATGTAAGTACCAGTCAGAGTTGTTACATATTTGGCTGATTCTTCTTCCACCTCATTTTCAGAGTCCTCATCAGAGCAGGATACATTCAGTCCTTTGTTTCGTCTCTTACGGAATGCTGGACACTCAGATTTAATGTGACCAAATGCTTCACATTCATAACATTTTACTCCTCTACTTTGAATAGACATTTCCTCAGCTTGTGCTTTCTTCCCAAAGTTATTTGTTCTGCTGATGTCATATGGGATGTTCCTGACATTCGGTCTTGAATTTCCCTCCATATTCTTAAGCACTTTATTAAATTTTCTTCCAAGAAAGACTATAGTATTAGATAGCCCTTCCTCAGTGTCCATATTACATTCCTCGTCTCTTCCTTCAGTGTTTGACATAAAATCTATACTTTTATTCTTCTTCTCAAACTTGTCATTAATGCCCAGCTCAAACATTTTGAGAGATCCAATAAGTTCATCTACTTTTAGGTTGTTGATTTCTTGAGCTTCCTCTATGGCAGACACTTGCATGTCAAATCTCTTGGGGAGAGATCCGAGAATCTTCCTCGCCAGCTTCTCTTCTAGTATATTTTCTCTTAAGGCACTGCACGCATTGGCTATCTCAAGGATGTTCATGTGGAATTCTTGAATTATTTCCTCTTCTTTCATCCTTAAGGTTTCAAACTTGGTGGTTAACAGCTGTAGTCTTGACATCTTTACCTTGGAAGTGCCTTCATGAGTTGTTTTGAGAATTTCCCAAGCATCTTTGGCCACTTCACATGTATTTACCAATCTTAAGATGTTTCTGTCAACTCCATTGAATATAGCATTCAAGGATTTTGAATTTCCAAGAGCTAGTTCTTCTTCTGTCTTAGACCAGTTTTCTTCAGGCTTCAACTCACCAGTGGGTTGATTGTCTTCCCCAATAATAACAGGATGTGACCATCCTTTCAAAACAGCTTTCCAAGCCCTATTGTCCAAGGACTTTAAGAATTCCACCATACGAGGTTTTCATAGATCATAGTTTGTACCATCCATAATTGGTGGTCTTCTCACGAATCCTCCTTCCTTGTCCATAGTACCAAAAAGTATCTTCCCTAGATCTCGCCCAGAGATAGAGCAGGATGCCTGCTCTGATACCAATTGAAATTGTAGTATCAAATATGATATGTCGAAGGTGATGTCACGACACTAATATATGTTTTAATGAACAAATAACAACACAAAAACTAAATCCAGAAAATTAAATAACAAAGTGAATTGTTTACCTAGTTCGGTGCTACACACCTAGTCTGGAGGCTACCAAGCCAAGGATGAATTCCATTGTTAGCAGTATTAATTTGGAGTTAAACTTCCCCGTTTACACCCCTCACTTAATCACTACCCAATGACCCTTCTACCTAAGACCTTCTTAGGTATGAGAAACCCCTCTCACTCCCATCAGTCACACACGGTGACAATTAATAATAACAAATACTTGAAGACACAATTCAAAGACACATAATCATCATTGCTTCAAAGCTTATTGATGATTAACAATTTACAACTCAACTAACATCCACATCAAGTATTAAATAATACTAGAGTGGCTCACAAATCACAACCAACAAAGACTTAAAACTTAAAACTAAAACTCAGTACGTTCAATATTCTTCTGGAATGGCTAACTCTGCAAGTAGGGTTAGCATGCCTTTTTATATGATGACAGTAGCTTAGGATTGGCCCATAAGCGCTTCACATTAAGTCTTCACTGAGTCCTATACTTTCTCCATGAAAGTAGGATAAAATTTCTCCAGTAATGTTGCAGAAGAAAGTTACAAAGGTTGCTTAATCCGAGCATACAATTTAAAACAAACGGACTCCTAAAGTTTCTGAACAAAAAAACCAGTTCAGTTTTATAGTACATGTTAGGACATCTGTTGTGACATCTTCATACAACTTGCTGATACATTATTCTTCATGGCATTTTCTGAGCAGAATGTTTTACCAAAATTGTTGTCAATCTACAGAACTAGCAATAAGATTGATGGGAGAACTTAAGTTCTTTTTGGGAATCCAACTCAATTAGGCCCAAAAGAGACATTTATCCATCAGAGCAAGTACACAAAGTAACTTCTGAAGAATTTTTATTTGTCTAAATGCAAGATAGCAAAAACACTTGTGCATCCTACTTGCATTCTGGAGATGAACGAGGTAAGTGGTAAGGTAGGTCAGAAGTTGTACAAAGTTATGATAGGTTCCCTATTATATTTGACTGCTTCTAGGCCTGATATTTTATTCAGTGTCTGCTTGTGTGCTTGCTTCCAATTAGATCCTAGATAATCACATTGAACTGTTGTTAAGAGGATTTTTAGGTATCTGAATGTTGCTCAAGTTGAGAATTCTCTGGAGAAATGTAGAATGTTGCTGAAGAAGTGCCTTCTATATTTGAAAAGTCTCTGGCTAAAGAAATAAAGTCAAACTCCATTCTTCGGGAAAGGTTGGATAAGAATGATGCAAGAGTTGATCGCCAAGATTCTTGATCAATGCGCATACCAAAATGATGAAGAATTTTATGGCCAAATTTGTTCCTCCTCCTCCTCCACATAACCGTTAGACATTATTTTACCTTTGTTTTTAGAACCAAGATGTTTTCTATGTTTCTAAAACTTTTTGTAACTTGGTCTTTTGGTTAATGGATTTATGTTTTCTTTTTGTATTTTATAAATTTGTTTCATTTCTAAAAAAGGAGGGGGTGATATGATTTTGATATAATCTAATATTATAATTTTGAAATTCCTGGCAGCAGATACGTGATGTCACAGAGAATGTTATGACACAGTATCTGGCACTCTGTTAACAATTCACACAGTAAATGCAAACAGCGATAAAGAACACAATAAATTGTTTACCCAGTTCAGTGTGTAACTACACCTACATCTGGGGGCTACCAAGCCAGGGAGGAAATTCACTATTAGTAGAATTAATTCAAGAATAAACCAACCAGTTTATCTCCTTCACTTAAAACCTACCCAATGCAACTTCAATCTAAGTCCTACTTAGACCTGAGTTCTTACTCACTCCCCCTCAATCACAGCAGTGATATCAACCTATTGGTTAATTGAATTGTGAAGACACTCTTCAATAAACAAACTTGATTTTGCTTCAAAGCTTTAATCAAGAGACACAACACTCGTGCTTCAAAGCTTTGAGTGATAAACTACCCTTACAAAACAAGTTCTAGTCCAAAGCACTTATCAATTGATAGTTGTTTGGCTCACAAGAGTAACTAGAATTACAAAATACAACCTGCTAAATCTTCAATACAGTTCAAGAGGCGCAGCAGCAGAGTAAGGGTTCTATTCCTTTTATAGAAGCAGTCCTGAAACTTCAGTTTTGGGCTTCCATAATAATAGCTAGGGTTCACTTAATTAATCCTAAAAACTTGGTCTTTTCAACAACCAATTTAGGTTTAACTAAGATTAACCTAACATCCACGTGAGCATGCAATCTAATAACAGAAAAACATAATAAAGCAGCTCAACAAACTTCCTGAAAACCCTCAGGAAAAACAGATTCTGCAGAACAGAATGTCACACAGGATGTCATGACATCTGTTATGACATCAATCAAACTTCTGCAGAATTTCCAGTACAGTACTTGCTTCCAGTTGTGAGCTGTACTTAAATATCCTTGTCAAGTAGGATTTATCTTCAATCCCTGAATGTCATGACATTTATCAAGATATTGCCTTAGCCTAGTTTTACCAAAAAATAATGCCAACTAAAAACACTTACAAACTCCCCCTTTGACACATTTTTGGCTAAAACAACTAAGTTAACAGAGTACCCATGTAGCAGAAGAAAACAGACTAGTTCTAAGCTATCCTAAGCTTTAAAAAACCAGAACCTAGAGAAGATAAATTCTACCCAATTTTTCATACAATTGCCCACACATAAATCTCCATACAGTTTCCCCAATTGTCACACATATACTTCTCCCCCTTTTTAGCCTCAAAGGGCCAAAGGAACTAGTACAAGTGCCCCAACAATCATCTTATATAAAAGAAGTACCATCATAGTTAAAGTTACAACTCTGTCAAATTAATACAATTATCCAAAACAGAATAGGGAAAATGCAGAACAAAGTTAACAATAAAACAACAAAACAGAAACAAGAAACACCATAGCAACAGGCTATCACATCAAGTGCTCTCTTCTCCTGAAGAAGCACTGTGAAAAGAAGCATCTTCAGAACTTCCTTCAGCTCCAGTCATCTGAACATCATCATTTTCAGCATCACCATCAGCATCATTACCAGCTAACCCTTCATCCTCAACCTCTGTGTCCTGCTCCTTTTCCAGTTGAGAGATCAGTTCTTCAAGGCTTTGCTTCCTTGCTTCAAGCTCCTTGCAGGTTTCTTTCAGCACAACCAAGACAGTTGCTTTCTGAGAAGTTGCCTTGACATTGGATGTCTCACCAGATGTCATGACAATGTCTGGGACATGTCTTCCTTGAAAGAGCTTGTAATGAAATCCAAGTGCAGGGGCTCTTTTGCAGACTGTATCTCTTTCAACTAGAATATCAGGAAATTGATCTATGATAATTCTACACAGGAGGGAGGGAAAGGCAATTGGTCCTTTGATTGCATAGCTTTCTGCATGCTTGAGGGTTTGCTCAAAAATGTAGGTTCCATAGTCAAATTTTGCTTGAGTACCTACTGCAAATATAAATCTGCCCAGTCTAATAGAGATGGTTGACTTGTGATTGGTTGGAACCCAGTTAGCAGCACCTATTTTGTGCAAGATGGCAAATTTTACACTCAGCTTACTGGCTGTGAGTTTTCCCTTCAGAGGCCACTGTTTCACCTGCTTAGCAGTGATAGTTTGACAGATTTGATTGTCAGTTTCCTCAAGCTCTGGTTGAGCATCATCTGATCTCTCCAGGAATCTGTTGACCATATTTGGAGAGAACTTTACTTTTCTCCCCCTCACATACACAGTCTTATAGTCTGCAGACCTCCCATCACCACAGCCATTTGAAAAATTCACTATGAATTCCTTTACCAACACATCATAGCAGTTTGAGAAGCTCATAACTGTCTTCATTAAGCCAGCCTCCTTAATTAGATCAACAATCTCTTTTCACTCAAGGGCACTCTTATTCAGCTCCCTTTCCAAAGCAATCCTCTTTAAGCACACATACTTCCATCTCCCAGCATTCTCAGGATGATAGAATGAGATGTTGTCAATAGCCACTTCAGGCACTTTGGGCAGTTTCCCAAGAGTTGGCTTCTTCCTTGGTTGAATGTCTGTGACATTCTCCTCAACATCAAAGTCAGAATCTTGGTCAGACTCTGAAGGTTCAGGTACTTTCCTCTTCTTCACAATAGGTGTTCTCTTGGGTCTAGATCCACCATCAACAGTTTTTACCCTACTCTTCTTTGTAGAGGGTCCAGCCTTGGAGTTCTTCTCAGCTTTATACACATCTTCAGCAACCTTTTCTTTAACAGGACTCTGTGAGGCAACCTGTTTTCCCTTCCTTCTCATCATCCTCTTTGCAATGCTTGGATTGACATTGGCAATGAGGTCATTGTCTGAGAATTCTTCATCCAAATCAATGACAGGAGGTTCAACTAAATTCTCTGAATCTTGAACTGGAGACTTTTCAAGATCATCACCAATTTGTTTTTCTGGAGTCTCTTCTAAGATACTATCAGAAATGTAATCAACAGGGGTTTTATCAGAAGCACACTTATCTGGGGACTCTTCAAGAATACCATCAGAAATCTCATCTTCATTAACAGCAGGGGGTTCATTAAAAGTATCATCTTCACACACTTCAGTGACTGGAACAGAGGGATTAACAACATTCTTTATAGGGGAATCAACAAGAGTTTCAGTATCAGGATCCACAGGGGTTTTCTTGACATGATCATCAGATGTCTTGACATTTTCAGTGACATCTGGATCAACAGCTAAACTAGGGCTAGCAGATTGTTGGTTTAAAGGGACAGAAACCCCAGGTACTGAGTGACTTTCATTTAGGATCCTTGTTACTATCCTAGCAATGGCTTCATGCACATACCTAGACCCTTCTCTGTTTGCTATTTCAGGAGGAACAAAAGAAGATAGTTCAGAGGTCTTACCAGAAGGAGATGCTTGTGTCCTTCATGGATTCCTGGTGCGAAGTTTCTTGACTTTCTCAGGGTCAGTTGCCATTGCACGCAGTGGAGTAACCCTCAGAGCTTCAACATGCATGGCTTCAGCATTTGCCCTAATCTCAGCCATGGTGGGAGATGAAGAACCAGATTCTTGAGATGATGAAGAGGATGAAGACATATTTTGCTGAGATATTTTGAGGGAATGAGAACGAGAATGACAGAGAGTTTGAGAGTATCTTTTGGATAAAGAGAATATGATACTTTCAAATGAAGAAACTATTATAAGAAGGAGTCTCTTCCTATTATTGGATCTTTTAAAAATAAGATGAAAATAATTAAATGACCCACTTATAATTAATTAAAATAAAAGGTCTCTTCCATTCCTTGTTGTAAGCAATTTTAATTGCTACAATTCCTCATATTGACAAATACCCAACTTGCCCCTTAAATTCTCAAACTGACTAGTATCAAGGGCTTTAGTGAAAATGTCAGCCAGTTGGAGTTCAGTAGCAACATGCTCCAATTTAATCACTTTCTCCTCCACAAGGTCTCTGATGAAGTGATGTCTAATGTCAATGTGCTTAGTCCTACTGTGCTGTATAGGATTCTTTGAAATATTAATAGCACTCAGGTTGTCACAGTACAATGTCATGACATTCTGTGTGACATTGTACTCAGTCAGAATCTACTTCATCCAGACCATTTGAGAACAACTGCTACCAGCTGCTATGTATTCAGCCTCAGCAGTGGACAAAGACACACAGTTTTGCTTCTTGCTGAACCAAGAAACAAGGTTGTTCCCCAAGAAGAAGCATCCTCCAGAAGTGCTTTTTCCATCATCAGCACTACCAGCCCAATCAGCATCACAATAGCCAGACAGAATTGGTTCACATCCATGAGAATACAATATACCATAATTGCAGGTTCCACTCACATACTTCAGAATTCTTTTCACTTGATTGATGTGACTCACTTTAGGTTCAGCCTGGTATCTTGCACAAACCCCAACAGCAAAAGCAATGTCAGGTCTGCTGGCTGTTAAGTACAACAAGCTTCCTATCATGCTTCTATACAAGCTTTGATCAACACTTTCTCCACTTGTGTCTTTGGACAACTTTACATGAGTAGGAGCAGGAGTCCTTTTATGGCTGGCATTCTCCATTCCAAATTTCTTGACAATATTCCTTGCATACTTGCTCTATGAAAGGAATGTTGAGTCTTCCATTTGTGTGACTTGCAATCCAAGAAAGTAAGTCAATTCTCCCATGAGGCTCATTTCAAACTCAGCTTGCATTTGGGTGGCAAAATGTCTCACCATTGTATCTGACATTCCTCCAAACACTATGTCATCAACATAAATTTGAGCCACCATTATCTTTCCTCCTTCATCCTTGACAAAGAGGGTTATATCCAAGGCTCCTTTCCTATAACCTTTATCAGTAAGGAATTTTGTCAGCCTTTCATACCAAGCCCTAGGAGCTTGCTTCAGACCATATAAGGCTTTCCTCAACTTATAGACATGGTCAGGAAACATGGATCCACAAAACCTTTAGGCTGCTCTACATATACCTCCTAATTCAAGTAGCCATTTAGGAAGGCACTTTTCACATCCATCTGAAACAATTTGAATTTCAGAATGCAAGCAACACCAAGCAATAATCTGATTGATTCCAGTCTAGCCACAGGAGCAAAAGTCTCATCAAAATCAATCCCTTCAACTTGAGTGTATCCCTGAGCAACAAGTCTTGCTTTATTTCTGGTGGCAACCCCTTCTGCATCAGACTTGTTCTTGTAGATCCATTTTGTGCCAATGATGTTTGTTCCTTCTGGTCTAGGAACTAACTCCCACACTTCATGTTGCTTGAACTGGTTCAATTCATCTTGCATTGCTCCAATCCATTCATCGATTAGAGCCTCTTTGACATTCTTTGGCTCAATTTTGACACAAAGCAAGAGTTTGAGACAATTTCTCCGGATCTTGTAATGACACCTGTTTGGATCTCCAATGATGAGTTCCTTTGGATGATCTTTCGAATTCGATGGAAGGATCTTTGTTAACTTCCTCTGGTTCAGACTTTGGTGAAGTAGGAACAGGTACATCATCCTTATCAGACACTTGTGGTGATGTCTCAATCAATGTCTCAACATCACATGGGACATTGTTTTCCTGATGGTGATCATCAACTATGACATTAATAGACTCCATCATAACTTTAGTCCTGGAGTTGAATACTCTATATGCTCTGCTGTTTGTAGAGTATCCCAGAAAAATGCCTTCATCACTCTTAGAGTCCATCTTTCTCCTTTGATCACGATCGCGAATATAACATTTGCTACCAAACACACGGAAATATTTCACAGTAGGTTTTCTTCCCTTCCATATTTCATATAGGGTGGAGGATGTTCCCTTTCTTAAGGTGACCCTGTTGTGAACATAGCAAGCTGTATTCATAGCTTCAGCCCAAAAATGAATAGGAAGTTTCTTAGCATGAATCATTGCTCGCGATTCTGTATAGTCCTATTCTTCCTTTCCACAACCCCATTTTGTTGAGGAGTTATAGAGAAGAAAACTCATGATTGATTCCTTCGAGGGAATTCATCAAACTTCGTTCTCAAATTCCTTTCCATGATCACTTCTTATTAAAATGCACCTTCATTCTCTCTTTGAAGTCTTTTGCATAACTCTTTAAAACATCAAACACATCGATTTTTCTTTGATGAAGTTTATCCGGTAAATCTGGAGAAATCATCCACAACAACATAAGCATATCTTTTCCACCAAGACTCTCAACCTGCATAGGCCCATCAAATCCATGTGAAGCGGCTCCGGACCTTAGGGTGGTCGATGTCTTGACATTGGATGTGACATTAGTTTGTTTTCCAACTTGACACTCACCACATACTCTCCCTTCATCAATATGGAGTCTTGGTATTCCTCTGACAGCCTCCATGGAAATGATCTTTCTCATTCCTCTGAGATGCAAATGACCAAGTTTTTGGTGCCACAATTTTACCTCCTTTTCATCTTTGTGCATAGAGCACAGAGGGAGGTTGGTGTTCTCGGACTCCCACATGTAGCAGTTGTCCTTTGATCTGAATCCTCTCATAACCACTTCTTGTTTTTCATTGATTACAAGACATTCAGATCTAGTGAAGTTGACTTTGAATCCCATATCACATAGCTGACTTATGGTTATGAGATTAGCAGTCAAACCTTTTACCAGCAACACTCCATTTAGATTTGGAACTCTAGAACAGTCCAAGTTTCCAACACCTTTTATTTCTCCTTTAGCTCCATCCCCAAAAGTAACAAAACTGGTAGAGTGAGGTTTGACATCATTCAGAAGATTTTTGATTCCAGTCATATGCTTAGAACACCCACTGTCAAAGTACCGTCTTCCTTTGAGACACTCTAAGGGAAGTGTGAGCTATCAGAGCTGCAATCTTCTTCTTCCAATGATGAGTGCAGGATACCTTGTTGACCTTAGACTTGACATAAGGAACTTGATTAGGATATCCATGTAGTCTAAAGCAAAAAGGCTTTATGTGACCAAACCTCCCACAATAATGACATCTCCATCTTTGAAACTTCTTCTTCATGTTTCTTTGATCTTGATGTTGTACCCAATGTTGTGACATCTGCTTAGACATTGGTTTATTAGGTTTATTCTTCCTTTTGTCATCAGCAAATTTCTTTACCTCCACATATCCTGAGCCAGACCTATTTCCTGTCTTGTGGTGTGACATCTTCTTTGACATTGACTTGCCAGATCTGTTCTTCTTCTTGTCACCAGCAGGTTTATTTGCAACTTCATATCCCAGACCATGTTTATTTCCTGCATTCTGTCCAAGCTGAAGAATTTCCTCCAACTTATTAGTACCAGATGTCAACATTTTGACTGACTTAGACATCTGATCAAGTTTGGAGTTCAACACTATAATTTCACTGTTGAGGTGACTTATAGTAGCTGTGTTTTCCTTCTTCTCGACCTCAATTTTGCATTCGACCTCCAACTTCTCAATCGACTTTTTTTCTCATTTTGACATACTTCACCACTTCTTACACACGACTTCTTGTAGGTTTCAGAAGCTCCTCAAATGTCACTTCCTCATCACTAGAATCCATATCGATTGCACACCGAGAGAGAAGCGTGACAAGTTTGGTGCTTCTTCCTCGATTCACTTCCGAGTCACCATCGGACAGTGACCATCCCTTTCTTTTGTTTCTTTAGAAAGGTAGGACATTCACTCTAATGCCCATATCCTTCACAACCATGACCTGGATTCCTCTGCTTTGACTTCCTTTTTCTTCTGACTTGGATCTTCTGCTGGAGTCATAAGATCTGCTAATGTCAGATGGAATGTTCTTGACATTGGACCTTGACTTTGGATCAATTCTCTTGATGAGTTTGTTGAACTTCCTTCCAAGCATAGCTATAGCTTCAGATATCTTCTCTTCATCATCCTCCTTGCATCCCTCTTCAGTATTGGATACAAGGGCTATGCTCTTGTTCTTCATGTCAACAGTTTCACTGATACCCATCTCAAAAGTCTCGAGAGATCCAACAAGTTCTTCCACCTTCAAGGTGCTGATGTCCTGAGCTTCCTCTATAGCAGTCACTTTCATTGCAAACCTTTTAGGCAATGATCTGAGAATCTTTCTCACCAGCTTTTCTTCTGACATCTTTTCACCAAGTGCTCCTGAGGTGTTGGCAATCTCCAAGATATTCATGTGAAACTCATGAATGGTCTCATCTTCTTTCATCTTCAAATTCTCAAATTTGGTAGTGAGCATTTGAAGTCTTGACATCTTCACCTTGGATGTCCCCTCATGAGTAGTTTTGAGAGTGTCCCAAACATCCTTGGCCACTCACATTGATGAACTAGTCGAAGATATTTACATCAATTCCATTGAATAAGACATTCAATGCTTTAGAGTTCCCATGCTAGCTCCTCTTCTTCTTTGTTCCATTCTTCCTCGGGTTTCAAGACGGAGTCCCATCTTTCTCAAGCTTGGTGGGATGTTTCCATCCTTTGTCGTGACTCTCCAAGCTTTAATATCCGATGACCTCAAAAAGGCAACCATACGAGGTTTCCGGAATCATAATTAGATCCATCCAGTATAGGTGGTCTACCCAAATCCTCCTTCCTTATCCATCACGCGTAAACTATTATCCCTAGATCTCACCGAAATAACAGGGTGCCCGCTCGATACCAATTGAAATTCGGCGGATACGTGATGTCAGAGAATGTTATGACACGATTCGACACTCTTAACAATTCACACGGAAATTCAAACGAATAAAGAACACAATAAATTGTTTACCCGGTTCGGTGTAACTACACCTACATCGGGGCTACCAAGCGGGAGGAAATTCACTATTAGTAGAATTAATTCAAGAATAAACCAACCAGTTTATCTCCTTCACTTAAAACCTACCCAATGCAACTTCAATCTAAGTCCTACTTAGACACGAGTTCTACTCACTCCCCTCAATCACGGTGATATCAACCTATTGATTAATTGAATTGTGAAGACACTCTTCAATAAACAAACTTGATTTTGCTTCAAAGCTTTAATCAAGAGACACAACACTCGTGCTTCAAAGCTTTGAGTGATAAACTACCCTTACAAAACAAGTTCTAGTCCAAAGCACTTATCAATTGATAGTTGTTTGGCTCACAAGAGTAACTAGAATTACAAAATACAACCTGCTAAATCTTCAATACAGTTCAAGAGGCGCAGCAGCAGAGTAAGGGTTCTATTCCTTTTATAGAAGCAGTCCTGAAACTTCAGTTTTGGGCTTCCATAATAATAGCTAGGGTTCACTTAATTAATCCTAAAAACTTGGTCTTTTCAACAACCAATTTAGGTTTAACTAAGATTAACCTAACATCCACGTGAGCATGCAATCTAATAACAGAAAAACATAATAAAGCAGCTCAACAAACTTCCTGAAAACCCTCAGGAAAAACAGATTCTGCAGAACAGAATGTCACACAGGATGTCATGACATCTGTTATGACATCAATCAAACTTCTGCAGAATTTCCAGTACAGTACTTGCTTCCAGTTCTGAGCTGTACTTAAATATCCTTGTCAAGTAGGATTTATCTTCAATCTCTGAATGTCATGACATTTATCAAGACATTGCCTTAGCCTAGTTTTACCAAAAAATAATGCCAACTAAAAACACTTACAAATTTGTTCCCAATAATTTTAATATGTTTGTGCCACTAACATGTTTGACTCAGGAACTTTGAGAAAGGTCACTGATTATTTCCAAACAGACAGATTGAGAAGCTTTGAAAGCGATTCAGAAGTCATGGATAGTAAAACTTCTGAAGAAGATAATTTAACCAGGCTCTGATGACGGGTGAAAAATTCATACAATGCTCTGATATCATCATCCAGACTCTGATGGGACATCACGACTCTAATGATGTTGTGATCGAGTCTATCCAGACTGTGATAGAAGACTCTGATACTATCAACCAGACTCTATACACCATATAATTCTAAAAGTAAAGCCAGAATCTAGGATGAAGATTTATGTAACATTGTTCAGACTCTGATGGTAAACTAGGTCATGTACCTTATTAAACTTTGATAGAAATCCAGGATCTAAGATGAATATTTTTGCATTGCTAGTCAGAAGTATGATAGGTCTTCAATAAGGGAAGTATTCCTTTGTTCTGATTGTCCTTTTTATATTTCTCAAAACTTCTTTAAGTCTTGAAATCAAGGGGATACCTTCAACCAGATTAAATAACTTATGGGAATATAGAACTCATGGGGAGATGCTTAACTAACTCTGAAATTGTTTTATGTGATTAAACCAGTATAAATTGTTTATAAAAATATATGATTATGTCATCATCAAAAAGGGGGATATTGTAAGAACAAGATTTGGTTATGCATATGGCATTGAGTTTTGATGATAACATTACATGGGTGATTAGATAACAAATTAGTACCTTAATGGTTTGTCTAGTGTGAAGCTTTTTCTAACAAGTTCTGCCTGTGAAGAAATTATGTGTGACGTCTTCAAGCTCTGGAGTGAACATAATGAAGAATATAAGTTTATGTTTCATGGCTTAGAGTGTATCTTAAAGAAACGGTTCTAAAAGAACGTTAGTTTTATTGATTCTAACTTTGATTCTATTATAGATATTCTGATACGTTCTAAAGCTCTGAATATTCTAAGTTATCTTGCCCGAGTTATCAAGATTCTAAATACAAGGTTCAGTTGAACAAGTTCGGAAGATTCTGAAGACCAACGGTTCTCTAAACTAACTTCTGAAGACTCTGAAGATAAGGTTTTATTGAACAATGTTTTGAAGACTCTGAAGAAAAGGTTATGAAGACTATAAGGATCAAGTATTGAATACTCTGAACACAAGGTTCAGGATGAACACAATATGAAGAATATGATGACATGGTTCTGGAGACTTAGCTTTGATTCATCTACACGTGTTTCAACCATTATACATTAAGAAGCATTTGAAGATTAGAAGACAATATCAAAAGGTTTTGAGTAATAGTACAATTAACAACACCACCTCGCCTCCACTATGTTGGTTTTGTGGCATAAGGTTTGTACTTTTGAACTAGGTTGTCTATCACTCTCCCACTGACTGTTGCAAGAAGACAGATGGAATATTGGTATTCATATTCTACCCTCCAACAAATATTTTTTCAACTATAAAAGGAAGACTTGGAAGAATTGGAAATGTTGAAGAACTTTGAAGAAAGTCGTGCTTATTCAAGTTGCTAAAACGCTTCCGAAATAACTCTATAATTTTTGTAAAGCAGGGAGTTGTTTCTTGTTAACTTGCTACAAAATAAATTTTGTTTGTTAACTTTCATAACACTTTTGAGTTATTATCTGTACTTCAATATTATGTAATCCGCTTGTAAGAAGAAATCTTGTAAACATAAAAATTTGTATTCAACAATAAGTTAATTATTCCTTGATTCATTGAGTGAAGGTCTGTAAACTCATGAGAACAAAGAAAATTGGTCTTTGTGGTTTGTTCCTTGAGTGACTCAGTGAAGGTCTATTGACTCAATAAGACTGAGACAGTTGGTCTTTGTGGTTGGTTCCTTGAGTGAATATGTGTTAGTATATATACTCAAGAAGACAAAGACAGTTGGCCTTTGTTGTTTGCAACAATGACAGGTAGTCTTGTTGCGGTTTTGTAATCATTTTGGTTATAATGGATTAAGTCCTTATTGAGAAGGAAAAATCACCTTGGTGGGTGGACTAGATTAACTTCTTTAACAGTGAACTAGGATAATAAATAATTGTGTTCATTCATTTTTATTCTTCTATTAAGATTTTATGTTTGATTTTGGAGATATTTAGTTGGTGAAACCCAATCCAAACCTCTCTTTCTTGTGTTTCTTCCACCTTCAGATACAACATTATATGGCCTTACTCTGAGTTGTCTTCTGCATCATGAAAGTCAAAATCATTTGTGTCATACTCTTTAAGATCATCGGTCTTATCTTTTTAGGGTTTTGATTACTATCCTTTTAGCTACTTAGTGATAGAGGTTACATTGATCTTCATTGCCTTCTCTTTTCCTTTCCCTTTCTAGTCACATTATAATGTGGTAACCTTTATGCTCTAGACAAGTTAACACATATTTTTAATGGCTCGTCGTGAACATTGTGATACTTTAATTTGAGGTGGATTAGGGAGGCCACTGCATCTAACATTACCATGAAGGGTATTGTTGGGATATTGTTGTAAACTATCTTACATGTAGTTACCAGGATAGGTCGGGCGTCTAGGTGTACCTTCTTTCTCCCAAAGTGACCATCAGTTACACATACCCCCTGGATAAATTATTGCATCGTTAAAGGTAAGTAGGTTGGATCCCTCGTACGGCCATAACTTCTCTCTCTCTCATAAGTCCAAGCTTCTAAAAATTTTGTGTGTGCATTATATCGCATGAGATTCCCCCATTGACAAGGATCATGGATACTTTAAAATTGGACATTTTCATTTGGGATTCCACCTACATTTTCCATTATCCTGAAACTTGAGGATTGGCCTTTAAGATTTTGCATTAGGGGATGTTCCTTCTTCTCTATTCATTTCCATTAACTCATCAATCCTATTCTTGATAGTCCCTTTGGATGTGGTTTTTTCTATAGGATGAACCCCAGTAATGAAAGCGATGTATCATTGTTTCCTCTTCCTGTCCTCGTCTTCTTCGTTGTTATTGTCCTTCTTCCCCTTGGATCCACTTACAATATTTATAGTCTTATTAAGGGAATCCTTATATGATAAAAAAACGTGTTTCTTCTTTAGGGACTTATCCTGTCACTCATGACCTTTCTTCTGGTCTTATTCACCTCCGAAAAGCCACCTATTTTTTTATCAACTCTTTAATTGCATCCATTTGGTGTTTATACTCAATAGTATCGTGGTCGTGATTTTTGTAGAAACGAAAGTACGTCAATTTATCTACACTGGTTGTTTCTCTAACCATATAAGGGTTCTTAGTCTCCAACTTCTTTGAACTTAGAGGTCGCGCATTCTCATCATATTTTCTTTCTTGATGTGTTTAAAGGACTGTATGGAAAAAAATTCTAGATAAGGGTCATCGCTCCTTGTCATATATGTGTCGATTACTATCCTTATTTAAAGATCAACCATGTTTAATTTTTCTTTCTGCTTGTATTTTATCTTCAGCTAGGATTTTTTATTTGGGGTTGATAGAATGTTAAGACCTATGCATCCATTTACTTAAACTACAAGCTCCTTCAAGCCCCAATTTTTCTATGAACATGCAATCTAATCTTAGTCCCTTTTGAAGACCTAAAATTGTTAACCATCGTTTGAACCTCCCACCTCTACTTCTACATTTGTAAACATGTTGGTTTACTCACGTAGGGTTTCTTTCTTCTTTTTCATGATTCTGCTGAGTACAACCATGGTAGTATATTAGCGCTTTTGAGCAATGAATTGAGCAGTGAAAAAATCTGCATAATTCCTTCCATGGGCCTATACTCCCATTTGGGAGGGTTTTTAACCAAGTCATGGAAGCTCGAATGAGGGTTAACGTGAAGAGCTAACACTTAGTCTCTCCCCGAGTGTGGTAATAATTTAGCATGTTGTAGATATGTTCGACGGGCTTATCTGAATCGATAGTGTCGTCATAACTTTCCATAATTTAGGATCCTACTATCAAGGATGCACACGCTCGAAGATTGATTCATTTGCACTATATATTTCCCTTTTTGAGAGTAGTGTGCTAGCAAGTTATGGGGCTGACAAACCTCTAGATGAGTGTGATTATCACTCCTCCCTCCAAAATCAGGTGAGGGAGTATGATGTCTTCTGCTTCATTTGGCAAGGTTGGATCTACTTTAGTTGATTATGGTATTATTATATGGTCATCGTGTGATTTTTTCCAGCTCTTGCATTGGTACTTGGAAGAGTGCATTGTAAGTCCTCCTTAATTCAGAGTATCTTGTCAGCCATGGCTTGGGAAATTCACTTATGTACCAGGTGGTATACACTATTGAGTAGGTTGGTTTCTCCTTTTGTGCATAAATTATCCTACATATGTTAAATGTTCGAGAAGATCTCGGGTTTAGATATCAGGGACGGTGAAAGTTGGCCTTGGAAAAACTATTGCATAGCTTGAAAGAATGGTAATGATTAGAACATTTTTCGGTCAAATCTTGGAGGAGAAAGATCTTCTTCAAAAGGAGAGGGCGGGGAGGTTATGAGGACTTGATGATTCTCTCTGGAGGAGGTGGTGGATTTTTTTAGCCTCAGCGATTGCAGCAATGGTGTGACGTTGAGGGAATGATCTTACAATTTTGACGTTACCATGACTTCAAAAGTTCGTTATTTGATTTGTTCGAGGAAATGGTTAATTTTTTCCGAGATGTAGATTGGTGATATGCAAGGAGATAGGTGATCTGAGAAAAGAAGAACGGTGATTTGCATCTTTGGTGAAGAGGCATTGGTTTCGTAGAATTTTTGTGGGAATCGAGAGTCATTTCCACATATGGTGTCAATGTTTCGTATGGGAATTAGAAATGTGTAGTGAAACGGTGAAATAAAATCTTGAAGCGGTTGAGCAAACTTCTAGTACAGTAGAGAGAGGATGGACCTGCAAGGTTAACAATCAAACGCCAAAGTCAGTTACTAAGTGAAGAGTAGTATGGGAGTGAAAATGAATTGAATATCTGGAATGGTGCAATTTGAGCTTTATATAACATAAACAGTTAAAATCATCCTCATATGATTTGTTACAATGTAGAAACTGTTCGATTGGATATCAATGATAATAGATGTGATAAATAGTGTGATCACGTGTAATTAGTTTGGGTGAGGGTCCAAACGTTTGAGGTGTCTTCCTCATCTACATGTGTTATTGGACTTTTCTCGCTAGGCCCTATACATGGTCCAGAACAAATAGTTCTGTTTTAGAGATATATATATATATATATATATATATATATATATATATATATATATAATAGGATATTTATATCTTTTTAAGACTTAATTAGACTCAAAGGAGGAATCTGAGTATTAAAAAATATATATATTTTGTTTTTTAAAATCTTCATTTTTAAGTTTCGATATCTATAGATTGAGTTTCGAATAAAAATGGCAAGGAAAACAATTTTTTAAATTTTAGATGAAAATATAAGATGATAATGATCTTAAATAGGAAGATGGAAGAAGATGAAAGAATATATATACAAAAAAGATTTAGTCTTGTTGATTAAATAGTGACAATATTGGTCAATTAGACATTCATTGGTACAACATGAAAATTTATTTGAAAGGATTATTTCATTATCCTACTCATTTCCTTACCAAAAACATGCAACTTCTACATGAAAGTTCAGCTAGATTTTTTACACCAGTCATCATCAAACTAGTTTCATTTTGAATGGTTCCTAATGGCATAAAATTAAATGCGACTACTATAGGAGAGGCTTGAAAGCATAGAACTGCACTAAAGCTTACCACAGCATGGATACATACATCTCCACCAATTGTACTCAAGACTAAAATAAAACTAAGACATGATTAGATAAGATAGCTCCAACTCCAAGGATTTTATAATCACTGCCTAAAACTCAATGCTAGATTCAAACACTGTCACTTTCAGCAGTTAAATAAACTTCAGAACCATGTGCAACTGAAACATTTACAGCATGCTATCAGTGAGAGCGGGTAGCCTGCGGTAGAAGTTAACTGGTCCCGTTGGTACCTTACTCCGGAACATCGGGTGTCTCAAAAAGTAAAATCCACCTATAAGAATAGGAATCTGGAAGGGTGTCATATACAACACAACAGCAGACATAAGGCAAAAAGCCATGAACATGGAGCTGGCACGAGGATCACGCCAGCTTACAAGTGCTTGGACTCTCTCTCCTTGAGTAGCTAAATCTCCAACAACACTCTGAACCCTTCCAGCCACACTTCTTAAGCGATCATACCTCCACCGCACAATATCAGGGCTCTTTGAGGAAGGAAATGTGTCGAACTCCTCGTCAAGTTCATCTGTGGTTACTCCTTCTGTGTAAGAGAGTTTGGGGTTCATGTGAGGAGGGTGTCTCGGGCGGAATCTCCAGTTCCACATGCCGATAACAAACACGTAGAGAAACATGGTTGGCATGATAAGTTCAGGGAAACACACAAGCATCAGAAAAAGAATGTGCACCAGCACCGTTGTCATAGGATTATTCCAGGTGGAAACTTCCCCTAACCATCGTCCTACAGAAAGAAATCCTGAAAACACTGTCATCAGACGGTAGAAATTTGCTTTGCTGCGTCTCATGCTCCAAAGATGAGATTTTGTGTCAGACATGTACTCAACTACCTCCTTTCTAAGAGGTGGTTCCGCCCTACTAAGGCGAGCAGCAACAACATTTACAGCCTGCTGTCGCAGCATTTCCTGTTCCATAACGTTAAGCGGCCTTTTGTAGTGCATTTTTGGCAAGTGAGGCTTAAAATACTGCTGCATCAAATCAACCATTGAGTAACAAGAAAATCTAATAGCCAGGTTCAGTTCACCCATCTTTTTAACACCTGAAGGATGGAGCATCAGTAAAGGGTAAGAGTTTGTGTACACGCGGCCGGTTTCAAGGGTTGAGATTCGGACCCGAACTTTACCAATTTGCAAATCTTTGTTATCTGAACCATTAACCTGACAATTGTCAAACACCCCCACAGTGAGAACTGTCGCTGGATCAAAAACTTCCCATGTGTACTGCTCATGGTATTTTGGGTCTAGACTATTACTGATTGTTCGAGTACGAACCCATTTTCGCCCATATTTTGCCACACAGTATGCATCTGATGTCCCTCTTCCATCCCTGGCTTTCATCGGATGAAGCCCATCAACTTTTAGAATGCCGAGTTCTAAAACACCGATAGGCTTCTTCCAGAGCTGCTTTGAGGTGGGAGTAAGATCACTAGTATGATAAATTGACTCGTCAAAAACATGGTATCCACCATCAAGACAGACACTAAGGTGAATCCTACTAGAAAATACATCATTTGTCTTCTCATGCTCCCCATCCATCGCAGACGACATGGACTCTTGAAGGTTATACCACCTAGTACGGATAATTCTATCATCAGCACGCTTATCAACTTTGGTCAAAGGAATAACAGCCACACCAATTGTCTCGTCCTTGTTGGGACCAACACGGTTTTCAACAGAAAGGATCAAAGGTTCATCGAACGGTTCGGCAGCAACAAACATCAGCTCCTGATCCCATCGCATATTTTTTGTCCTCGTCTGTACCAGTTTTGTCTTTAAGATCTGGCTACCAGTCTGTACCTTAACATAGGCATCTGAGAATTGAGATTTATCTGACAGAATTAAGTCTTGTGCCTCAATCACTCTAACCCGCACATACCATAATCTTGGTGAATGGTAAACTTTTGATCGCATTTGATAATGAGAAACTGAAGAATTTTCTCCGGTAATGAGTGTATCAGAATGCCAAGCATCAGGAAAAGCTTCGTCAGCTTGTGTGCCAAACCATACAGCAAGCATCAACTCCCCTTTTTTCTTTTTCCCCTTCTTGTCAATCTGATACCATTCCGGAGCCAATGGACTATCCGGTGGAACACGAGTAGGAACATCATGGAGAACAAATCTCACAGTACCAACAATTTCATCTAGTACTGTGCTTTTGTCTTTGAGCTCAACTTCAAGCGTAGTTGACTGTAAATTGTCCCTTGCAAACGCAAACACCTCATTCCATTCAGGTTCCTGATTTTTCTCGAAATGCTTTGTAGTTCCTTTGAAATTTCCAGCTTTTACCTCCACATAAGGATTAAGGCTCCCGGTCGCACCCTTTGACGGAAGGTCGCGACCTCTTGCAACTCGTACAAAAAGGTAACGCATTGGTTCAACAAGGTCATAGGTGTTGGATGATCTGTTCCCACGAATAACTCGCCCGCCAATTACTTGTCCCCCTCCAAGAGAAGGACTCGTCTCTTTGAGAGCATAATCCATTGGAGACAAAGAATCCGCATATGTATGCATGATTTTTGGAGTTAGTGCAGATTTCATCTCGGAAGTCCCATGGTCCATATTCTTCTTTGCAGCTTCTGGAGGAGAAGATCGATGTTCTTCTTTATCAGAACCAGGAATGGTATGAAATGAGTGCCTCGGCGCATTCTTCTTACGAGAAAACATGTTCATGAATGAATCTGTCAATGATACTGGTGGTTGATCTTTGTTCGATTGCTGATCCAAATCCACAGAGGGTTTCTCATCAGGAACCAGATTGGGGGACTTCACAGAAGGGTCATCGGTAACAAATACCTTCAAACCAAGCTCTCCTTTTACACGTGAAAACGTGTATTTCTTTTCCAGAGGATAGTGCAACACAACAGCATCAGGATACGGGACAAATGAAGTTTCCGTGAGACGAACCTTCCCAAGAAAGACTTTGGAGTTACTTCCTTTGCTATTGTTGTGGTAGACACATGCTTCAAGCGTAAGGCTCGGTAATTTGCTTTGATCAGCAATAGCGAAGTAAAACTTCTCGTTCCAAACAGGATTCAGATCTTTTTCTTTAACACTTGTCCGAAACTTCTGCTCATCAAAATGAAGCTCTACAAAAGCACTAGCCGAGCCCTCGCCATCTTTCGGCATGAGGTCATGAGCCCCAATAACTTCCACACCTAGCTTGAGATTGCTCATTGCAAATAATCACCTTCAAAGAAAACTTGGATCGATAGACGCTATACCTGAAAAGAAAGAAATACATAGGGTTCGCGATCACTAGTCTCAATACAAACATAAATCACTTTACATTCAACTCGCTTTTAACCAGATTCAATTCACTCAGATAAGATAAAAAGTATTAAACTAAAGAGTACAAAATCACAAAAGCATAAAATAAATAGCTACTTGGTGTAAAGTACATGAAGTCATCTGATAAGGATCTTCTGAAACTAAGCATAAAAGAAAAATCTTTCACACAGAAAAAATGATTCTTTATTCCACTAATATTTCTATAAAAAAAAAATTGATTTCAGCTCAAAAAGAGGCTTTCATATGAGATTATTGGAATTAAAAAAAATTGAAAATTTGAATTTTAACCCAGAGAAAAAAAAAACAATTTTTATGCTAAAATCCAATCCCAGGAACAGATTTAGACCAAAAAAATCATTTTTTTCAATTAAAAATAGTTATCAACATCAAATTAAAAAAAAAAACCACAAAACCTAACCCTTATCATATACAAAAGAAAAATATAACCAAAAAAGGAGAACAAGAAGAAGAAGAAGAAGCAAACCTGAGATTTTGAGCTTTGAGGAATGATGAAACTTTGCGAAACTGAAATGAAATGAAATGTTAGAAATAATGAAAAGGGAAAGAGAAGAGAAAGTACGAAGAAAAGCAGCAATGTATTGTAACAGTTTGGTACCACTTAGAACAACACAACAAAATAGTACTGTGTTTTAGTGAGGTGCCATGTTATGAATTAGGTGGTTTAAAATATGATAATTAATTTGTTCAACGTGTTTTATCAAACCAAATGGATGAGTTTGACTAGGAAATTGAATTTGTTAATTAAATAACTACAAGTTAAGTCGTATAAAACTTTGACTAGCTTGTTTACATGTATTTATGTATATGTTTGGAATATTTTTTATTGTGATTTAATGTTTTCTTTTCTCATAAATAAAAAGTAAAAGATTTAAAAATTGTTTTTTTTATTAAAATAAATTTACTTTTAAATTATGTTATTTGAGCAAACGAGTAGAAGGTAACAAATTGAATAAAAATAATTAATGGCAAAATAATATATTTGTTTTGAACTGTACACTTGACCTAAAGATAAACATCTAATAGTAAGGCGAAAAGAGTCAAGTGTCAAGTAGATAGAGTATTTCTGCTTTGAGAAAATAATTCTACGTTTGAGAGCTATGTTGATTGTCTTAGTCTATCTAACAGATGATTGTGATCTACACATTGTTCTATGCTTTCAGTTATCAATCGTTTCTCCTATTTAAAAGGGAAAATGTGTTATTTTTTAGATATTCAAACTTATTCTCATTCACGCATCTCTTTTCACTCTTCTGCTAACTTAAGTGTCGGAGTGCTAACATTGTAGGTCAGTCTCTTCTCCATCGTATTGGAAGCTTAGGACAACGCAGCAAGATATGCCTCCTCGTTTATCGATCAACTTTGGTTCCATTACGGAACATTGACATCGTTCGTGAGAATCAAAATCTAATTCTCACTCCTTTCAAAGATCATACCTCATCCGTCTGAAGTTCATATCTCTTCCACTTAAAGTACAAATCTTCATTTCACGGCACTTTCCTCAAATCCTGACTTCCTTCCTTCAGATCGTCTCTCAAATCCATCAACTGGGGTGGCCTCCAAAGCCACTCGTTTCTCCATTCAACAACAAGTTGATGTCACCATTCTTGAAGTTGGCATGGATCCAACACATATTCTTCAAAGAGTGGATAATTAAATTCAAGTAACATCTTCGTTTGTTCCTTTGAAGCAAGATCTCGTTCAACCTATAGTGTCCAGGGAGTATTCTGACCTATTTAGTTTCTAGGATCCACGCACCAATCCCACCAGGGTGAGCATTTACTTAAACCTTCAGCATTACATATGATACTTGGACAAGAAATATTTCTCGGCTTTAAATTGTTACAAGCTAATCTCAACATGTAAGGAGAAAATGATATGTTGAACAATGTTTTCAACATGGTCCAGCAGCAGAATTCACAAGCTCTACCAATGATGCAATTGATAATCGAAGAGAATCTACAACATGTTAATCCAAAGAACACCGCGACACAAGTAGTCGTCTCCCAACAAAATCAAGCCATCATTCCATGATTAGCCTTAGTTAGGGAGAAAATACCACAAAGACAAGATCGAGCTCTCCTATATCCAAGTCAGGATACAGGAAGTACATATGTTCTTTCGCGCTATCAATGCATGGTCGATGAAAAGAGCATTATTTGCACACGACTTGTCCAAATTAGCCTGTAATGAGGCATTGGCGATGACAATTACATTGATTGTCTTTTTCAAAAAGAGAAACTTAGCCCCCGCTTGCACTAACTCCTCGTTTTTCTTTTGATACACCCCATCTGCTTCTTCGCCTCCAACTTTTCTAACTAACATTGAGTCTCTTAATTCTCCAGTTCCAAAAAAGATGAGCTTTTAGTTGGTCAAATATAATAAAGTTTTATTATGATAAAAACTCTTTTTCCTCTTCCCCGACTATGTCTTCAGCACCCATGCAGATTTCTCTACTACGTCGTATTGTTCAAACACCACTCGCTCAAGAAGAGTATCCATTAGATGGTAGTGTTGAACTTGAGACTTCACACACAAGAAGGGGAAAATTGTGTTGTTCATGATAAAGTGGTTTTGAAAAACTTTGAGAAATAAAATCAAAGTTCAAAAACATTTTTGAAAACTTAGCAGTGAAAAATAAAAAGCAAAAAATAAATTACGGAAATTAAAGAAGTTAAGGGATAAAAGGAACACCAAGAAATATAGAGGTTTGATCAAAACAAAATGAGCTACTTCTCTCCCCAAGAATTGATCTTGAGAGTTTGCAATAATAGTTAAGAGCTTTTAGTAGGAAAGACTCGTGAACCCCCTTATACAAGGAAGTGATGGTTGACCTCAAACCAAATAATACAAGACCATGGATGTGAGTGTTTGCGTCTTTTCTTCAAGATAAGCTTAGGAGTAGTGAAGTGGTTAGTATTCTTTCCAAAAACACGAATTTTGGAGAAGTTAGTCTTCAAGTTCCTAAACCTAGCAAGCATTTAGACAGGCTGAGCTCTCGAACCTTAAACCTCAGTTTTGTACGGGATAATCAATAATTTGTGAGATTTTAACATCAGGCTAATCTCGAACCTATGAATATTTTAATATTGGGTTGAGCTTCAACCTATATTGGTTTTAATACAGGGCTGGCCAATAACCTATGAGATTTTATCACGGGTTAATCTCCAACCTAGACTACAATTTGATCACACAATCCTTAAACCAAAGCTTTTAACGAGTTTAGCTTCTAACTCAAATAAATCTATAAATGGAAAATATTCAACCAATGTGTATACACAAGATTCCATTGGTTAATTTACCATTCTGCCCTTTCCAGAATTATAATTATATCCTCACTCACAAAAGGATTTTTCTCAAAAAAGCACTTTGGCTAAAATATTAGTGAGAGAAAGTTAAATAAAACTTTAGAGAGAGAGAGGTGTCAAAACACGTTTATGGATGAAATGAAATGAGAAAATGGACTTCAATTTATAGGCTATAGGCTAGCTCAAAAAATAATTTCCAATAAATGAATTGTTTGATCATCTAATCGATTGGAACATATTCACAAACGATAGGAAGTTTGAAATATAATTGATTATAAGTTTATAAAAGGAAGGAAAATATATCTAGACGTTGCACATCATTAAGGCGATGTCCTAATCACTTGTGAATCAATTTTGAGTTGATCTAATCGATTATACAAATGCTTCAGTCGATTAGATAAGTCAAAAAAATTCCTATGGAAATTATGACTTCTCCCAATTCATCTATCACAACTTCCAGATATTTTTGAACGTATTTTCTTTGGTAAACAAATTTTGAAAAAAATTTAGTGTGCGTGTGCTTTATCCATGAGCTTTTACGATAAATATCTTATGCTTTACACTTTGTTCATTCATTACTAAATTAAGAGGTACCACAGTAATTAAGAGGTACCATGTCTAGCATTTTTTCCTTAGTAGATGAATATCTTAGGTCAAGTTTGAAACATATTTCTCGCTCATGATCCAAACCATAAAAAGAGAAAATAAATCAAAGATATTCAACATATGTTAATCATCAACCGAGTTCATACATAAAAAGAACAAAAGAAATGCACAATAGTTAGGTTAACTACTGAAGCGCCTCGAAAAAAATCATCATTATTCGATTACAATGAAGTCGCCATCGAAATTTTATTTATTCCAAAGATGGAAAGGTAAAATATCGAATAAAACTCACAAGAAAATAGATAGGACAGTCTACGAGACCAAAATATATGGATTTGGGAGTCGGTTATGCAAGGGGAGGTATTAGCATCCCTCACATCCATCGTACTCGATGGGAACCGTTTAGTTCATGTGTGTGTTGTGTGTTATCATAATAATGTTATCTTCTAATTAATGATTGAGAAAGGAGAAGGAAGGGTTTTTATTTTTAGTATTTTGAGTTTGCCGCAGTTTCGAAACCTTGTGCCTACGTATTCCCTCGTGCAATGGAAAAGTCAGAACTTCGTAGTTCTTCTTGAAAATGTTTAAGTTGGTAGTGTTGATTTTAGGAGAAAAAGTTTTGTGCGTTTAGACATTTCAGATGCTTGAACTTTGACTTGTTTAGTTTGTTTGAAAAGTTAAGTCTTTGTTCGTATTTGAAATGGCTATTGCACACTCTTTGTAAGAAAAGAGCTTGAATAATCGCATATGAGCGAAAAAGAGTTGAGTGAGTTGAATTGATTTTAAGGGGGTGAAAAGTACCAAAACATTAGGCTAACGTCTAATGATTCAAATACTAGAAATCAGACGAGTGAGCTCATCCAATCATCTATCATCCCAAAAACTTTATTATGAAATCGGTGAAGTGAAATAAGGTTCACATTATTAAGTGTTTCGAGTGAAATAAAATATTTAACTTATTGGTCTATCATCCAATAACCTAAATATTCTAAATTCAATTAAATCGTCGGGCTATCATCCAACAACTTAAACGAATGTCACTCTATTATCTTTGACACGAATAGAAGTTTTAGCTTATTGGGCTATCATCCAACAACCTAAAGACTTCCAATTCGATTAAACCGTCGACCTACCATCCAACAACTTAACCGAATATCGCTCTAGTTTTTTGACATGGATAGAAGTTTTTTAGCTTATTGGGCTATCTTCCAACAATCTAAAGACTTCAAGTCTATTTAAACCATTGGGCTATCATCCAACAATATAAACAAATATCATCCAAGTTTTTATGAAATTCATTTTGGAAAACAAATTCAATTAATTAATTTAATTTAAAAGTGTTTTGATGCTTTGGTGTATGAACCAATAGAACAAATGATCCGGGTTATAATTAACCAAGTATATGGACTTGATTAACCTCGCGAGGATAGGTGCTCCTATCCCTAACCCAACTATGAAACCCTTGTACATGGATAATTGGTATATGAGCCAATGTTTATTCGGGTTATGATTAATCGATACAAACTAGGGCTTCGATTAATCTCGTGAGAATGGTCATGCTCATTCCCAACTATGAAACCCTTTTAGAATTTGGTATAAGAACCAAGATGAGAAAATGGAATCGATTGTATCAAGTGTGTAGAGTGTACAATTGTGAATCATTCATACAAGCATACATGAGGCGAGTAAAAATAATTAAACACACAATACACGTCCAAATCCTTTAAATAATTTTTAGAATTACAATTTTATTTTGATAAAATTAATTAATAGTTTAATCAATAATATCAAATAAAATTATTTTAGACTAATAATTATTTAATACAAAATAAAGCTTATTTGTGTATGTAAAATAAAAGTAATTAAAATAATTGAAAAGAGGTAAGGATTTAGAGATGGTCTTTTTGAAGTTAGATTCGGGGTGTAGATAACAAGGGGAATCACATTGTGTCGGCTAGGGATGTTTGGTACGGGCGTAAAGAATCAACTAAGCTCGATGTATCGGATGAAAGCCAAGTAGAAGTCCTTACATCACATGAGATACAAACAAAACCAACAACGCAGAAAAGCTTACAAAGCTCAAGAATAGATTATTGACCATTACACTTTATTAAATTAAATTTAGAATAGATTCATGTAGGAATCAACTCTAGGAAGACAAACAACATATTTGTGTTCACACGCGTTTGAAAATTAAATCGAATTCAAAGTTCGAAATTGCAACACAATGATGATAGTTACAATACAACTTTATTTATTTACAAATGAATATAGTAAAGTATAAAATCAAAAGTAATATGTATAATTATATATTTACATTACTAAATATAAGAATAAAAATAATAAGTATTTTGTATATTTGTAAAATCAAAATACATTACTAAATTTAAATCGAAATAGTATTTCAATATCAAATGTTAATGAGAAAATGTAGATGTGTCAATTGAAAGCGAATGCTTGAACAATTCTTGAATGTCTTCACAAATAACAAATTTGTTAGTAGCATAAGTGGGATAAACTTGAAATGAAATGGAAATAAATTAGAACATGGTTAGTAATCAAGTTTCAAAATTAAAATCACTATACATGTGTAAAGAAGTAAGAATATGAATATAAATTAGCAATTGAAATCAAGTTGTAACAACAAGGAAAGTGCTAACAGTGTGAAGTACAAACAAAGTTCTCTAGTGGTTTAGTATTGATTGAAGAGTATCAATAACGAAATTAAAATGCAATGTGTATGAGAAAAACTAGTGAAAATATGGTGATGATATTTACTACACACTATGAACTCTCCATGTGATTAATTAGTATGCACAGTAGGAAATAACCATCAAACTTGTTTATATAGTAACTAAGCATGTGTTAAATTTTGAAATGAATTCTTGCTACTACAAATACTTCTTACGGGGAAATATCACACAACCATGCATGCATAACTCAATAATAAAAAAGAACTATTGATCCTTATTAATATTAACATCAACATTTCTCTTGTACAAATCAAATTTTGCTGTGAAACAAACTCATCAGTATTATCAACTATTGTTAACCACTCAAATTTAACATAAACAGTGCAAGCCTCAATGCTCAATTCAACATAAACTATAGAAACTTCAACACTCAAATTTTAAATTAATTACACAATACCAACATCAATCTCAATATTCAAATTACATAACCAACAAAAAAAATAGAATAAAGAAGGGTTAAGGTCTGAAAAGTTACCGCACAGAGGAAATTGTAGATTCTGTAGAACAAATGGTTTTACGGCTCGATAAGAGGTGTGATTGTTGTTGTTGCACGTTAAAAAATGCCAATTTGAGTGGACCTTTGTTGAACTCGAGTTGAGTAAGGCAACAAACTCAACACCGTAATGAATAGAATCTGCGACGACACACGAAACAAAACGAAACCGCAAAATAGAAATAGTCTTGAACCTGTAAATCAAACACCAATCCAATAAAAATATTATAGAGTTACAAAGGCTAACAGAGAACCGAGACAGTGATAGAGTGGAGGTTGTTGGACGAATGGATGTATGAAGGATGATGGAAGGTGACAGAGATGGTGGTGACGTGAAGGGAGTTATGCGAGGGATATATGGCAGCGCACTACAAGAAAAAGCAATATTTGCCAGGGGATTATCCCCTCACAAATGTCAAAACCCCCTCACAAATATGTAATTTGCGAGGGGATAACTCCCCTAGCAAAACAGGGGATCGCAAAACAATTTGCGAGGAGCTTAAAACCACACTATTTTCTCAGGGGTTAATCCCCTCGCCAATTGTCATTTATAAATAATACACCCAGGCATAGAGTCAGATGGTGCAGGCTAGTGTGCAGAGTTGTCTAAAGTACGTCAGCTTTTTGCCATTGGATAATCCCCTCGCAAATTGCAACGATGGTGACATGTACACAGGAGTTTATCCCCTGGCAAATTGCAATGATATTGACATGTACACAGGAGTTTATCCCCTGGCAAATTGCAGAAAAATTTTCAAAAATAAAGATAAATTTTAAAATTATATATAAATTTGAAAAGTATAATAATAGAATAATTATATATAATTAATATAAATTTATATAATAATTAAAATTTATATAATAATATAAATTTAAAATATAATAAAAATTCATCAAAATTAAAATAAAAGATTTAAGTTCAACATACTTAAAATAAAATATCATACAATTTTTTTATAAAAAAACTCCAAATATTCAACATAATTATAGAATTACTCTTCAATTTGTTCTTCTTGATCATCTTCTTCAACAACCCCTTCATTAACATTACTTCCTCCAAATCCACCACCAGAATTTTATGAAGCAAAAAATTGATCAAATCTTAGAACCCACTCATTTGCAATCCGCATTGCTTCTTGATACTCTTGTGCTTGCCTCCTCATTTCTTCCTGCAACTCAATTTCCCTTCTTTGCATTTCTTGTTCCATCTCTAATTGTTTTTTCTTGATCTCTTCAATTTCTGCATTTCTTGCTGCAACTTGTTGTGTTGCCTCAATATTAGCCAAATTTCTCACAGTTTCAAGCATTTCGGCAGTTAAGATAGGTTGGGATGATGTTCCTTCACCATCAGCAAGTCTCATTCTGAAACACTTATCACGCCTCTTTATAGTTTTGGCGTAACCTCCAGCACCATACACTCTCCCATTTTTCTTCTTTCCACCTGCAGTATCATACCATGTACTAAAAGCCAAACTAGGATCAACTGGATATCCTGATTGTGGTTCAGCTAATTCAGGGTGATTTGATAACTTTATGGCAAGTTGTCTATCAAACTCCTCCTAATTCAGAGCATAATCCAAGTCTTACATTCCTGGGTTCTGCTGCAAAATCAGGATGGACTCTATCAAAGTGTTTCCATGTCTCGCCATCAGATGTATGTCGCATCATGCCAGAACTAGTTTTGTTTGTATAGTGCCATGTCATTTGGCTTGCGCTGTGCATTGATGCAAATATTCTTTGCAACCTAGGTATTATTGGCAAATAGAACATGGACTTCACTGCAACTCGTTTTTTCTTACGATCAACTCCTTTACTGGGAACTAAATACCTCGGACTATTGCAAAACTTACATTGCTCTAATTCCCCATCATTAGTTCCGAACTCATTGTCATAAAATAACATGCAACAATCAATCCTTTTTGCTTCTAGTCCCAACTTCGACACCATCCTCTTCACATCATAATAACTTGTAGGCATGTTTTCCTTAACAGGCGTCGCGTCTAGCATCATTCTGGAAAAGAAATCCAAACATTAATCTGGAACATTCCCAATTTGACTTTGCTGCCAACAGCCTCACACACATTGATAGCCTGGAGTCAGAAGATCCCTCAAACAACGGTATATTTATTTCTTTCAGCAACTGGTAAAACCTTTGCGCTTTCTCATTTGGGAGCTCTTCTGCATCAAAGTCTTCAGGTTCATCATAACCCACATTCACCCCTAATGCGTCACTGACCATATCCTCGACTAAATTAAATTGTTCCTGATATTGCACGTGTGATGGACTACTTGGAGCATCTCTATTTGTATCCAATCCAACACGTGTTTGACTGCAAGAAGCCTCTTTATTTATGTCCTGCATTTTCTCCCCATTAGATGTCCAAACCCAATAATTTGGCCTAAAACCCACTCTCTCCAAGTGACGTTTCACTTCACTAGGGTCACTAATTATATTTTTGCAACCACACTTTAAACACGGACATCTGATCCCTCCTTCGCTACGACAACAGTCTTGAGCAAACGCATACGCAAGAAACACATCAACTCCTTTCTTAAAATGCGGATTAAGCCCACGCCTTCCAGGAAATGTTCTATCGTACATCCAACTATGATAAAATTGATAATATTCCATACTGCACATGTTCATATTTAATTTTATTAAAATAAAATGAGGAGTGTTCTATCGACAAATTTATAAAAATTTGTCAATACTATCATGTTTACTCTAAAAATAAATCATATTTACTATACAATTATCCTAAATATCCATACTCTAATTAAACATATATCTTTATAATGTCATACCTTATAAACATATATTTATATAATGTCATACCTTATATTTTTACAATGTATCTACGTTATATTTCTACATATATTTTTATAAGACATTGTACAATTTATTTTTGTAAATAAACATATTTTTACTTGATTGTTTTCTAAAATAGTATGATGTTTTAATATACATCTATTTTTTAGTCATAAACATATATTTTTAATCCTAAACATAAATTGTCTTCTTTCAAATTAAAAATATATAAAGTATTTATTTAAGTAATAAGTATACTTTTATATAAAAATTTATAACTTTTAGAAGTATTTCAAAAAATTATGTTTAGTCCTATAATTTTTAAACATTATACATATTTCAAAAAATTATGTCTCTTTTAAAAAAAAATTATGTATACACTATTATACATCATATAATGTATATTTATCTCCTTATTAAAAAAAAAAATAGTCCCACAATTTTTAAACATTATATATATTTCAAAAAATTTTATTTACACAATTATTCATAAACATTAACAAATTTCAAATATATATACTATTTATCATAAAAATCGAAATTATTTATATATTATACATATCGTTTTTAAAAATTAATTATAAATACTTTAAATATAAAATATATATACTGTTTTTTAAATATATTTTAATGTTTTTCTAATATATATATATACTATACAATTAATTATTGTTTTCTAATATATATACTGTTTTTTAAATATACTACAAATACTATTTTTTACTGTTTTAAATATATACTATTTTACATATTGTTTTTAAAAATAATAAATATATTTACACATAAATTAAAAATCACAAATAAATAAATATATATATATATATATATATAATAATAATAATTTCAATTTTTTTATATATTTTAATATTTTTCTAAAATATATATATTTTTCATTTTTACTATTTTTTTTTTTGTTTTTATAAAATATATACTATAAATTAATATACTGTTTATTTAAAATAATTAATATAATTACATACTATTTTTTAAAAAATTACATAGTGTTTTTAAAAATATTTATAACATAATATTTACAGTATATATATCCAACTTAAATATACATAATTTCAATATTTTTTTACAGTATTTACAGTATATATATCCAACTTAAATATAACATAATATTTATAACATATTTAATAGTTATAGTATATATACATAATTTTGATTTTTTTTTATATTTTAAAATCTAATATTACAAAATAAATATATATCCAACTTAAATATTTATATCCAAAAAATCGAAAAAAATATTAAATTGTGTACCTTTGATTGAAGCTTTTCTTTAAGGTTTGTGACTAATACCTTAAAAATAAAAGAATATTATAACATATATAGTTAGATATATAATAAACAGAAAATAAATTAACAAAAAACACAAAATAAATTAGACATATACCTTGAAAAACTATTATTGATTGATGAGGATGAAGATAACTCAAGTTTCATGAAAATGGAGGAATGGGAAAGAATTGAAAAAGAGAGAGAAAGCTAGGTTGTGTGGGTGTTGGCTGAGTGTGTGGGTGTTGGCTGAGGGAGAGGAAGATGAAGTATATATGAAATGAATAAAAAGCTTTTAATAAAAAACTGAAACGCGTGCCAATTAATGGAATGGCAGATGGCGAGGGGAAACCCCTCGGAATAGAAACGGGCATCATTAGCGAGGGGTGCCCCCTCGGAAATTTACATAGTCATAACTAAAGCCTGCATGCGCAGTCTGCGCAGCAGGTGAGGAGAAATAAAGTTGTCTCTTTTGCGTGGGGTATCCCCTCGCAATTTACACACTACTGTTTACTTGGGGTGTCCCCTCGCAAAATACCTTATTTTTTGGCGGTTCTTTTTGTTTCCAAGGGGTAGCCCCTCGCAATGTAAAATTTTAAATTTCAAAAATTACGTGTTGTCTATTTGCGAGGGGATACCCCACACGTAAATGAATTTTTTTTTTAATGAAATTTCCACTTTGCGAGGGGATTTACCCCAAGCAATGTTGTTTTATTTGTTTGAGGTTTAACCCCTGGCTAATTCCCCTAGCAAATTAAGTCTTTTCTTGTAGTGGCGGTGGTCTGATGGTGAAGAGGATTCAAGGGATTCAATGCGGTTAGGGAGAGAAGAAATTGTTGGATGACGGGTGGAAGGAGTGAATGTTATGCGGTGAGTTTACGGTGAGAGTTACGGAATAGAGCTCAAGGGCGGGGATGAAGATTGTTGAAACGGAAACTGGTTGTTGTTAGAGACGAGAAGGAGTACGATGGGGAAACGTGATGGAGGTATGAAGGACAAAGGGTGATTAACAATGGGTATATGGCTACAGAGTGTGGTTGAGAGGGAAGTAGCGGAAAGAGGACGGAGGCGGCGGAGGAGTGAGGAAACAACGATGATTGAGGAAGGTGGTTGTGATGAAGAGTGTTAGAACGACGTCGGGGTTGTGAGGCGGAGATGGAGAATCAAGGGTGGTTCTGTGAAGGTTGGGTCGCGGAAAGGTGTAGAAGGAGGTTAGATTTGAGAAGATGAAGATTATAGTGAAGGTTGTTTTGAGGTAGTAGAGAGAGTGGTAGTATTGTTATGTGGAAGATGAAGAAGAAATTGGTTCTCTTGGGATCTGAATCTCGTTTTTCTCTCCACCTCCTCACATCTTTTTTTTTGTGAACAATATCAGTCTAACGTATATATACACACAAAATTAGGTTTAAGCAATTTTTATAATAACTAAAATGACTCTAATGGTAAAATGGACTCTTAAGTCCAATAGGATAGAAATTAATATATCCGAAAATATTTTTATTTTGATTTTTGGAGATAAAAAATGGATACTTAAAATTGTCAAAAACGATAAAATTTGGATAATAAATTATCAGGAAGAAAGAAAAGAGCACATTAAAATAAACTGCGGGTCTCAAATATTAAAAAAAAATTATCAAAACATTTACAATCAAATAAAATGATAATAAAGAATATCTGGCTTTAAAACGCTCACGATTAAAAACGAGACTTCAAAATATATCGAAAAATTAGAGAGAGCATATTTTCATGATCTACGCGACACGTAGATTCATAAAGTAGTGAGTTAAATGCGAAGAATTTATATATTTTCCCGCTAATTTTCCACACAGTGTCGAATCACTTTTAACGGTCTGCCTATAAAATCTAGATATCAATATCATCGAAATATAATCAACTTAAAATGATGCAAGAAGCATGTAAGGATATAAAAATGAATGAAGTGAAATACCGAGTATTTTATAACTATAAAACGATGCAAATGTCGATTTAAACTGACTTTTGGTCAACTTAAATACGGCTAATGATGCGAATGCGATGTGTAAATGATTGTTTAATGTCAATGGCCTAATGGAAACATATGCAGGTGGATGTGAAGCCTAAGCCAGATAAAATCGAGATAGGAGGGCAAATTTTGGGGTGCAACAACTACCTCTAATTTTGACACAAAGAAGAGGTTTAGCTATCCATTTCCATGGTAGCTTGATGATTAAGGAAACTCCAAAGCTTTATGAACATCAACCTTGAAGTATCAAAGATTGAGGTTGTAAAGCTTTGATTTTGGTAAAAATGGAGTAAAAGGGTTTTTTCTACTCTTTCTCTCTATATCTTGCCTTGGAAGATTGGGGTTATGAAGAAGAATGCCCAAAATATCTTAAAAGTAGCTCAAAAGCATGGGTTATCCGTCCAGAATCACCGGGCGACCATAAAGTTTTGTCGGGCGCCACCACAAAGTATGAACACATGCCTGGGTTTGGTGTACGTAGCAGATTGAAATAAAAACCACTGTTGGGCGACTCAAGAAACGCTGGGGGGATCATGGAGCGATACCCTCCAGAGACTTCCCCAAAATTTGGCCAATTTCGTTGTTGTTTCGCCTTTGCGTCGCTGGGCAACGCTTCGCTACCTCGCTGCTTCTAGCTCGTCGGGCGATGCTTCTGAAATGGAGAAAAAAATTCTTGTTTCTAGCATTCTTCCGAGCTAGTCGACTGCTGCAACTTCTGGTCAAAATAAGCTGAAAAACTAACAAACCAATTAAAATATTCAAAATATTTATATTTATGCCAAATGACTTAAAAATAAGTGATTAACTTAAATAAAAGCAACAAAAGAGGTTAAAAGTGTCAATAATTAATATGATATTTATCCAAAAGTTGACACTTAACAACTTTCCCCAACTTAAATCTTTGTTTGTCCTCAAATCAAAAGGTAAAAATTAAAAACAACAAGAAAAAGTTCACAAGAGCAAAATCAACAGAACTTAATTTGGATGGTTCAAACTCAGTTGAATCGCTTCACAAAATTTCCTTAGCCGCTTCTAGAATCAAAACAAGATAGTGAATTAAGTTCTAAACACAAACATCAAGTAGTGCAATTATTTTAAAACAATATGTTCACATTTGAATCACCTTATTCCTTTCAACAATTTCTTGAAGAACAAAATGCAAAATTTACAAAGGACTAAACACTCTCACTAGCAACCATGCACATCCGGAATAATTCATGCATTCATCAAATCAAATTAAAAAGAGCAAAATGGAAACAAAGATCACTAAAGACTTCTTAAGGTTGTAATTTGGCTTGGGTTAAAAACAAAGGATATATATATATATATATATATATATATATATATATATATATATATATATATATATATATATATATATATATATATATATATATATATATATATATAAGCCATTGAAACAAAATGGGTAAGAATTATGAAGAGCAGTTTTTTCATTTCACAACATTCATTTTTACTTCCTCCTTATTTCATTACAAGCTTTCTCTTTCTTTTCTCACACAATGATCACTTTCTTTTTTCTTTTCTTTCTTTTTCTTTGGTAAGCTCTAATCATATTTTTTTCTTTTCAATCTCTTTTTCTTTTTCAAAGGATACTTTGTACCATCAATTCATTCTTTCTTTTTTATCAACTTCCCCAACTTTCAACTTTTCTATCCTTTTTAAGAACATGCTCTTCCACAAGGTTAATCAAACAATTGGGTAAAGTGTTTACAAACAAGAAAAATTCTTAGAATGAATCATCACTGAATTTAATATTGATTATCAACAAAATGACTAAGTGGTATACTTAATAATTTGTTGATCTTGATAGATTCATTCCAAAAAATTCAATCTTTAAGCTCAAAAGGGTTCACTAAGATTCACACACTCACACGGTTAATTGAAGCCCTTTTGAAATCGATGGTTTTTCTCGTGGTACACAATAATTGCCTTGATTACTTCTAAGTTTCCATAATGTTAATAAAAAATTAAGATTAAACATGAATTAAACGAGTTAACACAACTACTAGAAAACTCTCAATTTAGTACAAAGTGGAAAGCTTCTCACTTATGTGGTTTATGTCCTAATGATTCAAACATGAACAAATATTTACACAAAGGCATAACTTAGATATTTGCATAAAGAACTAATTTCAATATAATGTTAACATTCTACAAAGCGGTAAAATAATACCTTATTTGCGCATGAGAATTGATACTTTTATCATCACCGCCCAAATTAAATGAAAGATGATGCCTCATTACTCAATCTTGCTTCTTGAGCAAATAAATCCAACTAATCACAAGTACAAACAAACCATATTTTCTATGTACAACTAACAACAAAATATGAAACTACTATTTTTTTTAAAAAATTAAAGACTTATTTAAACATGATAAAATAAAATAAAAACACATTGTCTTGGTGTACAACATCACAAAAAGGGTACCAACACCCACTAAAAAGGGAACCAATCTCAAAATACATCAATTTAAATCCAAACAAAATAAACAAAATGAAATGGTTCCAACATTACAATTCTAACACAAACTAACATAAAACTGGAAAAAAAAATCTTCACTTTGAAGCCTCTCAATGCTCCATGGCATCTGATCCATCATCACCATCAAAATTACAACCGTGAAAAGGTGGTGCTGCCCCCTTCGAAAAGAATGGCCGCCTGCCCACAGGCCAATTGCAATAGGCATCATATGAAGGGTGAAAAACACAATATAGGGGGGGTTTGAATTGGGATTTTGAAATTAAAGACTTTAACAAGGTTATTTTTATCCTGGTTCGTTTGAACTCAAACTACTCCAATCCACCCGTCAAGGTGATTTGCCTATCTCAATGAGGTCTTAATTCACTAATTAGAACCTGATTACAATTCACTAAGACAACTTTCTTAGTCTTCTCAAGATCAACCACAACTTGGTTTCTCAAGGAATTTCAACTTTACAGTCAATCACAGAGTTATGTGTTTTACGATGCTTCTAAAAAGCTATATCACAACTGTGATTTTTACACAAAATTGCTAGCACTTATGAACTAGAGAAATATGAATGATTTCTTTGAGATTTTTCTTTGTGTTGTATACGCAAGAGTTCTTCTATAGTTTTCTTCATGAATGGATCTTTATATAGGCGTCAAAAACGTATCCGTTGGAGACATATAATCTGTATATGGAATGATGATAATTGGACTTAATTGTTCTTTCCGTAAAAACGAGATCCTGTTGGAAATCAGTCGTTGCTTCAAATCTTTATTTAATGAATAGCAACGCATCAGAATATTGCATCCAGAACATAGGTATTAGAGTTTGTAGAGCAGCATGGTGCTTTTAGAAGTTTGGCTTGAATCCTTGATGTCTTGATCATAAGATGATGTACCAGAAGGTTTTCATCAGAGTTTGGTGCAGCCTTTGGTGCTTTTAGAAGTTCATCAGAACTTCACTTAGAACGTGAATCTTATAACGTATCAGAACTTCTGTATAGATCATAATCTTAATATATATCCATTTCATCAGAACTTCTATAGGTTCTGATCAGAATCTTCTTCTGCTATCAGAACTTCTGTAGGTTCAGATCAAAATCTTCTTCTGCTATCAGAACCATAACTTATTCTTCTTTTCTTTTCAAGATCAGAACTTCATCTGCATACTTTATTAAACAAAATTAGGAAACAACAATGTTTCATACAAAATATTTATTTATTAGGGTCAGAACTTAATTGTCATCAACAATACTTGTTATCATCAAAACTTCTAAGACTGGTGTAGAACCAAACTATGTTCTAACATCATACACCCTACAGGTGGGAAAAGAAAAGTCCTCCCAAGGTGCCAACTGATTTCCATAAACCTTAGCCATGGTATCATATATAAAACTTCCAGACCTTTGATGCGCTTCTAACATGTCCCAGGTGTAATTATAAGTATCTCTTATTCTAGGATCCCAATTAGCATAATCAAGACCCTGGATACCTCAGGTTCACCTTGATTACCAGATGACTCACCCGTATGAATACCCTTTTTTTTCATGGCCAACTTACCCAAGAAATACCTTCACATAATCATCATCAATCACCCCCTTAACTTTTTCGCTGATTTCATCAGGCATCAATATACCTTTTTCAAGGCACATAGCAGTGATTTAACATGGAAAAAGAAGAGGGTTTCTAGAATTTACCTCCTTTGACTTTTTGATTTCAACATAATTCTTCATCTCCTTTGAAATAATGGACGCCACATCCACATATTTTTCCTCCAAGATTCACTTCACCAAAACTGCAACATCAATAGGAATGGTCGATCGATGTAGTTTCGGTTTAATGTTGTTCAAAATCAAGAGATGCACAATTTGTGCCTCCACAATCATGTCCTCCTGGAGGTATCTCAAAGGTTTCCCACTTGCATTCAACTCAACATTTCTCCCTTCCAATAGGATTTCCTTTGCAATGACATCATGATCTCTGGTTTTTCCAAGCTCTCGGTTGTAGTCATCTATCATGTCAGAAGGTGAACAGAATGGACTACCCAAGAACTTGTTAATTTCATCTGGGGTATAAAACAAAGGCTTCCCACGCATAGTGGTTCGGTAAGTAAATTTCTCTCCCTCGGCCGGAAGAGCATTTGCATAGAATTCTCGAACCAAGTCATAATTAACGCGGTCTACCGGGTCGATAAGAACATCCCATTTTTTCTTAAAAAAGATCGTCATTGGCCCACCATAAGTGTCGTTGGCGTTTACAACAAAATTCTTTTCAGACAAAAACTGCATCCCCACTAACATGTTGAACCTTGCCTCGACACTCACAAATTTGTTCTCGTCAAAGTTCCATGGTGGATTAGAACTACCACTAATGGATTGCCTAATTGGATTTAGTCATCCTCTTTTAGGTCCCATCTGCAAAACAAGCCCACAAAAAAAAAAAAGCAGACATACCAAACAATTAGACAAAGATAAAATCCAAAGCAGGAAGGAAAAAGAAACAAGAAAATTTGGGGTTGCATCACTGGGTGATGCTTTTGAGTCGCCGGACGACTCTGGGTGAAATTCCTATTCTGCAAAATTTTCTACAATAATTTCTCTACTTCCTAACCACATCTACTTCAACAGCCATGAATTAGTGTACATTTTTCATGATGACAGATGAATTTGAGCATGGGAATGAGTTTCTAACCACATGTTATCTACACTAATATACTACACAACATAAACTATAAAACACAAACAACTTATAAGAACAAGTAGAAAAACTTACCTTGATGCTTCAAATAGAGAAGAAAGCTTGCACAAAGTTGGAAAATGAAAGAGAGGAAGAGAGCTTTCACGGCTAGGATTTTGGCAAATGAAAGGAGAAAACAAAATGACCCCAAAGTGGGTCAAATTTTTTATGGTAAAGGATTTGGGTCGTGGGCCCAACACAAAAGTTATAACTTTCAAAAGCCAAAACGCGTAGCCTTGCGGGCCAGAACGCGAAGCGTCGCCCAACGACCTTACAGCTTCGCCCAGCGAAGCAAGGTAGAGGGTTGTTGCTATTTTTTTGTTCAAAATTTTTCTTATAACATTTTCTAACATATTTCAAAGAGCAAAGTAACTCAAAATAGAAAATACTTACAATGTTGGGGTGCCTCCCAACTAGCGCTTTGTTTAACGTCGTTCGAGCTCGACAGTCTAAGATGATCAAGGATCATCCAAATACAAACGAAAAATATCTCGATTTGGTTCGCCGCCTATTTAAATCTTCGACCTTTGGCCATTCACAGTCCAAACTTTCTTATCCACCGAATCTTCCAACATAACCGCTCGATATTCCTTTACCTCTTTGACCAAGAATGGACCCGACCATTTGGACTTTAGTTTTCCCAAAAATAGTCTTAACTTCACTTTTGCTTGGAAATCCTTTTGCTTGATCTTCTTGTCATGGTATAACTTCACTTTTTCCTTGTAGAATTTGTTCGAGTGATACGCATCATTGTGCATTTCATCGAGGCCATGCAATTGTATCATCCTTTTCTCACCTGCTTGGTTATAATCAACATTTAAAAATTTTAAAGCCCACAAAGCCTTGTGCTCAATTTCCACCAGAAAGTGGCATGTTTTACCGTAAACCATTTGGAACAGAGTCAAACCTATAGGAACCTTGTAAGCCGTGCGATACTCCCACAAGGCATCATCTAACTTAAGCGACCAATCTTTCCGTGAACTTGACATGGTCTTTTCCAAAATCCTATTGACTTCTCTATTAGAAACTTCAGCTTGTCCATTAGCTTGAGGATGGTAAGGGGTTGCAACTTTATGCTTTACACCATAGTTTTCCAAAACTTTTCAAGTGGTGTATTGCAAAAGTGTGACCCACCATCACTAATTAACATGCGCGGAATGCCAAAACGAGAAAAAAATGTTTTTCTTTAGAAATTTTATAATCATCTTGCCATCCGCTTTTGGACAAGCAATTTCTTCTACCCATTTAGACACATAATCCACTGCCACAAGGATGAATTCATTCGAAAACAGAGGGGGAAATGGTCCTACAAATTCTATTCCTCAACAATCAAATACTTCCACTTCTAAAATGTTATTCAAAGGAATTTCATCTCTTTTTCCTACTCCTCGACTTCTTTGACACTTATCATAATTTTTCGCATGCAAGTTGCATCTTTGAACAAAGACGGCCAATAAAAGCCCGATTGGAGGACTTTTGTTGCCGTACGTAAACCATTAAAATGACCTCTATAAGGAAAATTGTGAGAATGCCAAAGAATGTTAGACTCCTCTAATGACACACATCTTCTTAAAAAATTATCACTACTCAACCTAAATAAATATGGTTCATCCCAAACATAGTACTTGGCATCGACCAAGAATTTCATTTTCTCATTCCATGATAAATCTTCTAGAATCAATCCGGAGGCCTTGTGATTATCTAAGTCGACAAACCAGGGTCTCTCTTGGATATCAAAAAGTTTTTCATCCGGGAATTCCCCTATCACTTCTTTTTCCATCTTTGTGATTTCCACATTTACCAAACAGGATAAATGATCCGCCACCAAGTTTTACGAACCTTTTTTGTCTCAGACTTCCAAATCAAACTCTTGAAGCAACAAAGTCCATCGGATAAGTTGTTGTTTGGAGTCTGGATTGGTGATAAAATATTTTATAGCCAAATGGTCTGTGAAAATCACAACTTTTGAGCCGATAAGATAAGAACCGAATTTTTCCAAGGCATACACTATAGCAAGCAACTATTTTTCAGTTGTTGCATAGTTTATTTGAGCATCATTCAAAACTTTGCTCGCATAGTGTATTGCATGGAAAATCTTATTCTTTCTTTGACCAAGCACGGATCGCATCATATAATCACTAGCATCTCACATTAGTTCAAAATCCAATTTCCAATTCAATGCGGTGATTATGGGTGCATTAATCAAATTTTCCTTTAATTTTTCAAAATCTATTAAACAATCTTTATCAAAAATAAAAGCCTTATCTTAGTTGAGAAGATTTCTCAACTGATTTGCAATCTTGGAGAAATCTTTTATGAATCTTCTATAGAAACCGGCATGGCCTAGAAAACTTCATATTCCTTTTACATTTGTTGGTGGGGGAAGCGTCTCTATCACATCAACCTTGGCTTTATCAACCTCGATCCCTCTGGAAGAAATTTTGTGCCCAAGAAAGATGCCTTCGGTAACCATGAAGTTGCACTTCTCCCAATTTAAAACCACATTAGTTTTAATACACCTCTTCAAGACGGTGTCCAAATTATCCAACCATAAATCTAAAGACGATGCAAAGAGAGAGACAATGCAATCAAGTCGACGAAGATAGCTTGCATGCATCTTTGAAAAGTAGCTGAGGCATTACATAAGCCAAAAGGCATACGCATATACGCAAAAACACCAAATGAGCATGTGAAAGTCGTCTTCTCGTGGTATTTAGGATTTACTAAAATTTGGTTGTACCCCGAGTATCCATCCAAGAATAATAAAATTGTTGCCCCGATAGCCGCTCCAACATTTGATCCATAAAAGGAAGAGGAAAATGATCTTTTCTTGTAAGTTTGTTTAGCCTTCGATAATCAATACACATCCTCCAACCCGTTACTTTTCGAGTCGGAACTAATTTATTCTTCTCATTTGTGATAACCGTCATACCACCCTTCTTAGGAACCACATGAACCAGACTAACCCAAGTGGTATCTAAGATTGGATAAATCATGCCTGCTTCCAACAACTTAACAACTTCCTTTCTAACCACTTCTTTCATAATCAGATTCAAGCACCTTTGAGGTTGGACCACTGGTTTGAACTATTCTTCCATCATAATTTTGTTCATACAAATAAGCTGGGCTTATGTCTCTTAAATCAGATGACACCCAACCTATTGCATTTTGGTTAGTCTTTAAAACATGAATCAGACTACATTCCTCCTTTTCAGATAAAGTGTTACTAATAATCACAGGTTTGTTATCACCATCATCAAGAAACACATATTTTAAATGAGAAGGTAACATCTTCAACTCAAATTTTGGTTCTTCTTCCTTCGGATCTTATTTTAAAATATCCAACTCATTCTCCCACAGTTTCACTTCCTTTGAAATCTACAAATCCACCAAACACTCTTCTAGTTCCTTCTTTTCACCATCATCAAAAACATTAAAAGCTTCTGTCAAAGTTCTTTCTAGAGGATTGGTAAGATTCACTTGGCTAGTAACATCTTTTATGGCTTCTTCGATAACATCCATCTTGAAATAATCCTTTTTGTCATTGGAGTTATTCATTGCCTCAAAAAGATTGAAACAAATCTATTCATCTTGAACACGCACTTTCATTAGACCATCATTGATATCTATAATCATTCTCACGGTCTTCATGAACGGTCGACTAAGAATCAAGGGAGCATCCAAGTCTTCCTCCATTTCTATCACAACGAAATCAACGGGAAAAAAATTTATCCACTTTAACCAACAAATCTAAAGCTACTCCATGAGGGTGAGTAGTAGACTTGTCCACCAATTGCAAAGTCATCTTGGTAAATTTTAAATCTATGTTCCCTAATCTCTTCACAATAGATAATGGGATCAAATTGATGCTAGAACCCAAATATATCAATCCCTTGCCAACATACACATCACTAATAGTGACGGGTAAAGTGACCCATCCCGGATCGCTTTCTTTCTTTGGTATTATCCGTTGAATGATCGCACTACAACTAGCGTCGACCATAATAGTCTCTTGGTCTGTATACCTCTTCTTCTTTGTCAAAATGTCCTTCATGAATTTGGAATAATTTAGCATTTGCTCTAATGCCTCGGTAAAAGGAATATTGATTTGTAATTCTTCGAATATATCCATGAACCGAGCATAATTCCGTGCATCATCCTTCTTAGACGGAGCATGAGGATAAGGTAAATTTTGTACCGACAAAGTGACAACTTTCTCCTTTCCTCTCTTCAACATTTTCTTTTCCTCTTCAGCACTTTTCTTTTTAACAACAACATTTTCAACTACAACATCTTCACCATTCTTTTCAACTACAGCTTCCTCTACAACAATCTCTTCATCAATTTCTTCATCATTCACAACTTCCTCCTCTAAGTTATTTTCTTCTATACCACTTTTAATAACTCTTCCACTCCTAGTCATAATTACTTTACAATAATCTCTTGGATTTGGTTGAGTAGTTGCCTAAAATGAGGGCTCGGCACTTTGATTGGCAATTTGTTTTGCTAATTGACCCACTTGAGTCTCTAGATTTTTTATCGCCACTTCATTGCTTTTTTGGTTAGCCATAGAAGCTTGCATGAATTGAGCAAGTGTATCTTGAATGGTTGAACTTCTAGCTTGAATGTTCGAACTTCTAGCTTTATGTCTAACCAATATTGTGAGTATTATCATGTTAATCTTTAAATGATGTCTCACTCTAACTATTGACATGATAATCTTTAAGCTTGATACTAGTGAATACTATCTCACAAATCTATGTCTAGCATTTGTTCCTTAGTAGATGAATATATTAGGTCAAGTTTGAAACATATTTCTCAATCATGACCCAAACCATAAAAAGAGCAAATAAATCAAATATATTTAACATATATTAATCATCAACCAAGTTCATACACAAAAAGATCAAATGAAATACATAATAGTTAGGTTAAATACCTCTAATCTTGACACAAAGAAGAGGTTTAGCTATCCATTTCCATGGTGTCTTGATGATCAACGAAACTCAGAAGCTTTTTGAACATCAACCTTGAAGTATCAAAGATTGAGGTTGTAAAGCTTTGATTTTGGTAAAAATGGAGTAAAAGGGTTTTTTCCTACTCTTTCTCTCTATATCTTGCCTTAGAAGGTTGGGGTTATGAAGAAGAATGCCTAAAATATCTAAAAAGTAGCTCAAAAGCATGGGTTTTCCATCCAGAATCGTCGGGTGACCATAAAGTTTCGTCGGGCGCCACCACAAAGTATGAACACGTGTCTTGGTTTAGTGTACGGAGTAGTTTGAAATAAAAACCATCGTCAGGAAACTCTCTTTCACCACCGGTGTTTACTGTGGAAAACGGTAAGCAACCGCTGGTCCTCCCAAACCCCTAAAAACTAAGGGTTACTCGCAAGATCGACCAGTTGATCTTAAGACTTGTGCTATGACTTTGAAAATACACTTGTTCTGTCGAAATCCTTACCATGAGAAACAATTTTCTATGAATAAGAGAAGAAGTACAAAAGAAGTTTTTCACACTATGATTCGACCGACTGACTGGTTACTCGTGACCGACAGAAGGTGTTCATACGAAATAAATAATAACGTAAAGGAATTATAAAAGAATCAATAGACCGACTGACTGGTAACTGTAACACGGTGAACTGACTTTGTAGAATTTTGTATCGCAAATGTGCGGATAGCAAGAGTCGCCACCGACTTTTATTTTATCCAATTAAGGGAAGGTAAAAAGTACAGAAAAAGACCTTCGTTAGATTCTGAGTAAGGGAGAAGGTTATGAAAAGGGAAGGTATTAGCACCCCTTTCCATCCGTAGTTATCTACGGGCTCTTAGTTGCTCTTAGATCACTTTAAAAAATGTGCTTTCTGTGTGTTTGACAAAAATGTTTTGAAAAGGCATTTCGCTTTGACTTTGTAATGATTCATGTAGGAATGTATACAAAGTGTTCGGAAATATTTTGTTTTGAAAAGAGTTTGAACTTTGACAAAAGTGTGTGGTGTGAAAAGTATTTTGATAGAGCAAGCAACTAAAAGTCTTATTACCTACTCAGAATTGGTCGTTTTCGTATTTTTACATTCCTTTAGAATAGCGTTATCCATACCATTAGTTGGTAGGTAACTCCATTCGTTGGATGTGAGCGGGACATTCGAAGGGACATCGTATGGTCATAGAAAGCAACTTGTAGGAAGTATCCTAGCACATTCGAAGGGACTATCATCATTTTTCGTAGGCAACAATCGAGGGTCAAGATCATGTATTCGTAGGCGACATCATGGGTCTATGATCTTTGTATCGAAGGGACTATGATGATTTGTTTGAAGGCGACGGTGCTAGAATACCTCTACGTTCGAGGGACTTGACCATTTGTATTCGTAAAGGCAACGAGAGAGAATTACCCTAAGGGGTGCATGTGTGAAAAGAGTGTGTCAAATTCAGGTATATTATCTTGGAATTATGAGTGAGCTATGTTGATTTTATCTTGCCATACACGCCTAATTACTAGCAGCTTATAGGGTGCGGAAATTAAAATGCGGAATGTAAAGATGCGGAAAGATAAATATCCTACGCTATTACATGGCTTTGGGGCAGATACATAATTTAAACTTGCGGAAAATAAAAGCCTAATTAGAACTATTACATCCCATGAGCAGTTACATTATTGGAAAAAGAACACGATAAAAAGAAATCAAACGAGATAACCTGTAAAAAGATGAGAAAATCGGAAAATACGATGAAATCGAATAAGAGGAAAATGTTAGTAAAAATGCAAATTTTTAGATGAGAAAAATATGACATGCTGGAAATAACATAAATATGCTAAAATAATTTTTTGGGATTTTTTGGATGCATTTTAATAATTAAAAACTAATTAAAAGTAATTTAAATGCTAAATTATGAATAAAAATAAATATGCATGCAAAATAATATTTTTTAATTTTATAAATTAAATAAGTATTTTCTGAAAATAAATGCAAAAGGAAAAAATATTTTGATGATTTTTAATGCATGAAATAAAATTATGAAAAAGAATTAAAATGATGCAAAAATATTAAATAAAGAAAATAGGAAAATAGGAAGTTTTGTAAAAGGGAAAAAACATTGGTCTTGCCAGGATTCGAACTGGAGACCTTGGAGAGCATCTATGCACAGTCCACGCCTTAACCAACTGAGCCAGCGTGTCTAACTACTTGAAAACCGGAGCGAGTAAGTTACAAACACGCGTTTTCTTCCCGTTGCCTCGTCTCCGCGCCAAACTTCATCTCTTTCGTTTTGAATTTTTGAAACCTCAGAGTCGGCCATTGTTCGACGCTACAGACCCTGGCTAAATAGAAAATCAAGCACACATAATATAATTAACATCTAAGACCATGGTTCGATTCAGGGAATCATTCTGAATGCATTGGTACTAGTCTCGTGGTCCAATTTTTCCTAATAAGCCAAGCCCTAAATCGAGCTCAGGAACCCTAGTTATGGCATATTACATTTTAGGCCATGGAAATGCAATTAACCTGCCCAGATCGCTTGCAAACTTTGTTCTAAGCATGAAACAAACATCAAAACTCGTTAATAATGCATGAATAATGAAACACGATTTTGAAAAAAGTATGAACAAACCGATTCGTGATTTCTTGATTCTGGATGGTTTTGAGCAATGTGAGGGTCTGGATCGACTCAAGAGGTATCAAGGAATGCAATGGACACCTTAGAATCGATTGAAAACAGCTGGAGCTAGGGTTGCAAATTGCTTCAAGTGCAAGGTTTTTTGAGTTTTAGGTTAGGGTTCTTGAGCCAATTTTTTCGTTCTCAATCATGTGCTATGCATTGTGTATTTATATTAGATGGAATTGGAACTGATTTGAGGAAGAAATCATCACTAATCAATGCAAATCATATTTGATTTTGTACAAAATCAAATTTTCATCTTTTGATCAAATTTCAATCCAATCTTGCCATATCAATCCAAATTTCGAAATTTGCTGGCTTTAATGAGTTGCTTGGATCTCAAGGAAGAGAGAAAAATCAATTTTGCATTTAATTTTGATTTTATACTTTATTTTTGAATTTAATTTGTATTTAAATGAATAAATTCCAAATTAAATAGAAAAATAAAATAAAAATTCGTGGCATTGGGCTTGGATATTCCTAATTGTATAAGGAACAAGTTTGGATGAAGAAAAAGTAAGCCCATTTGCAAAAAAATTTATTTTTAGAAGCATCTCTCTTTGTGCACTCTTTCAAAATTGCCCAACTTGTGAATGGTGTATCTTGCTCAATTTTCCACATGTTTTAGTGTTCTTGGACTTTTTGGAAAGATATAAGAGTCCTCTAACCAACCTTTTTGGTCTCATCTCAATTGGAGTTTCCATGCTCAATATATCCTCAAAACAAAATGTTGACTTTTTGTTGACTTTGAAAATGACCTGTAATGTTTTGAGCCATACCTCTCAAATGAAGCATTTTTTTGGACATTCTTGTGAGACATGAAGTTGTAGAGAATTGAATTTACTTCAAAACAAGAGGTGGTGGAAAAATTTCTGAGAAAGTATGAGAAAGTTATGATCAGTCAAAGTTCAGTTGACTTTTCACCTAGAAACCCTAATTTAGAAAGTTTGACTTTTGAGCAAATATTGAGTTTTCTTGATGAATCATGATCAACCCTTGATCAAATGATGAATGTAATTTCAAAATGAGGATGTTGACCAAAAATCATGAAGTTTGACTATATGTTGACCACAGTTGACTTTTTGTCCAATACAACTGATTTTCAACCATCTGAGCAATTGTCTGAGCAATCTTGACTTGTAAGGCTTGAAACTTGACATGGAGAACCTTTGAAGCATATGACGAGGCATGATGAACATTGGAGATGTTGGAAGTCCATATGGAGCTGAGAATTGCCAAACCCTAGTTTGGGTTGATTGTCTAGGAGAGGGTTTGTCTGATCAACCTTTGAGGAATCCTTGAGTATGGATGTATGAGATATCTTGAGAAGATGGAGGGCAAATTTTGGGGTATGACAGCTGCCCCTGTTCAATCTTCTTGTATTGGAGGGTTAGATTGACATACTTGTCTTTCGTGACCTGAAGGTAGAAGATGATTGAACACTCGAGTACACGTGAAAATTTGCACTCATTGGCGGATGATGCGAGAATGGGCTTACAGATGCCATTTGGAGAAGGTAGAGACTTCGCTGGGGGATGAGTCGTATTCTAGACTCGAGGTTGTTGATAGGAGGAGAATCGTCGGAGATGGGCTTGAGATGCCATCCGAAAGGCCGATCTTTGGGGAGTGACGCTAGGCTGTAGTCGTTTTGGAAGGAGCATGGAGATGGGCTTAAGATGCCATCCGGAGGAGTCGACGTTAGACTTCGTGCTCATCTTTGAATGAAGTTATTGATTTGTATTGATTTTTAACCAAATATGCAGATTCGAAGCGGAGAAATGTTGATAAGTAGTCGGAGATGGGCTTAAGATGCCATCCAGGAAACCGAGTCGTGCACGCTAGACTGTAGTTCTTTGTTGATAATAGGAAGGATTCGAATAGATCTCCGTCTGATTATTACGAGGGGATAGTAATTTGGCAAAGTATGGATATCGTCCTGTTGTGCATCGGTATTGATCCACCGCCTGTTATCGGAGGATAACTTGTGATCGTTCGAATAGGGTTTCCCGTCTGGCTTCGGGTCTTAATCCTGGATCCGTTGTCGGAGGACAACGAGGGTGGTCGTTCAGATAGTTTTCCCGTCGTGATTCAGGGCTTAATCCTGGACCAGCTGTCGGAGGACAACTAGGGGCGGTCTTTCAGATGGTTTTCCCGTCGAGATTCGGGGCTTAATCCTGGACCAGTTTGCGTCAGAAGTGATTTTCACCTGTTTTGGAGAAAACAAGAGAAACTTTGATAGGATATTTGTTAGTCTTATGCAAAGTATGATGCATGATAATGCGTATGAATGACATATGCACAAATTATGACTTTTATGAGTAATGTATGAATGATAAATGTTGTGGTATTTCAAAACACATCCATCTTGAAGAAGATGCGGATGTTCTGCTTGAGGACTCCTAACTTCTGTTTGGGGATGGAGACCCTGAGAAGAAAAGAACTTCGATCCCTCCGATGCACTATCTGACCAAGTCTTGGGCCTAGATATTGTTGAGGAAGGTAGAGATTGAGAAACTCGTTGCTGGAGATCTCATACATAGACCCTGCTGGGGAGAGTCTAGGAGGCAATCTGTTGGGGATCTTGTATGTAGATCCTGTTGGGAAAAATTAGGAGGCGCTCTACTGGGGATTTTGAGTGTAGATCTCGCTGGAGAGCGCTTGATGGTTGCTGGGAGACCGGGTTGGGGCCCGTTGGAATCTCTGATTGGGGAATAGAAGATGTAGATTTTCTCCGGTGCATTATCTGACCAAGTCTCAAGTCTGGATACCGTTCTTTGGAGAAAGGGAATTGTTGAGAGATATTCAGCGATAATAAATACCTCGGTGGGATGAAGTGTTCTTGCTTGAGACCGACGTAACATTGCTCGATTGAGTGGAATCATTCGGGACTAACATATACTCACTGGGAAGGTTTATTGTGAGTGACACTGCTGTAGGGATCATGCTCTGTGGGGAAATGCATTGGTGACTTTCGTCGTCATCTCAATTCCTAGAGCCTGTAGTAACTACTTTTGTATGTCCACTTTTCGCATGTTTGTGAATAGATTCTTATTGTCAAATGCATATAATCATTCAAAGTAAACGTTGGACTTATTGCAAACGACAATAGTGAAAAATGTAAAGAGAAAGAACTTGTATTCATTTGAAATGTGGCGTATGGCCAAGTAGTTTGTACACAAGAAAGGTAAAAAGCTATGCGGAAACAATCTCGTTAAGTTCCAACCATGCTAGTACTCATATATTTCAACTATCTCATCTCCTTCACAAGAAAGTGAGTAGGTGATCTTCGCCATTTGAATCTTGAATCGATAGTAGTGGAAGCGGTGATCTGGAAGAGACATAGTCGTCGCTTAAATCCTAACTTTTGCCTAGACCGCCTTTCGGGTTTCGCTCTGGGATACCTTTTTGCCCAAGCCGCCTTTTCGGTTTCGACTTGCGGTGTACATGTTTTGTATATATCCTTAACTTTTGCCCGAACCCTTTTGGTTCGCCAGGATGCCCTTATTTTTGCCTAGGTCAGTCGTCCTAGCGGGTCTCTTCATGCGTAGTATTTTTGACTATGTGCGTTCACGGTGTGGGAAGTCTTCACCATCCATGGTGCTAAGTATCATAGCTCCGCCGGAAAATACTGTCTTGACTACAAACGGTCCCTCGTAGGTGGGAATCCATTTGCCCCTGGGATCACCTTGTGGAAGAATGATGCGTTTGACTACTAGATCACCAACTTGATAGACTCGGTGTTTGACCTTCTTGTTAAATGCTCTGATCATTCGCTTCTGATAGATCTGTCCGTGGCATATGGACGTGAGTCGTTTCTCATCAATCAAATTAATCTGGTCAAGGTGGGTCTGGAACCAATCGTCTTCGCCTAACTCTGCGTCCTGGAGGACTCTGGTTGAGGGTATCTGAACTTCGATGGGTAAGACGGCTTCCATACCGTATACGAGAGAAAAGGGGGTTGCCCCTATTGATGTTCGCGCTGTAGTGCGGTAACCATGAAGAGCAAATGGTAACATCTCATGCCAATCTTTGTAAGTCACTGTCATCTTCTGTATGATCTTCTTAATGTTCTTATTGGCGGCTTCCACTGCGCCATTCATCTTACGCCGATAAGGAGAGGAGTTGTGATGCTTGATCTTGAACTGCGTGCAGAGTTCGGTGATCATCCTGTTGTTGAGATAAGAGCCGTTATCTGTGATAATCTTTTCGGGAGTGCCATACCGACAGATAAGATTATGCTTGATGAATCAAGCCACAACATTCTTGGTAACTGATGCAAACGAGGTTGCTTCTACCCATTTGGTAAAGTAGTCAATTGCCACAAGGATGAAACGATGTCCGTTGGAAGCGGTGGGCTTGATTTCTCCAATCATGTCAATTCCCCACATTGCGAAAGGCCAAGGAGCTGTTAGGACATTCAGAGGTACTGGAGGTACGTGCACTTTGTCGGCATAAATCTGGCACTTGTGACAAGATCGAGCATAGCGGTGACAATCAGCTTCCATGGTGGACCAATATTAACCTGTTCTCAAAATCTTCTTAGCCATGGTGTGTCCACTGGAGTGGGTACCAAATGCGCCTTCGTGTAACTCTTCCATGATACGCATTCTTTTTCGATCTACGGTGAGTAAGCACAAGTCGTGGTTGTATAAGATGCCATTCTTGAGAAAGAATTTGGATGCAAATCTCCTCAAGAACTTCTTATCATTGACAGATGCCCCTGCGGGATATTCCTGAGTCTCAAGATACCTTTTCACGTCATAGTACCAAGGTTTCTCTTATGTATCAAGCTCATAACAATATCTTGGTTCGTCAAACCTCTCAATGATGATCCGGGAGCCTCATTGTCCCATCGACCTTGGACATAGATGACATGAGCCAATCGTCGCCGATTCTCTTCTCGTGGAATGTGATTGAAGGTAATCTCTTGAGTAGGGATCAAACTCAAAACATGCTCTCGTCGGAATGAGGTTGGATGCTTCGTATCCCACTCCTTAATCGGTGATCACCTTTGAGTCTCCATATACTTGCAAGAACTTGATTCTTAAGTCAATAGCACTTTGATACCCATGATGCGCTTCGTATTCGGCCATGTTATTGGTGCAACTGAAACATAATCAAGCGGTGAAAGGCGTATGTCCGCCTGCAGGGGATGTAATAATGGCGCCAATGCCATTGCCAAGTGCATTGAGGCTCCATCAAAGACCATGGTCCATCGGGATCCTTGTTCGGGTCCTTCGTCCGGGCAGGTTCTTCCAATTAACTAGTAAAACATCTTCATCTGGAAATTCGAACGCATAGGTGATAGTCATCTACGGACGATGAGCCAAATGATCTACTACACTTCCTTTGATCGCTTTCGAGAAGTGTCTTTGGATGTCGTATTCGGTCGGGATCATTTGCCATCTTGCTATTCTTCACGAGAGGCTGGTTTCTCAAATATGTATTTTATCGGATCCATCTTGAAATCAACAAGGAAGTGTGAGTCAACATATCTTTGTCTTAGTGAAAATAAAGCGTTGCAAGTTTTCTCATGTGAGTATCTTGTTTCGATCGGTAAACTTTTGCTAAGGTAGTATATTGCATGCTCTTTTCGACCGGACTTCATGTTGCCCCAACACACACCCCATTGAGTTCTCTAACATCAAGTACATGATAAGAGGTCTTCCTTCGGCGGGCGACAACAGGATGGGAGGATTTTGTAAGTACTCCTTGATTTTGTCAAAAGCGATCTGGCAATCGTCGTTCCATTCCACCACTTGATCTTTCTTAAGTAACTTGAAGATTGGCTCACAAGTAGCAGTTAAGTGTGCAATAAATCTGGCAATGTAATTCAATCGGCCCAAGAAACCTCGACTTCCTTCTCGGTGGACGACATCTCTTGAATAGCTTTAACCTTGGCGGGTCAACTTCAATACCTTTACCATCGACAACAAATCCTAGGAGTTTTCGGATCGACTCCAAAGGTGCACTTGTTAGGATTGAGCCTCATCAGTTCTTCAACCTATCAAGCAGTTTCTGCAAATGATCAAGATGTTCTTCTTTGGTTTGTGATCTAACTATCATATTGTCGACATAGACCTCTATCTCGTGATGAATCATGTCATGAAATAATGTCACCATAGCCGCGATAAGTGGCGTTCTTCGATCCGAACGACATAACCTTGTAGCGAAAGTGCCCCATGTAACAAAAGTAGTCTTCTCCATGTCTTGGGAGCCATTTTGATCGATTGTAACGGAGAAACCATCCATGAAGGAAAAAACCTTATCTTGGCGGTGTTGTCAACGAACATCAATATGAGGGAGTGGAAAATCGTCTTCGGACTTGCTTGTTCGGATCTCGTAATCCACACACATTCGTACTTTGCCATCCTTCTTAGGCACGGGAACCACATTAGCAACCCATTGTGGATAGGAAGTAGCGCTAAGAAGCCGGCATTGAAGCTGTTTCATAACTTGGCTTTGATTTTCTCGACATCTCGGGGCGCATCGCAGACATACATTTCTTTGGGAGAAAACCTTCTTTTGTGCAATCGGTGTACCACAATATCAATGTCAACCCGGCATGTCTTCGTATGACCAAGCAAAAACCTCAATATAGTCTCGTAGCATACCAACCTTTCTTTAACCTTTCTCAAGACCCGCTCCTATCTTGATCTCTTTCTGTCTTCGCTAGTACCCAAATTCACAACCTCAACTTGCTCTTCGTGTGGTGTATAACTCGCTCTTCTTCTTGTGCGATCGACAAGTTCTCCACTTCACAATCTTCCTCACTTTCGTCTTGGCTTGGTAGATCGGATTATCGAAGTCATATTTAGCAATAGCATAGCATTATCAACGAGATTCGGAGTGATTCTGCGTATCACGTGGGTGTGTAAGAAACACATAGCTTTTGGAGGGTGATAAAGTAAAGAAAGAAAACAAACAATTGAATGCAAAAGTCCAACGAATTTATTGAATGAAAATCAAACGATGATAATAACCTCGCAAGCGAGCCATGATGCCGGGTAAGGCACTAGGCTTTAGAGTTTATTGTTGAAACATAAAAATACGAAAAGCAAAACAAAACAAGAGCAATTACTCACGGCTAAAGGAGATTGGTATAACGTCTTCACCTTCCAATTCTTGAGCCCATGATCGGAGTTGGGAAGATCCACTTGATGTCGAAGCCGTTGTCGTCGTCTTCTATAGCATGGATTCCACTGCGGAAAGGAAGTTGGCGGCACGTTCGCGTATCATCTTGACCCTCGATGGTGAAGCCTAAACCAGTCTTGTCGGTTTTGAAAGGAAGATCGGGAGTGACCAGCGATACTACCTCCTTGTTCAACGGCTTGTGCATCTTTTGAGGCCATCCTAGGCGAGCTTGTGTAACTTCGGGAGTGGGGAGAGTCAGGCATGACTCGGGTATTGTTCAAAAGCTTGACGGAGTCTCAAAGAATTCACCCTCCATCTCGAGGTATCGGAATGTAGATGTGACCATATACTCTTCTTCACCACATCTTGTAACAACTTTCCTCTCACGGGTACTTGACCCGATGCAAGGTAGAGTAAGCCTGCCCCATGTATCCAAGGGCGTCCAACTAGGCAAGTGGGCGGATGTCCATGACAAAAGTGGAGTCAAAAGTCGGGAACCGACTTTGTGGTGAATGAGCTCTCCAAGTCTTGTTAGAACCATCAAAAGCTCACAATTATCACGGGTCTCGAACCAACCCTTCGACATCGAGTCGATCAAAAGCATTCTTCGGAAGGATATTCGAGCGAGCAGGTATCCACCAAAACATGAGACAATGCCCTTGCATTCAGCAGAGATGTGCAAGGCTTTGTTGTGTTTCTTTCGACGAGTCAAATCGACATCGAGAAGCCTAGGCCGTTTTGGCAGCCAGGCTAGCAATACAAACTTCAAAGCTGGTCGTAGTAGTATCTTGCGCACGTGAGCATTCTTCAGAAACTTCACCAAGGCTTTGGCATGAGCCTCGGAGCACAAGAGCAGAGCAAGCATGGAGATCTTGGACGGAGTCTGTCCTAATTGTTCCACCACATTGTAGTCACTCTTCTTGATAATCTTCAGAATTTCCTCCATTTCTTGTTTGGAGGCGTCCTTAGTAACTTCCTTTGGTACTTCCGGCTGAGTAGGATGAGTCACTGGTTCTTGGGGAATGGGTTGAATATAGTGGAATGCGAGCGGAGTGGTGTCTTTTGGGTAGAGATTTGGAGAAAACCCTTCCGGTTCTGGTCACCTTACTTGATCCGGTGATGTTGTCAATGTCAGGAATGGTAGTGTAACACGGTGAACTGACTTTGTAGGATTTTTGTATCCAAATGTGCGGATAGCAAGAGTCGCCACCGACTTTTATTTTTATCCAATTAAGGGAAGGTAAAAGTGAAAAAGACCTTCGTTAGATTACGAGTTCGGGAGAATGGTTATGAAAAGGGAAGGTATTAGCACCCTTTCCATCCGTAGTTATCTACGGGCTCTTAGTTGCTCTAGATCACTTTTAAAATTGCTTTCTGTGTGTTTGACAAAAATGTTTTGAAAAAGGCATTTCGCTTTGACTTTATAATGACTCATGTAGGAGTGTATACAAAGTGTTCGGAAATGTTTTGTTTTGAAAAGAATTTGAACTTTGAAAAAGTGTGTGGTGTGAAAAGCATTTGATAGTGAGCAACTAAAGACTTATTTACCCACTCGAATTGGTCGTTTTGTTGTACTTCTACATTCCTTTAGAATAGCGCTAGCCATACCATTAGTTAGTAGGTAGCTCCATTCGTTTGGATGTAAGCGGGACATTCGAAGGGACATCGGATGGTCATAGAAGGCAACTTGTAGGAAGTATCCTAGCACATTCGAAGGACTATCATCATTTTCGTGGCGACAATCGAGGTCAAGATCATGTATTCGGAGGCGACATCGTGGGTCTTATGATCTTTGTATCGAAGGGACTATGATGATTTGTTTGGAAGGCAGCGGTGCTAGAATACCTCTACGTTCGAGGACATGACCATTTTGAATCGAAAAGCATCGAGAGAATTACCTAAGGGTGCGTGTGTGAAAGAAGTGTGTCAAATTCAGATATTTTATCTTGAAGATTAGTGTGAGCTATGTCCAATTATTATCTTGCCATACACGCCTAATTACTAGCAATTGATAAGGGTGCGGAAAGTAAAATGCGGGATGTAAAGTGCGGAAGGTAAATGTCTACGCTATTACATGGCTTTGGGCGGATACATAATTTAAACTGGAAAATAAAAGCCTAATTAACTATTACAACCCATGAGCAATTACATTATTGGAAAAAAGAAAATGATAAAAGAAAAACGTCCGAATCGAAGCAACCTGTGAGAAATCGGAAAATACGAGATGAATTGAATAAGAGGAAAAATGTTAGAAAAATGCAAATTTTAATATGAGAAAATTAATATATCTTGGAAATAAGATAAATATATTAATTTTTGGGATTTTTGAAAAGATTTAATAATTAAAATGCAATTTATAATGATTTAAATGCTAAAATAAAATAAAATAAATATGCATGCAAAAATTATATTTTTAATTTATTAAATTAAATAAACATTTTTATGAAAATAATGCAAAAAGAAAAAATGTTTTTGGTAATTTTTTAATGCAAAATAAAAATTATGAAAAGAATTAAAATAATGCAAAAATATTAAATAATGTGAAAAAATATGAAAAATAGAGTTTTGGAAAAGTGTAAAAAGGGATTGTCTGAACCAGGAATCGAACTGGAGACATCCCTTTCAAATGAAAACCACATGCACGACCCCGTGGTGCGTTGCCTTTGTTTAGAAACGGAATGAGTGGGCTAAGACACGCGTCGTCCCAAGCCGTTCTGCCAACGATCGTCTTCTCCGATTCAAATATTTGAAAATCCGGTATCGGCTTTGACGCTATGTCACAGCTAATATCAAAATCACACACATAATATAAATACATTCTAAAGCCATGGTTCGATTCAGGGAATCATTCCGGATGCAATGGTATAGGTCTCATGGTCCAATTTTTCCGTTTAAAGGAAACCCCAAATCGTGTTCTGAAACCCTAACAATGGTATCATGTGTTCCCGGCCATGGAAATTCGATTAAAGCACCCAGAAAGTTTGCAAACACATCACTAAACACAAAAACAACAACAAAACATGTTAATAATGCATGAATAATGAAACACGATTTCAAAATTTCCAAGAACAAACCGATTCGTGATTTCTTGTTTCTGGATGGTTTTGAATGATATAAGAGTCTGGATCGACTCTAAACAACCCAAGGAATGCAATGGAATCCTCAAAATCGGCTGTGGATGGCTGGAACTAGGATTGCTAGTTGCTTCAAGGACACGAAATTTTGACTTTAGGTTAGGGTTTGTGGAGCAATTTTTTCCTTTTTTCTTGATAGGTATGCATCATGTATTTATACTGGATGGATTTGGGATTGAATTTGGAAAGAATCAATCAATATTCAATGGAAATCAAATTTGATTTTTCCATGAAAATCAAATCTTCAAAGCTTGATCAATTTCAATCCAATCTTGCCTTTCTTGCTCCAATTTCGGCATTTGTGAGTTAATTGGACCTTAAGGAAAGAATAAAATCAATCTTTGCCATTAATTTCAATTTTATAATTTATTTTAAGATTTAATTTGCATTTAAATGAATAAATTACAAATTAAATAGAAAAATAAATCAAAAATTCGTGGCTTTGGGCTTGGACACTCCTAATTGCTTGAGGAACAAGTTAGGATGAAGAAAAAATAGGCCCATTTGCAAAAGATTTGATTTTTGAAGTATCTCTCTTTGTGCATTCTTTCAAAATTGCCCAACTTGTGGATGGTGTAATTTGCTCAATTTTCCACATTTTTGAGTGTTCTTGGACTTTTTGGAAAGCTCTAAGAGTCCTCTAACCAATGTCTTTGGTCTCATCTCAATTGGAGTTACCATGCTCAATATATCTTCAAAACAAAAAGTTGACTTTTTGTTGACTTTGAAAATGACCTGTAATGTTTTGAGCTATACCTCTCAAATAAAGCATTTTTGGACATTCTTGTGAGACATGAAGTTGTAGAGAATTGAATTTCCTTCAAAACAAGCTTTGGTGGGAAAATTTCTGAGAAAGTATGAGAAAGTTATGATCAGTCAAAGTTCAGTTGACTTTTCACCTAGAAACCCTAATTTAGAAAGTTTGACTTTTGGGCAAATCTTGAGTTTTCTTGATGAATCATGATCAACCCTTGATAAAATGATGAATGTAACTTCAAAATGAGGATGTTGACCAAAAATCAGAAGTTTTGGTGTATGTTGACCACAGTTGACTTTTGTCCAATACACTCGATTTTCAACCATCGAGCAATTGTCGAGGAAACTTGACTTGTGAGGCTTGAAACTTGACATGGAGAATCTTTGAAGCATATGAGGAGGCATGAATACCATTGGAGATGTTGGAAATCCATCTTGGCTTGAGAGATACCAAACCCTAGTTTGGGTTGATTGTCTAGAGAGAGTTTGTCGATCAACTCTTGAGGAATCCTTGAGTAGGGATGTATGAAATATCTTTGAGAAGATGGAGGGCAAATTTTGGGGTATGACACTGCCCTGTTCAATCTTCTTGTCTTTGGAAGGTTAGATTGACATGCTTGTCTTTCGTGACTGGAGGTAGAAGATGATTGAACACTCAATACCAAAATTTGCACTCTATTGGGACGATGCGGGAATGGGCTTCAGATGCCATTTGGAGAAGTTGGAGACTTATTTGAGGGCAGTCGTCGCTAGACTCGAGGTTGCATGGGAGAGACGGAGATGGGCTTAAGATGCCATCTGGAAGGTCGATCTTGGGAGTGAGTCGTATGTTAGACTCGTAGATGTTCTGGAGCGGAGAGGAGATGGGCTTAAGATGCCATCCGAAGGAGTCGTGCGTTAGACTTCGTGCTCACTTTGAATGAAGTTATTGGTGCGTATTGATTTTTAACCATATATGCAGCATTCGAAAGTGAAGAGATGTTGACAAATAGTCGGAGATGGGCTTAAGATGCCATCCAAGGCAGTCGTCGCTAGACTCGTAGTTCTTGTTGATAATCGAATAAATCTTTCTTGCGATTACTGGGAGAGATTGTAGTTGGCAAGAATGTGGATAGCTTCCCTGTTGTGCATCGGTGTTGATCCATTGCACATTATCGGAGGATAACCGAGGTGGTCTTCGATAGTTTTCCGTCGGTTCGGGCTTAATCTGGACGATCGTCGGAGGACAACGAGGCGGTCGTTCGAGATAGTTTTCCGTCGGTTCGGGCTTAATCTTGGACTGTTTGCGTCGAGTATTACTTTTGGAGAAAACAAGAGAAACTTTGCTAGAATATTCGTTAGTTTTATGCAAAGTATGATGCATGATAGTGTATATGAATGACATATGCATGAATTATGACTTTATGAGTAATGTATGAATGATAAATGTTGTGATATTTCAAAGCATATCCATCTTGAAGAAGATGCGGATGTTCTGTTTGAAGATTTCTGACTTCTGCTTGGGGAATTGAGTAGGTGAGAATCCCGCTTTTGAAGGAGAAGGAAGATATCCTGGATTCTTCCGATGCACTATCTAACCAAGTCTTGGGCCTAGATATTGTTGAGGAAGGTAGAGACTGAGAAACTCGTTTGTTGGAGATCTCATATATAGACCCTGCTGAGGAGAGTCTGGGAGGCGATCCATTGGGGACCTTGTATGTAGATCCTGTGAGGAAATTTAGAAGGGATTACGAGTGTAGATCTCAGGAGAGCATTTGATGGTTCTTGAGAGACCGGGCTAGAAGAGTCTGAGTCCGTTGTAATCTCTGGTGGGAGTAAAGGTGTAGCTTCCTCGATGCACTATCGACCAAGTTTTGAGTCTGGATCTCCTGGGGGGGGAGGATTGAGAAATATCCTGGGGATGAAGTGTTCTTGCTTGGGCGATGTAACATTGCTTGGTCAAGTGGAATTGCTCGTGGATTCCTTTGCTCTGCTGGGAAGTTGTGTTGTGGTGACACCTTTGTGGGGATCATGTTCGTGGGGAATTGTATGGGTGACTTTCGTGTGTCCCAATCCTAGAGCACAGTAAGTACTTTTGTATGTTCACTTTTCGTATGTTTGCGATTAGATTCTTATTGTCAAATGCGTATAGTCATTCAAAGCAAATCTTGGACTTATTGCAAATAACAAACGTGTAAAGAAAGAAACTGCGTTTATTTGAAAGGTGGCGTATGGCCAAGTGGTTTGTACACAAGAAAGGTAAAAGCTATCGGAAACAATCTCGTTAAGTTCCAATTATGCTAGTACTCATATATTTCGACTATCTCATCTCCTTTGTAGAAAGTGAGTAGACCGATCTTCGCCATTTGAATCTTGAATGCCGATAGTGCAGGCGGTGATCGGAAGAGACATAGTCGTGCGCTTAAATCTAACTTTTGCCTAGACCGCCCTTTCGGGTTTCGATCTCGGGATACCCTTTTTGCCCGCCTTTTGGTTTTCGACTTGCCGGTGTACATGTTTTGTATATATCCTTTATTTTGCCCGAACCCTTTTGGTTCGGGGATGCCCTTATTTTTGCCTAGGTTTCGACCTAGCGGGTCTCTTTATGCGTAGTATTTTTGACTATGTCTGCGTTAGGTGTGGGAAGTCTTCACCATCCATGGTGCTAAGTATCATAGCTCCGAAAATCTGTCTTGACTACAAATGGTCCCTCATGGGTGGGAGTCCATTTGCCCCAGGATCACCTTGTGGAAGAATGATGCGCTTGACTACTAGATCACCGACTTGGTAGACTCGGTGTTTGACTTTCTTGTTAAATGCTCGATCATTCGTTTCGATAAATCGCCCATGGCGGATGGATGCGATCGTTCTCATCGATCAAGTTAATCGGTCAAGGCGAGTGCGACCCAATCGTCTTCCTTCTCGCCTCTGGAGGACTCGGTTGAGGGTCCCGAACCTCGATGGGTAAGCGGCTTCCATACCGTATACAAGAGAGAAGGGGTTACTGTTGATGTTAAATCTTTGAAGTCGATAACCATGAAGAGCAAATGGCAACATTTCATGCCAATCTTTGTAAGTCATCATCTTAGTATGATCTTCTTAATGTTCTTATTGGCGGCTTCCACATCTTAGGCCGATAAGGAGAAGAATTGTGATGTTTGATCTTGAGCTGCGTGCGAGTTCGGTGATCATCTTATTGTTGAGATTGGAACCGTTATCGTGATAATCCTTTCGGGAGTGCCATACGAGATAAGATTATGCTTGATGAATCGAGCCACAACATTCTTGGTATGAGATGCATACGAGGGCTTCTACCCACTTGGTAAAGTAATCGATTGCCACAAGGATGAAGCGATGTCCATTGGGCGTGGGCTTGATTTCTCCGATCATGTCAATGCCCACATTGCAAAGGCCAAGGAGAAGTTAAAACATTGAGGTAGAGGTCGTGCACTTTTCGGCATAATCGGCACTTGTGACAAGATCGAAGCGGTGACAATCGACTTCCATGGTGGACCAATAGTAACTTTGTTCTCAAAATCTTCTTAGCCATGGTGTGTCCCGGAGTGGGTACCAAATTGCCTTCGTGTAACTCTTCCATGATATGCATTCTTTGTCTTACGGTCTACTGCAGTAAGCACAAGTCGTGGTTGCGCTTGTATAAGATGTCGTTCTTGAGGAAGAATTTGGATGCAAATCTTCTCATAAACTTCTTATCATTGAGATGCCCTGGATATTCCCGAGTCTCAAGATACCTCTTCACGTCATAGTACCAAGGTTTCTCTTCGTCAAGCTCATAACAATCTGTTGGTTCGTCGAATTTCTCAATGATGATCCGGGAGCCTCGTTGTCCCATCGACCTTGAACATAGACGACATAGTAGCTAATGCGTCTGCCAACTGATTCTCTTCTCGTGGAATGTGATTGAAAGTAATTTCTTCAAAGTAAGGGATCAAACTCAGAACATGCTCTCGATACGGAATGAGATTCGGATGTTTCGTATCCCACTCGCCTTTAATCTGACTGATCACTAAAGCTGAGTCTCCATACACTCGTAAGAACTTGATTCTTAAGTCAATAGCAGCTTTGATACCCATGATGCGCACTCGGCCATGTTGTTGGTGCAGCTAAAACATAATCTGGCGGTGAAAGTATGTCACTTTGTGGGGATGTAATGATGGCGCCAATGCCATTGCCAAGTGCGTTTGAGGCTCCATCAAAGACCATAGTCCATCGGGATCCTTGTTCGGGTCCTTCGTCGGGCTGGTTCTTATAATCTTAAACTAGTAAAACATCTTCATCCGGAAATTGAGCGCATAGGCGATAGTCATCTACGGATTGATGAGCCAAATGATCGGCTACTACACTTCCTTTGATCGCTACGAGAAGTGTCTTGGATGTCATATTCGGTCAAGATCATTTGCCATCTTGCTATTCTTCGGAGAGAGCTGGTTTCTCAAAGATGTATTTTATCGGATCCATCTTGAAATCAACAAGGTAGTGTGAGTCAACATATCTTGTCTTAGTCGTGAGCAACCCAAGCCAAAGCGTTGCAAGTTTTCTCAATTGAGTATCTTGTTTCACGATCGGTAAACTTTTGCTAAGGTAGTATATTGCATGCTCTTTTCGACCGGACTCGTCATGTTGCCCCACACACCCCATCGAGTTCTCTAACATCAAGTACATGATAAGAGGTCTTCCTTGGCGGCATCGGGATAGGAGGATTACAGGTACTCCTTGATTTTGTCAAAAGCGATCGGCAATCGTCGTTCCATTCCACTACTTGATCTTTCTTTAATAACTTGAAGATTGGCTCACAAGTAGCGATTAGGTGTGCAATGAATGGCAATGTAGTTTAATCGGCCCAGAAACCTCGACCTCCTTCTGTGCGGGGTGGCATCTCTTGAATAGCTTTAACCTTGGCGGGATCAACTTCAATACCTCTTCCACTGACGACAAACCCTAGGAGTTTTCCGGATCTGACTCCAAAGGTGCACTTGTTGGGATTGAGTCTCGATCTTTACTTCTTCAACTCATCAAACAGTTTACGCAAATGATCAAGATGTTCTTCTTGATGCGTGATCGAGCTATCATGTCGTCGGCGTAGACCTCTATCTCGTGATGAATCATGTCATGAAACAATGTCACCATAGCACGCTGATAAGTGGCGCCTGCATTCTTCAGTCCGAATGGCATAACCTTGTAGCAGAAAGTGCCCCTTGTGTAACAAAAGTAGTCTTCTCCATGTCTTGAGCCATTTTGATCCGATTGTAGGAGAAACCATCCATGAAGGAGAAAACCTTATCTTTGGCGGTGTTGTCAACGAACATCAATATGAGGAAGTGGAAAAATCTCTTCGGACTTGCTTTGTTCGGATCTACGTAATCCACACACATTCGTACCTTACCATCCTTCTTGAGTGCGGGTACCACATTTGCAACTCATGGGGATAGGAGGTGTGACTAAGAAACGCGTTGAACTGTTTAACTTGGCTTTGATTTTCTCGACATCTCGGGCGCATGCGACAACCTTCTTTCCTTTGGGAGAAAACCTTCCTTTGTTGGCAATCGGTGTACCACAATATCAATGTCTAAACCGGCATGTCTTCGTATGACCAAGCAAAAACCTCAATATAGTCTCGTAGCATACCAACCTTTCTTTAACACTTCTCAAGACCCGCTCCTATCTTGATCTCTTTTCATCTTTGTCGGTACCCAAATTCACAACCTCAACTTGCTCTTCGTGTGGTGTATAACTCGCTCTTCTTCTTTAGCAATCGGCAAGTTCTCCGGCACTTCACAATCTTCCTCACTTTCGTCTTGGCTTGGTAGATCGGATTATCGAAGTCATATTTAGCACTAGCATAGCTGTTATTAACGAGATTCGGAGTGATTCTGCAGTGTATCACGTGGGTGTGTGTAAGAACACATAGCTTTTTGAAGGGGTGATAAAGTAAAGAAAGAAAACAAACAATTGAATGCAAAAGTCCAACGATTTATTGAATGAAAATACGCAAACGACAGATAATAACCCTCGCAAACGAGCCATGATGCCCCGGGCAAGGCACTAGGCTTTCAAAGTTTATTGTTCAAAACATAAAGAAATCGAAGCAAAACAAAACAAGAGCAATTACTCCGGCTAAAGGAGATTGGTATGGCGTCTTGATCTTCCAATTGTTGAGCCATTGATGGAGTTGGGAAGATCCACTGCGATGTCGAAGCCGTTGTCGTCGTCTTCTATAGCATGGATTCCACACTGGCGATGCGGAAAGGAAGTTGGCCGCGCGTTCGCGTATCATCTTCGACCCTTGATGGTGAAGCCTAAACCGGTCTTGTCGATTTGAAAGGAAGATCGAGGCGACCCCAAAAGAACTACCTTCTTCACAGAGCATCTTTCAAAGAGGCCATCCTAGGCGGAACTTTAGCAACCGGGGTGGGGAGAGTCAGGGCATGACTCGGGTATTGTTTCAAAAGCTTGACGAGTCTCGAAGAATTCACCCTCCATCTCGAGGTATCGGAATGAGTAGATGGTGACCATATACTCTTCTTCACCACATCGTGACAACCTTCCTTTCACCGGTATTTCAGTTCGATGTAAGGTAGAGGTATGTTGCCCATGTATCAAGGCGTCAAGTAGGCAAGAGTAAGTGGACGGATGTCCATGATAAAGAAAGTAGAGTCAAAAGTCGGGAACCGACTTTAATAGGCAGTGAGCTCTCCAAGCCCTGTTCGCTTAGAACCATCAAAAGCCCTCACAATAATGTCACTGGGTCTCAGAATCAACCCTTCGACATCAAGCCGATCAAAAGCAGTCTTCGGAAGGATATTCAAAGCAGAACCGGTGTCAACCAAAACATGAGATAAGGTAGTACCCTTGCATTCAACAGAGATGTGCAAGGCCTTGTTATGTTTCTTTCCGGAAGGAGTCAAATCAGCATCAGAGAAGCCTAGGCCGTTGTTGGCAGCCAGGCTAGCAATACAAACTTCGAACTGGTCGGTGGTAGTGTCTTGCGGTACGTGAGCATTCTTCAGAAACTTCACCAAGGCATTAGCATGAGCCTCGGAGCATAAGAGCAAAGCGAGCATGGATATCTTGGACGGAGTCTGTCCCAACTGTTCCACAACATTGTAATCACTCTTCTTGATGATCTTCAGAATTTCCTCCATTTCTTGTTTGGAGGTGTCTTGATAACTTCCTTTGGTACTACGGTTGAGCGGGATGAGCCACGATTCTTTCCTCTAGGGGATATTGATTGAGTAGGCGGAATGCGTTGGAGTCGCAGATGTCTTTTGGAGGAGAGATCTCGAGAGAATACCCTTCTGGTCACCCTTGGATCCGGTGATGTTGTCGATGTCGGGAATAGAAACTTCAATAAGATCTTCAATGGTCGAGGATCTTGCTTGACGCCATGATAGTAAACATCACTCCATAATTCCAAGGGATAACCTTGTCGGAGGAATATGGCACAGTCTTGGAGAAGTGATGATGAGAGGTGCCACTCTAGGCAGGATCAGGAAATCCTTATCGTGTTAACATCGCGTAGTCTTCGGGAAATCGTCACCCCATCCGGTCGCCTTAACATCTTCAATAGGAATCTTGTAACTATCGGGACATGTACTTCACCATGTAATCATACTTTCCACTTGGTTGCCCCAAGGTATCCCACAGATGGCAGTTTCGTTCGCATTGTCGATCTTCAACTTAGACATTTCTTCACACCTTGCACGGTGGTTTCGAAATAGTATCTCACGGTTATCCATCATGCCGAACACGTCTTCTCAAACAAGCACAACCATCGGTGCGGATGGGCACCAACGCAATTCTCGGGCATCTGGATTGACACCGCTTGCAACAAATTCTTCTTAATCATCGAGGAATGGTCAAGTCATCTATGTTGAAAACATAAGTATCGTCAACGACAACATTGGAACCCTTGTCATGGTTAGGCATAGGAGCGTTGATCACATTCGGAGTTTCAACCGGAGGATCAAATTCAATCTGCTTAGCTTCAATCATATCTTGAATCTTGTTCTTCAGAGCCCAACAATTGTCAGTATCGTGCCTTGGGCTGTTGGAATGGTAAGCACACTTAGCATTTGGATTGTACTTCAGAGAGGAAGTGTTGACATTCTGAGGAGGATCCCTCAAAGTAATCAGCTCTACTTTCAACATGTGTTGCAAGGCTTGCGACAATGGCATGTTGATCTTAACCGTCTTCGTGGCGCGTTAAGCTCGCGTTGTCTCGCCGAGGTTGTCTTGATGTAGGATTGGAGATCACTGCCCCACATTGAGCACGGTCGGTCTTGGCTCGGCTTTTCTGACCATACACAACATTGGCTTCTTTCTTAGCACCAAAAGATCTCTTTGCAACATTTGAAGATGTCTCTATCTGAATCTTTCCACTCTTGATACCAGCTTCAATACGCTCTTTGTCAATATCATTCGTTGAATCCGGATGAAGAATTTCCAATCGGATGATTGAAGAATGGGCTGTCGGTGTTCCCATGAACATATCAACCAACTCCCTATTGGACAAGGGTGGTTGAACTCACGCTAGATCTCTCCACCGAGCATACTCCTTGAACTTCTCGTCACGACCCATAGACATGCTTTGTAGTTGCATGCGGTGGGTGTCAATTCGACATTGTACTCATCTTGTCAGAAAGCATCTAAGTCACTCCAAGTACGGATACGGTCATTCTCTGGTGATAATACCATTCCAATGGGTTCGGACAAACTCTCTTGAAAATAATGCATCCACAACTTCATCATCGTGGGGATTGATCTTCGGACATAGGACTTCAAATGCGACTTAGGGCAAGAAATGCCATCATATTTGGCAAAAGTTGGAACTTTGAACTTGGGAGGAATCACAACACGAGAACAAGACTCAGATCATCAAAATTCATCCGGACATTTTCAAGTTTTCCACAGCATTCAAACGGTCTTCAAGTTGCTTGTACTTGTCATCTTCATCAGAGTGTTGGCTATAATCAGAATGATCCTCTCCTCCTTTCTTTGGCTCACCTTCATCACCCTTGGTACTCCCCTCAGTATGGACACTTCCTTCAGAGAGCTCAATACGGACCACCTTAGGACCCCTTTGAAGCGTCTACCCATGTTGAGGAGACCAACAACTTTCTTCTTCTTGTTGATGAGCTTCTTCAAATCTTCTTGGCCTTGGACCAAGTTGGTGAACATCTCTGGCCGAGCATTCGAGCTTGGAGATCTTTGTGATCTGTTCAAGAGCCATTTCGCTAAAATAAATAGCGAGCAAATGAGAAAACCAATCTCAATGTACCTGTGATGCAATGTTATGCTATGATATGCAATGTTTATGCGAATGCAATGCAATGTTTTCAAGGACCTTAGAGATTTAAATTTGTTAGACAAGCAATGAACAAACATTTATTAGTACTTCTCATTATTCTTTTTCTTTTTAAGTACAAGAGATAGTTCAAAACAATAAAAGAGAACATAAACATCCTAAAGCTCTAAGTCTCCCATGGGCGCTTCCTCTTGGTGCCGATGTAGGCGTTGATGTTTCGCTCCTCGTGAAGTAGCTTTGTCAACTCTAACACTTTCTTCTCGCTTGCGTAACACTGAGCTTCAAAGGTATCCCTTTCTTCTTTTAGTTGAATCCAGGATCTCTTCAAGTCTTCAAAATCAGTAGGCATGTCAGGATGGAGAACAGCATAGGGTACGTCACCTATAGCAGGTTCCATAATTCTTGGTAAAGCAGCGTGAATGGCATCATGAGGTTTTGAGCTCGAGCTCGCACCCATTTGAGGTAAGGTTCCCAAGGAATGGAGTTCGGTGCCCCAAAGTCTTGGTATCGTCTTCTTTACCATGCCCCAAGCATGTATAAACCTTCGTCGGTAATGCGAGATCGTGATTGTAGTCGAACACAACATCTTGGAGAAGCATATCATGTGGACCATCTCTTGAGCAAAACCAAACGTAGAGCTAGAGAAGGGTTGTAAGTAATACCTCCCTTATACCAAGGCGGTACATTAGGAATTCTCCACAACGCTCAATGAATGTGAAATCCTTTTGAGAGAAAAGATTCCAACGGATATCCGAATGAGAGAGTGACATCAATCTTTGAGACCATCTCAACCTTTGTTCATTCTTCAAATGATGGAGGTGCGAAATAAACAACCTTGAAAGTAAAGGTATACAACACATGAGAGTTCCTTGTCGCTTAGTAGTATGCAGTGTGGAGAGAATGTAGGATGTCTCCAAGTAAGGTAGGCACTGGATTGCGGGTAAGAAACAACTTGATGGCATTGACATCTATGAATTGATCCGAGTTAGGAAATAGAACCAAACCATAAATTAGCAAGGCCACAATGTTCTCAAATGCATGGAAACTCATAACTTTGAGGAATTCTCGGGCTTTCTTAATTAAGAACTTGGAAAGTAAACCCTTAACTCCACTTCTAGTTTCCCAATTGGCTTCGATATCTGAACGCTTAAGATGTAAGGCTGATGCGATGTCTTCGAACTTAGGAACCTTTTCCAAACCGGTGAATGGCATTTGGTCAGAATAGGTACCCCAGTAGCTTAGAGAACTCTTCAAGGTAGGAACCAGCGATAATCTGGAATGTAAAGCAATGGTGTTTCGGATCAAAGAACTGGAATAGGACATGCATCATATCTTCTTCAAAACCGGAGATAACCAAGTCAAGTAAATAACCATGTCTTTTGATGAACTGAGCATGGTCGGGAATTTCTGAAACCAAATCTTTGAGTTGAGAAGGGATACCCATGAAGTTGATTCGGATAGTCTTTCTAGAAGCCATAATCCCTACAAAACAGAGCAAAGATAAATCCCTAGGTCCTTGAAATAGTTAGAAATGATATGCAATGCGGATGATGTCATGATGTCATGTTTAGCACACACAAACAATTCACACAATGAGCCTAGGGTTAAGGCTTGCATGAGGTATAGGTGATTACCCACCAAAAGTTTGAGTTGGTTCATCTGTCCTATAATAGTAACCGGGTTCTAGGAATCTCATATCACAGATTTTTCTCGTAGGCGCTTATTTCAATACGACGGCCAAGTGGTCGATCGAAAATGTCCCAAAAGTCTAATCTCAATGAGCGTAGCATCGAGTATCAACCAACTCACTACCTTCTAATGGCCAAGATGGGTCAATTAAGGTTCTAAAAGTTTAGTTAGCGCTTGATGACACCACGCAGAAGCCAAATACTATCTTCAACTTGGGAATGAAGAGTATCGGGACAACCAAAGTGTCACGCTAACGTAGCCATCATGTTGACCGCGTAGTTATACGTCTAACGGTCGCGATGATCTAATGCTACTTACCTAAAAGGAAACCCGGATCCGGGTGTAGGATCCCCCAACAATATAATACCCAAGCAACCCTTAAAGATAAAGCATACAATTCAAACAGAAAGCAATAAAGGTTATCTAGAAATCCCTAAGGCAATTCTCTCTTTTGGGTGTGTCCCCAGCAGAGTCGCCAGTTCTGTAACACGGTGAACTGACTTTGTAGGATTTTTGTATCCAAATGTGCGGATAGCAAGAGTCGCCACCGACTTTTATTTTTATCCAATTAAGGGAAGGTAAAAGTAATGAAAAAGACCTTCGTTAGATTCGAGTTCGGAGAATGGTTATGAAAAGGGAAGGTATTAGCACCCTTTCCATCCGTAGTTATCTACGGCTCTTAGTTGCTCTAGATCACTTTTAAAATTGCTTTACGTGTGTTTGACAAAAATGTTTTGAAAAAGGCATTTCGCTTTGACTTTGTAATGACTCATGTAGGAGTGTATACAAAGTGTTCGGAAATGTTTTGTTTTGAAAAGAATTTGAACTTTGAAAAAGTGTGTGGTGTGAAAAGCATTTGATAGAGTGAGCAACTAAAGACTTATTTACCCACTCGAATTGGTCGTTTTGTTGTACTTCTACATTCCTTTAGAATAGCGCTAGCCATACCATTAGTTAGTAGGTAGCTCCATTCGTTGGATGTAAGCGGGACATTCGAAGGGACATCGGATGGTCATAGAAGGCAACTTGTAGGAAGTATCCTAGCACATTCGAAGGACTATCATCATTTTCGTGGCGACAATCGAGGGTCAAGATCATGTATTCGGAGGCGACATCGTGGGTCTTATGATCTTTGTATCGAAGGGACTATGATGATTTGTTTGGAAGGCAGCGGTGCTAGAATACCTCTACGTTCGAGGACATGACCATTTTGAATCGAAAAGCATCGAGAGAATTACCCTAAGGGTGCGTGTGAAAGAAGTGTGTCAAATTCAGATATTTTATCTTGAAGATTAGTGTGAGCTATGTCCAATTATTATCTTGCCACACGCCTAATTACTAGCAATTGATAAGGGTGCGGAAAGTAAAATGCGGAATGTAAAGTGCGGAAAGGTAAATGTCCTACGCTATTACATGGCTTTGGCGGATACATAATTTAAACTGGAAAATAAAAGCCTAATTAACTATTACAACCCATGAGCAATTACATTATTGGAAAAGAAAATGATAAAACGTCAATCAAGCAACGTGAGAAATAAAATGAATTGAATAAGAGAAAAATGTTAGAAAAATGCAAATTTTAATATGGAAAATTAATATATCTGGAAATAAGATAAATATATTAATTTTTGGGATTTTTGGAAAAGATTTAATAATTAAAATGCAATTTATAATGATTTAAATGCTAAAATAAAAATAAAATAAATATGCATGCAAAATTATATTTTTAATTTATTAAATTAAATAAACATTTTTATGAAAATAATGCAAAAAGAAAAATGTTTTTGGTAATTTTTAATGCAAAATAAAATTATGAAAAGAATTAAAATAATGCAAAATATTAAATAATGTGAAAAATATGAAAATAGAGTTTTGGAAAAGTGTAAAAGGATTATACGAACGAGAATCGAATCGAGACATCCTTTCAAACCTTGAAAACACATGCACGACCAACGAGCGCGTTGCTTTGTTAGAAACGGAATGAGTGGGCTAAGACACGCGTCGTCCCTCTTCGTTCTTCGCGCCAACGATCGTCTTCTCCAATTCAAATATTTGAAAATCCAGCGTCGGCTTTTCTTCGACGCTATGTCCCTGGCTAATATCAAAAATGCAGCACACATAATATAAATACATTCTAAGGCCATGGTTCGATTAGAATCATTAGGATGCAATGGTATAGGTCTCATGGTCCAATTTTTCCGTTTAAAGGAAACCCCAAATCGTGTTCTGAAACCCTAACAATGGTATCATGTGTTCCCGGCCATGGAAATTCGATTAAAGCACCCAGAAAGTTTGCAAACACATCACTAAACACAAAAACAACAACAAAACATGTTAATAATGCATGAATAATGAAACACGATTTCAAAATTTCCAAGAACAAACCGATTCGTGATTTCTTGTTTCTGGATGGTTTTGAATGATATAAAGTCTGGATCGACTCTAAACAACCCAAGGAATGCAATGGAATCCTCAAAATCGGCTGTGGATGGCTGGAACTAGGATTGCTAGTTGCTTCAAGGACACGAAATTTTGACTTTAGGTTAGGGTTTGTGGAGCAATTTTTTCCTTTTTTCTTGATAGGTATGCATCATGTATTTATACTGGATGGATTTGGGATTGAATTTGGAAAGAATCAATCAATATTCAATGGAAATCAAATTTGATATTTCCATGAAAATCAAATCTTCAAAGCTTGATCAATTTCAATCCAATCTTGCCTTTCTTGCTCCAATTTCGAATTTGCTGGCATTTGTGAGTTAATTGGACCTTAAGGAAAGAATAAAATCAATCTTTGCCATTAATTTCAATTTTATAATTTATTTTAAGATTTAATTTGCATTTAAATGAATAAATTACAAATTAAATAGAAAAATAAATCAAAAATTCGTGGCTTTGGGCTTGGACACTCCTAATTGCTTGAGGAACAAGTTAGGATGAAGAAAAATAGGCCCATTTGCAAAGATTTGATTTTTGAAGTATCTCTCTTTGTGCATTCTTTCAAAATTGCCCAACTTGTGGATGGTGTAATTTGCTCAATTTTCCACATTTTTGAGTGTTCTTGGACTTTTTGGAAAGCTCTAAGAGTCCTCTAACCAATGCTTTTGGTCTCATCTCAATTGGAGTTACCATGCTCAATATATCTTCAAAACAAAAGTTGACTTTTGTTGACTTTGAAAATGACTGTAATGTTTTGAGCTATACCTCTCAAATAAAGCATTTTGGACATTCTTGTGAGACATGAAGTTGTAGAAAATTGAATTTCCTTCAAAACAAGCTTTGGTGGGAAAATTTACGAGAAAGTATGAGAAAGTTATGATCGGTCAAAGTTGATTGACTTTTCACCTAGAAACCCTAATTTAGAAAGTTTGACTTTTGGGCAAATCTTGAGTTTTCTTGATGAATCATGATCAACCCTTGATCAAATGATGAATGTAACTTCAAAATGAGGATGTTGACCAAAAATCGAAGTTTTGTGTATGTTGACCACAGTTGACTTTTTGTCAATACACTCGATTTTCAACCATCGAGCAATTATGAGGAAACTTGACTTGTGAGGCTTGAAACTTGACATGGAGAATCTTTGAAGCATATGAGGAGGCATGAATACCATTGGAGATGTTGGAAATCCATCTTGGCTTGAGAGATACCAAACCCTAGTTTGGGTTGATTGTCTAGGAGAGAGTTTGTCTGATCAACTCTTGAGGAATCCTTGAGTAGGGATGTATGAAATATCTTTGAGAAGATGGAGGGCAAATTTTTGGGTATGACAGGTAGCTTCAACTGTAAGATCTTCAATGGTCAGAGGGTCTTGTTTGACGCCATGATAGTAAACATCAGCTCCATAGTTCCAAGGAATAGCCTTGTCAGAGGAATATGGAACTGGTCTTGGAGAAGTAATGATGAGAGGTGCCACTCTAGGCACAGGATCAACAGAGGAGATTCTTATGGTGTTGACATCAGCGTAGTCTTCTGGGAAATTGTCACCCCATCCGGTTACCTTAACATATTCAATAGGAATCTTGTAGCTCTCAGGAACAGTGTACTTCACCATGTAATCATACTTTCCACTTGGCTACCCCAAGGTATCCCACACAGATGGTGCTGTTTCATTCGCATTGTCAATCTTTAACTTAGACATTTCTTCACACAGCTTCTGCACAGGTGGTTTTAGAAATAGTATCTCACGGTTATTCATCATGCCTTTGGACCGTCTTCTCGACCAAGCACATCAGTGCGGATGGGCGGCAATTCTCGGGCATCTGGATTGACACGGCTTGCAACAAATTCTTCTTAACAGTCATCAGAGGAATGGTCAAGTCATCTATGTTGAAAACATAAGTATCCTCTCCAACAACATTGGAACTCTTGTCATGGTTAGGCATATGATTGTTGATCACATTTGGAGTCTCAACAGGAGGGTCAAACTCAATCTTAGCAATCATGTCTTGAATCTTGCTCTTGAGCCCAACAATCATCGATTACTATGTCACAGGCTATTGGAGTGGTAAGCACACTTAGCATTAGGATTGTATCTCGGAGAGAAGTGTTGACATTTGAGGAGGATCCTCAAGGTTATCACTTTCAACATGTCTTTGCAAGGCTTGCGACAATGGCATGTTGATCTTTGTAATCATCTTCGTGGCGCGTTACGTTCGCGTGTTGTCTCGCGGAGGTTGTCTTGATGTAGGATTGGAGATCCTGGCCCCACAGTTGAGCACGGTCGGTCTTGGCTCGGCTTTTCGACCATACACAACATTAGTTTCTTTCTTACCACCAAAGATCTCTTGGCATTTGAAGATGATTCTACATGAATCTTTCCACTCTTGATACCAGCTTCAATACACTCGCATGTCAATATCATTTCGGTGAACCGGTGAAGAGTTTCAATCGGATGATTGAAGAATGGGCTGTCGGTGTTCCATAAACATATCAACCAACTCCCTATTGGACAAGGGTGGTTGAACTACTGCTAGGTCTCTCCATTTGAGCATACTCTTTGAACTTCTCGTCACGACCCATAGACATGCTTTGTAGTTGCATGCAGTGGGTGCCAATTCGACATTGTACTCATCTGCTTATAGAAAGCATCGCCAAATCACTCCAATACGGATCGGTCATTCTCTGGCGATAATACCATTCAATTGGGTTCGGACAAACTCTCTTGAAAATAGTGCATCCATAACTTTCATCGTCAGTGTGGGGATTGATCTTCTGGACATAGGATTTCAAATGCAGCTTAGGGCAAGACATGCCATCATACTTAGCAAAAGTTGGAACTTTGAACTTGGGAGGAATCACAACACCAGGGACAAGACTTAGATCATCAAAATTCAGCCCGGACATTTTCAGATTTTCCACAGCATTCAGACTTGTCATCTTCATCATAGTATTGGCCATCATCATAGTCTTTCTCAGGCTCATGCTGGCTGCCTTCGCCATCACCCTTGTTACTTTTCTCATCCTTCTTCTTGACACTTCTTTCAGAGAGCTCAATTCGACTAACCACTCTAGGACCACCTTTGTAGCGTCTGCCCATGTTGAGAAGACCAACAACCTTCTTCTTCCTATTGATGAGCTTCTTCAGATCTTCTTGGCCTTGGACCAAGTGGTAAACATCTATACTTGGCGTTACGAGCTTGAAGATCTTTGTGACTGTTCAAGAGCCATTTCGCTAAAATAAATAGCGAGCAAATGAGAAAACCAATCTTCAATGTACCTGTGATGCAATGTTATGCTATGATATGCAATGTTTATGCAAATGCAATGCAATGTTTTCAAGGACCTTAGAGATTTAAATTTGTTAAACAAGCAATGAACAAACATTTATTAGTACTCTTTTTATTCTTTTTCTTTTTAAGTACAAAAGATAGTTCAAACAAAAAAAAGAAAACATATAAATCCTAAAGCTCTAAGTCTCCATGGCGCTTCTTGGTGCCGAGGTAGGCGTTGATGCTTCGCTCCTCGTGAAGTAGCTTGGTCAACTCTAGCATTTTCTTCTCACTTGCATAACACTGAGCTTCAAAGGTATCCCTCTCTTCCTTAAGCTGAATCCATGATCTCTTCAAGTCTTCAAAATTAGTAGGCATGTCAGGATGGAGAACAGTATAGGTCGTCACCTATAGCAGGTTCCATAATTCTTGGTAAAGCAGTGAATGGCATCATGAGGTTTTGAGCTCGAGCTCGCACCCATTTGAGGTAAGGTTCCCAAGGAATGGAGTTACGGTGCCCCAAAGTCTTGGTATCGATCTTCTTTACCATGCCCCAGCGTGTATGAACCTTAAATCGGTGATGCGGAGATCGTGATTGTAGTCGAACACAATATCTTGGAGAAGCATATCATGGGCCATCTCTTGAGCAAAACCAAAGCGTAGAGCTAGAGAAGGGTTGTAAGTAATACCTCCTCTTATACCAAGTAGCGGTATATTAGGGAATTCTCCACAACGCTCAATGAAAGTGAAATCCTTTTGAGAGAAAAGATTCCAACGGATATCAGAATGAGAGAGTGACATTAACCTTTGAGACCATCTCAACCTTTGTTCGTTCTTCAAACCTGATGGAGGAAGGTGCGAAATAAACCACAGAAAGTAGCGGATACAACACATGAGACTTCCTTGTCTCTTGGTAGTACGAGTGTGGAGAGAATGTAGGATATCTCCAAGTAAAGTAGGCACTGGATTGCGGGTAAGGAATAACTTGATGGCGTTGACATCTATGAATTGATCCGAGTTAGGAAATAGAACCAAACCATAGATTAGCAAGGCCACAATGTCTTCAAATGCATGGAAACTCATAACTTTGAGGAATTCTCGGGCTTTCTTAATCAGGAACTTGGCAAGTAAACCCTTAACTCCATACGGTTTCCCAATTGGCTTCAATATCGGCGCTTTAGGTGTAATCTTGATCGATGTCTTCATACTTAGGAACCTTTTCTAGACCGGTGAATGGCATCTGGTCAAGGATGGGTATCCCAAGTAGCTTAGAGAACTCTTCCAAGGTAGGAACCAACTGATAATCTGGGAATGTAAAGCAATGGTGTTTCAGATCGAAGAACTGGAATAGGACATGCATCATATCTTCTTCAAAACCGAAGATAACAAATCAAGTAGATAACCATGTCTCTTGATGGTGAGCATGATCGAATTTTGAAACCAATTCTTTGAGTGAGAAGGTATACCCATGAAGTTGATTCGGATAGTCTTTCTAGAAGCCATAATCCCTACAAAGCAGGCAAAGATAAATCCTAGGTCCTTGAAATAGTTAGAAATGATATGCAATGTGAATGATGTCATGATGTCATGTTTAGCACACACAAACAAATCACACAATGAGCCTAGGTTTAAGGCTTGCATGAGGTATAGGTGATTACCCACAAAAGATTGAGTTGGTTCATCTGTCTATAATAGTAAGGGTTCTAGGAATCTCATATCATTGATCTTTCTCGTAGGCGTTTATTTCAATACGACTACCAAGTGGTCGACCGAAAATATCCCAAAAGTCGATCTTAATGGCGTAGCATCAGTATCAACCAACCTTAGTACGCAAAGCCGGCCATCTCACTACCTTCTAATGGCCAAGATGGGTCAATTAAGGTTCTAAAAGTTTAGTTAGCGCTTGATGACACCACGAAGCCAAATACTATCCTCGACTTGGGAATGAAGAGTATCGGGACATCCAAAGTGTCACGCTAACGTCGCCATCATGTTGACCGTTTTGATATCGTCTAGCAGTCGCGACGATTTATTGCTACTTACCTAAAAAACCGGATCCGGTGTAGGATCCCCACAAATATAATACCCAAGCAACCCTTAAAGATAAATCAAGCAAGTCAAACGAAGCGATAAAGCGATCTAGAAGTCCCTAAGGCATTCTCTCTTTTAGGGTGTCTCCCGTGTCGCCGATTCACGGTGAGCCGACTTTGTAGAATTTTGTATCGCAAATGTGCGGATAGCAAGAGTCGCCACCGACTTTTCTTTTATCAATTAAGGGAAGGTAAAAGTACGAAAAAGACCTTCGTTAGATTCGAGTAAGGGAGAAGGTTATGAAAAGGAAGGTATTAGCACCCTTTCCATCCGTAGTTATCTACGGGCTCTTAGTTGCTCTTAGATCACTTTAAAAAATGTGCTTTCTGTGTGTTTGACAAAAATGTTTTGAAAAGGCATTTCGCTTTGACTTTGTAATGATTCATGTAGGATGTATACAAAGTGTTCGGAAATGTTTTGTTTTGAAAAGAGTTTGAACTTTGACAAAAGTGTGTGGTGTGAAAAGTATTTTGATAGAGCAAGCAACTAAAAGTCTTATTACCTACTCAGAATTGGTCGTTTTCGTATTTTTACATTCCTTTAGAATAGCGCTATCCATACCATTAGTTGGTAGGTAACTCCATTCGTTGGATGTGAGCGGGACATTCGAAGGGACATCGTATGGTCATAGAAAGCAACTTGTAGGAAGTATCCTAGCACATTCGAAGGGACTATCATCATTTTTCGTAGGCAACAATCGAGGTCAAGATCATGTATTCGTGGCGACATCGTGGGTCTATGATCTTTGTATCGAAGGGACTATGATGATTTGTTTGAAGGCGGCGGTGCTAGAATACCTCTACGTTCGAGGACTTGACCATTTGTATTAAGAAAACGAGAGAATTACCATAAAGGGTGCATGTGTGAAAGAGTGTGTCGATTCGGTATATTATCTTGGAATTATGAGTGAGCTATGTTGATTTTATCTTGCCATACCGCCTAATTACTAGCGACTTATAGGGTGCGGAAATTAAAATCACGGAATGTAAAGATGCGGAAAGATAAATATCCTCGCTATTACATGGCTTTGGGCGATACATAATTTAAACTTCGGAAAATAAAAGCCTAATTAGAACTATTACATCCCATGAGTTACATTATTGGAAAAAAAGAAAAGAAAAGAAAAAATCGAAGCGAGATAACTGTAAAAGATGAGAAAATCGGAAAATACGATGAAATCGAATAAGAGGAAATGTTAGTAAAAATGCAAATTTTTAGATGATAAAAATATGACATGCTGGAAATAACATAAATATGCTAAAATAATTTTTTGGGATTTTTTGGATGCATTTTAATAATTAAAAACTAATTAAAAGTAATTTAAATGCTAAATTATGAATAAAAATAAATATGCATGCAAAGTAATATTTTTTAATTTTATAAATTAAATAAGTATTTTCTGAAAATAAATGCAAAAGGAAAAAATATTTTGATGATTTTTAATGCATGAAATAAAATTATGAAAAAGAATTAAAATGATGCAAAAATATTAAATAAAGAAAATATGAAAATAGGAAGTTTTGTAAAAGGGAAAAAACATTGGTCTTGCCAGGATTCGAACTGGAGACCTTGGAGAGCATCTATGCACAGTCCACGCCTTAACCAACTGAGCCAGCGTGTCTAACTGTTTGAAAACCGGAGCGAGTAAGTTACAAACACGCGTCTCCTTCCCGTTGCCTCGTCTCCGCGCCAAACTTCATCTCTTTCGTTTTGAATTTTTGAAACCTCAGCGTCGGCCATTGTTCGACGCTACAGACCCTGGCTAAATAGAAAATCAAGCACACATAATATAAATAACATCTAAGACCATGGTTCGATTCAGGGAATCATTCCGAATGCATTGGTACTAGTCTCGTGGTCCAATTTTTCCTAATAAGCCAAGCCCTAAATCGAGCTCAGGAACCCTAGTTATGGCATATTACGTTTCAGTCCATGGAAATGCAATTAACCTGCCCAGATCGCTTGCAAACTTTGTTGTAAGCATGAAACAAACATCAAAACTCGTTAATAATGCATGAATAATGAAACACGATTTTGAAAAAAGTATGAACAAACCGATTCGTGATTTCTTGATTCTGGATGGTTTTGAGCAATGTGAGGGTCTGGATCGACTCAAGAGGTATCAAGGAATACAATGGACACCTTAGAATCGATTGAAAACAGCTGGAGCTAGGGTTGCAAATTGCTTCAAGTGCACGGTTTTTTGAGTTTTAGGTTAGGGTTCTTGAGCCAATTTTTTCGTTCTCAATCATGTGCTATGCATTGTGTATTTATATTAGATGGAATTGGAACTGATTTGAGGAAGAAATCATCACTAACCAATGCAAATCATATTTGATTTTGTACAAAATCAAATTTTCATCTTTTGATCAAATTTCAATCCAATCTTGCCATATCAATCCAAATTTCGAAATTTGCTGGCTTTAATGAGTTGCTTGGATCTCAAGGAAGAGAGAAAAATCAATTTTGCATTTAATTTTGATTTTATACTTTATTTTTGAATTTAATTTGTATTTAAATGAATAAATTCCAAATTAAATAGAAAAATAAAATAAAAATTTGTGGCATTGGGCTTGGATATTCCTAATTGTATAAGGAACAAGTTTGGATGAAGAAAAAGTAAGCCCATTTGCAAAAAAATTTATTTTTAGAAGCATCTCTCTTTGTGCACTCTTTCAAAATTGCCCAACTTGTGAATGGTGTATCTTGCTCAATTTTCCACATGTTTTAGTGTTCTTGGACTTTTTGGAAAGATATAAGAGTCCTCTAACCAACCTTTTTGGTCTCATCTCAATTGGAGTTTCCATGCTCAATATATCCTCAAAACAAAATGTTGACTTTTTGTTGACTTTGAAAATGACCTGTAATGTTTTGAGCCATACCTCTCAAATGAAGCATTTTTTTGGACATTCTTGTGAGACATGAAGTTGTAGAGAATTGAATTTACTTCAAAACAAGAGGTGGTGGAAAAATTTCTGAGAAAGTATGAGAAAGTTATGATCGATCAAAGTTCGATTGACTTTTCACTAGAAACCCTAATTTAGAAAGTTTGACTTTTGAGCAAATCTTGAGTTTTCTTGATGAATCATGATCAACCCTTGATCAAATGATGAATGTAATTTCAAAATGAGGATGTTGACCAAAAATCATGAAGTTTGTTGTATGTTGACCACAGTTGACTTTTGTCCAATCTGGTGATTTTCAACCATCCGAGCAATTATGCGAGCAATCTTGACTTGTAAGGCTTGAAACTTGACATGGAGAATCTTTGAAGCATATGAGGAGGCATGATGAACATTGGAGATGTTGGAAGTCCATCTGGAGCTGAGAATTCCCAAACCCTAGTTTGGGTTGATTGTCTAGGAGAGGGTTTGTCTGATCAACCTTTGAGGAATCCTTGAGTATGGATGTATGAGATATCTTGAGAAGATGGAGGGAAAATTTTGGGGTATCACAGTAACTCGTGACTGACATAAGGTATTGAATTATTTACGCGAAGCAGAAAACAACGTAAAGAGATTGCTCAAAACTAAAAAGAAAACAAGTAAAGTATTCAAAAAAAGACAATTGAAAAGTAAAGGATTTGCATTGAAATATAAATGGTAACAAAATGCACCCCAGAGATGCCATTTTCGAGTTCGACTCATATGAGACAATGGCATCTTTGAAGCGTCGACCTTCACTCACCGACCAAATCATTTCCACTTCCTCCTCAGTTGACGTTACTGTTTCCCTTTTTCCATGACGTCATGCCATCATGGTAGCATATCTCACTCTCGATACGTACAACATTAACTCTCGCCATTATTTCCCTTTTCAGTGGGAGACGTGGCCCACCAACTCACTTCCCTCTCTCTCCACGTGTCTACAAAAGTGACACGATTTGACCTAGGAAATCACAAGCTTTTTCCTCATTATTTCTTTTCTCTTTTTAGGGTCTATAAAAACCCTTTTTTCCTCATTTTTCACTTTCTTCTTCATTCTTACTCTCAACTTCACTTGTTTTCAGAAAGCGAAAATCACAAGTTCTTCATTGTTCATCTTCTTCAACCTCTTTCATCCTCACCAATGGCAGGAGCTGATAACAAAGTCTCTTCTTCTACAACAGTCCTTCATCCATGCCTCATCGACGACAAGGAGTATGTTCCGGAACCTCCCTATGTTTAAGAGAAAGCTAAGATATGGCAATCTCAGGTACTTATTCCTTTTTCCCTTGAAGATAAGCCTTTGGCATTTCTGAGTCCTCCTCCTGCAGAACCACCCCTAGAAATTTCTATAGATGACAAAGAAGCATTTTTTTCCCACTAGTCTTTTTCACCAAACCAATATTTTCTCTCTCAGAACCCATTTCGCTCCAATATGTAGATAGGAATTTTAGAACTGCCACACCACAAAATTGCCCTAAATTCAGTGCTTGGATGACACGTTTGGAACCAAAAAAACTTTCTCAATGGAAATGCTTAGGTGTTTATACCTTGTTAGAACTTTCTCGTTGTGGTCAACCTTACTCTTGTGGCATGCTGCTGACTGCCATTCATTTTTGGGAGGGGTCGACCAACACATCCACAAAAAATATGGTATGATCACTCCTACCTTGTTCGACATTGCTGCTATTACAGGGCTGAAGCTGTATGGTCAAGTGTTTAATTATAGGGACGCTACTCTTGTGGCCTTGAATTTCAACGTGGGTGAGACCCATAAACCAACCTACAACAATTTTATCGACCACCACGCCAAAACTTCAGGTTCTGTTACTGATGAGGAGCACGTGGCGTTTATGACTTTGTGGTTGTCTCGCTTCATTTTCTACTCTAGGTCTATGCATGTGGCCAAACAATTCTCTTATTTGGCTACCCAGCTGCATCAGGGTAGAAATGTGCTTTGGGCCAGCCAATATTTGCATGTCTATATGAATCTCTCATCGACGTTTCTAGTCAGATAAAAACTTTCGAACCCACCAACTCAACAAAGAAAAATGTCCTGGCTCATGGCCCTTTCTTCTGATGATGACACCATTTCTGTTGCACTCAAGAAAAGTGATTCTTCTGTAGGTGTACTTGTATACATTCTATTTCTTTTATTCTTTTTGTGGCTTAAAGTGTTGCTAATGTTTCTCTTGTTTACCAAAGTCAAAAATGCTCGGCGGATTTAACTGCTCCCTCTAGCAAATCCAAAAGGTCCAATAATTACAAGCAACAAACTACTGTGAGGACTGAGGTATTTCTTGTCGACTTAATTTACTTTTCTCGCTTGAAAAAATAGCTTCAAATTATATCTTCCTTTATGAACTTAGCCATCACCTGATGTTCAGTCCCCTCAACATTCCCACAAATCTAAAAGCCATAAGAGGAAGAAGGATTCCTCTGCTGGGGATCAGGTAACAAAAACAAAAAAGAGAAGCAAATTGATTTTGACTGAAGACCCTGAAGCTAACATAGATTCAGATGCTGCCACCATAGTGGTGAACACAACCACTATCACTCCAAATCCTGCCCCCAGTGCTACTAAAGTTCAAGATCCAGTTGGAGCCACTGCCGTTGCTTCTGCTGAGAAAGATGCAACTGTCGACCCTAACTTGTCGACACAGGTACTTGTCGATTCTACTTTAGTTTCTTTTTAACTTGTTGGATTTGTTTCATTAATATCTCTTCTTGTGCTCTCTAGTTTGATGCCTCTGGCCAACAACAACAAAGTGTGGCCGACTATACTCCACTGTCAGAGGCTTCTTCCCTTCACCATCATGAGAATCTTGACGTCGCCGCTGGAGAGTTCATTGATTTGACTGTTCAGGCTACTCTTAGTGACTCTGACTCAGTCACTAGTCCTGCCAAGCATAACGATTCTAGTTTGACTAGCTCTGACTCTAGTCTTTCAGATTCCATGCAGGGTTCAGAGGCAAATAAAGATGCCACCACTACCCAACTTCTTCCCACTCCTGAAGGCACACCCCACATTTCTTTTGAGCGAAAAAGGGTCGATTCACCTACCACGTCGAAACAAACGGTGGTGAAGCTTTCTGCTATTGAAGAAATTGCTAGGCTACGTAGCCTAGTGAGTTCTCACACTCTTTTGTCCGACTCCGGCCAGTCTCAAATTCATAACGACAACTTAGGGCCTGAGGCAACCAAAGTCAAGAATCTAATGACTAAAATTCGGACTCATGCCTTGAATCCTAATTTGCCTCATTTTCTTAATTTTGATCCAACTATTGGCCCAAAGATTTTAGATGCGTTCACTCAATTAAAAGATCTCAATATTTCTGAATCATCCAGGTTCATGATAACGGCATTTGAGAAATTAATTGTTCCCGTGCTCCGCAAAGTTGAAAGTATTAGGGAACATGAATAGTCGGTCGAGTTGAAGAGGGCTTTTATGAAAGAGAATTGGGATATGGTGGTACATGCCAACAAAGAAGTCACTGAGATACTAGCAATGATTGAAGAGAAAAAGAAAGAACTGAGTCCTAAACAGAAAAGAGCTGCTGAAATACATGACCAGATTTCTGCTCTCAACAAGGAATTGGAATCGATTGCCAAGCAAGAGGAGGAGATTAATAAAATTATTGATCCAACTCAAGCGAAGGCCGACCAAATTTCCGTGGATGATGTTGTCGTGGGTGAAGAAATTTCTTTTGTCGAAACACTGCTTGAAATACTTAGGATTCAAGCAGAAGACTTTGATAATCAGTTCGTACACTTCCATGATGAATTACGGTCATTCCAAAATAAATTTAAACACTTTTAATCATTGCAGCAGCAATCTTGTGACTTTTTTATGTAATATTTGAATAATGGCTTTAAGCCAAATTTTAATGTAGTACCTTTCTTTTTCTGCCTCATATATCTCTCCATATTGCACACACTTTATGCATGCCTTTTAATTTGCTGGTTTCAAACATGATTTTCTCCAGCTTGTTTGTTCGACAAATGCTTATTCTGTCGAAATTTTGACTTCTTGAAGAATAGGCTTATACTTATTTAAGTACTTTCCATTTACCCTTAAGATCCATCGATCTGGGGCTAACTCTTCAAGTTCATAGGCATTATTGGAAAAAAATTGTATTACCTTAAAAGGTCCTTCCCAACTTGGGGACCATTTTCCTAAGACTCTATCATTCCTGTCCATAGGTAATATAACTTTCCAAACTAAATCATCGACAGTAAATACTTTATCTTTTACCTTTTTATTATAAGATCTGGAAACTCTTTCTTTCTGTCTTCTTAACGAATCAAGGGCCAACATCCTTTCTTCATCTAAATCGACAAGCTCGTCTACCATCATACTCCAGTAATCTTCAGATGGTATTTCATGCTGTCTTTGGATTCTTAATAATTGAACATGTATCTCCACTGGTAGCACTGCATCATGCCCATATGTGAGTCAAAATGGAGTAGTTCCTATTGCTTTTGGAGAAGTTCTACATGCCCATAAGGCTTGATCTAGTGTTTTATGTCAATTCTTTGGCTTCTTTCCTACATGCTTCTTGATCAGGCTAATTATTACTTAATTGGCAACTTCGACTTGGAAATTTGCCTGAGCATAGTAAGGAGTAGAAGTTAACAACTTAATTCCAACTTCTTGCGTAAATTCTTGAATTTTTCGCCCAGTAAACACTGATCCTTGGTTTGTTGCAATTGTCTCTGGAACCCCAAACCGACACATGATGTAATTTTGTATAAAATCTATAACATCTTTTTGGTAGACATTTACTAAGGCCACACCCTTAACCCATTTTGTAAAATAATCAATGCTGACTAGAATATACCTTTGTTGTTTTGATGAAGTTGGCTTTATTTCTCCAATCACTTCCAATGCTCATCCTCTAAATGGACAAGTTTTACAATTTCATGTAACTCACTTCCAGGAACATGTTGTATGCCCCCATGCATTTGACATTCTTGGAAACCATTAGCAAATTCAATGTAATCTTTCAACATTGAAGGCCAATAGACACCTGAACGCACGAAAAGCCATTTCATTTTATGTCCAGCCTGATGTGCACCACACGCTCCACTGTGCACACTTGACACTGCTATATATACCTCACTTTCTCCAAGGAATTTAAGCAACACTCTTTCAGCTGTCTTCTTGAATAATTCATTCTCTATCAAGACATAGCTGATGGCACGATATTTGATCTTACGATCTGTCGACCCCGTAGGGAATTTCAAATAGTCGACCAATGGCTTTCGCTAGTCATTCTCTTGCCCATTGTCCATAGTTAGGATTTCAAAAAATTTAGCATCTAAAACCCCTAACTTTATAATTGAAAAGTTTGAAGGAGATAACAAAGTTTCTCGAATCTTCTCTCTTATCTGAATAGGTTCTTCATTTTGTTCTTTCAAAGGCTTGTATCCTAAAGCTTCTTGTGCTAAGTCATTAGCTTCTTGATTCTCTCATCGCAGTATGTGTCAAATACTCACTTGTTCAAATTGCTTGAGCAATCTAATGGTGATCACAAAGTACATGATTAAGTTTTCCTTAACACATATGTATTCCTTTGATACTTGTTTAATCACCAGTTCAGAATCTCCCATAATTTCGACGCTCCTTGCCCCCAATTCTAGCAGTAGTTCAAGTCCTATTATTAGAGACTCGTATTCTGCTTCATTATTTGTACATATGCCGTCGATTCTATAGTTGAACTCTGCTGGAATTCCACTGGGAGAAATTATAATTCCTCCTATTCCAGCTCCATTTTTATGGCTAGAACCATCAAAGTATAATTTCCATGGCACTAAATCTACGTAGTTCTAGGGCATACCAACCATCGAATGGTCGACAAAGAAGTCTGCCACTACTTTCCCTTTCATTGCTTTTAAGGGCACATAAGCCAGAGAGTACTCTATTAATGTTAAAGCCCATTTACCAATTCTACTATACAAAATTGGTTTGGACAACATGTGTTTAATAACATCAAAATAAGAAGACACATACACATCAACAGGTTTTATATATTGCTTTAATTTGATATAAGATAAATACAACCATAGGCATAGTTTTTCTATATCACTATACCTAGTTTCAGGCTCATTAAGCATTCGACTAAGATAATACACAGGTCTCTCAACACCTTTTTCATCCTCTTGGACTAACATACTTCCTATAGTCGAACAAGCCTATGTCTAATAGGTGGTGCCAATATTGGAGTCTTCACCAAGTATTCTTTGATTTTTTCGAAATCCTCTTGATATTCTCCTTGCCAAACGAAATCTTCATTCTTCAGTCAGAGTACTGGTTAAAATACTTTGGTTTTTCCACTTAAGTTGAATATGAACCTCCTTAGAAAATTTATTTTGCCCAACAAAGACTGAAGTTATTTTTTGGTCGACGGAGTCTTTACGTCCATGATGGCCTTGGTCTTGCTTTGATTTACTTCTATACCTTTTTTATGCACCACAAAACCAAGGAAATCACCTGTCTACACACAAAAAGCACATTTTAATGGATTCATTTTTAATCTATATCTCCTCATCCTTTCGAAAGCTTTTAGAAGGTGTTGCAAATGATTCGGTTCACTGTTCGATTTTATCACAATGTCATCAATATACATTTGCATGAAATATTCAATAAAATTGTTGGTTCTATTGATTCGTGTTTCAGGAAGTGTTGAAGATCTGTGATGGCCTAAAACGTTTCAGATGAGGTCGAGGAAGCTGTTTGATTGCTTAGGAGAGGGTTTGTACGATCAACCCTTGAGGAATTCTTGAGTATGGAGATGTATCTTAACCTCAAAAATAGGAGGGAAAATTTTGGGGTATAACACTTATCTTCTCAAAAATCCCTTCAAAACTAATCGAGTCTTATGCTTTATTATTTCACATTTGGGATTTTCCTCCACCTTATAGACCGACCTTACACCAATTGGATTCTTTACTTTCAGTAGATCCACCAACACTCAAGTACTATTTTTATCAATCGATTCCAGCTCCTCTTTCATTGCACAAACCCACTTTGGATCATTCAATGTCTCTTCCATCTAAATGGTCACAGATTTGGCTATAAGTGGAAAATGGAAATCACCATCATCATTGATTTTGTTATCCCGAAATATCTTCCAATATTGGAGTCTTTGAGGAAAATCTGTTTGGATAGCTGGTCGTCTCATATTTTCATCGGTTCTATATTTGATGCGCGACTGTTCTGCAATTTCATATTCCCCATAATCCAAAAACTCGTCCGTGTAACTGGTTAGCGCGTTCATGTAACTGGTTAACGCCTTTATGTAATCGGTTAATGTCTGAGTGTAACCGATTACAGACTGGCCCACCTACTTTAGTTCATCGATTAAAATGACCTGGTTGATCACGATCCTTCTATTTTCAACATCAAACACCGTGTAACCTCAAGTAGGGTGATACCCCACAAGTATCATCATCTCCCCTTCGTCATCCTATTTCTTTCTAAGTTGACCCAGAACATGTTGATACACCACGTAAACGAAAACTCTTTAATGGTTTATATTCGTCTTAAATCCTGACCATGCCTCTTCTGGTGTTATCTTCTCAAGCTTCTTAGTAGGACACATATTCAATAAATAGGCAGTTGTGGATACCGCTTATCTTGACAACTCTTTTGGAAAGTTCTTCCCTTTTAACATGCTTCTCACCATGTTCATAACCGATCGATTATTCCTCTCGGAAACACCATTTTGCTGCAGTGTATAGCGTGGTACTACCTCATGCATTATCCCTTATTCATCACAAAACTTCCCAAAGCCATTTGCGACATACTTGTCTCCACCATTTGTTTTAAGAACATTCAACTTTTGACCACTTTGACGCTCAACCATGGACTTCACCTTCTTAAACACTTCAAATACATCATCCTTTCTATTGATTAGGTATGTCTATAGCTTCCTACTAAAATCATCGATAAAAGTGACAAAGTACCTATTGCCACCACACGAATCAACTTACATTGACCCACATAATTGAAATACACCATCTCAAGGTGATGATTGGTTCTACAACATGCATCCTTGCAGAATATACCCTTATGTTGATTCTCTTGCACCCACTCTTCACAAATATCAGCTAAAATTTTGATGGATGGCAACCCGATTACCATTATGTTCCTTTGCAATGCATTAAAATCTGGAAAATTGAGATTCCCGAGATGGTAATGTCACAACCACTCATCTCGACTTTCCGTTATAGCAAGACATATATGTTTCATCATTTTCAACTCAATATTGAAAGTTCTATTGGCAACCATAAGAGATTTAAGGACCAAAACCCTTGTTTGCATCTATAACATACAAAGTCTTGTCTTCCATGAAAATCTTATAACCCTTCTCAAGAAATTGACAAATACTTAAAAGATTATATTTGATTCCAGGAATGTACAATACATATTTGATCAAATAATGACCATCGTCCCTTATCATTATCAAAACATCATTGATTTCCCATCGGCCTTTAAAGTGGCTTCGTCATCCGTGAATTTCACTTTATTCTTCGCGGGTTGATTAATTTTGACAAATCAATCCTTCATACCCATCATATGCATGGAACAACCAGCATCCAAGTATCATTATCCATTGCATTGGACTCCTTCTCTCATAGTCACCATAATATTTTCTTCCATAAACATTTTTGCAGTGTTCCTGAAACTGCTACTGCTGCCCTACAACCTACTGTTGAGGCACTCTCCTTGTGTGATCATGACCAAAAGCGTATTCTCATCATCCACCTTAGTTTCATCTCCTTTATAATCCCCCTGTTTCTCATTGCAATCTCTTTCTAAATGACCCAACTTTTGACAGTTAAAGCATTGTACCTTACTCTTGTCAAACTTCTCGATTTCACCTCTAAAGTTGCCTCGACCACCATTATTGGTGCCGCTGCTCTCACCCCTTTTACAAGTAAAACTCTTCAAATTTCGGGACTCTTTTCTACCAAATTATGAAAATTCTAGGGGTGTTTGTAGGATGTTTTTGTTCAGTTTTGAGAGAATCAGGTGCCCAAACCGATCAAAAATATATGGATTGGTTTGGATTGGATCTTCATTTTTTTAGATAAAACTCAAACCGATAAATAACGAGTTTGTTTGGGTTGGATTGATCAGATACATTAGAAAAAAGTATGCAAAAAATATTTTTAAAATATATATAATTTGTATCAAGTAAATTTCCATAATAATATAAAATTCTTAATTTTTTCGTTTCTCCATATAGGTTTTGAATGTCACAAATGGCATTTTATTTTTTTTCTTCTTGAAGTTGAATATTTTATAATATTTTACATGATAATGTTGATATAAATCATATGAATTAATATAATTGGTTCGGGTAGATGTGCTTGCGGGTAGAATTTTAGAAATTCGTTGCCCGAACCAATTAACATTGAATTTCGTTGATTTGGTTCGGTTTTTGCCCGAACTAAAATATGTCCAATCTAAACACTATGGTTTGGTTTGGATTCCAGATTGGTCTGGATTCTGGCTTGGTTCGAATTTTCCCAAATCAATGAACACCCCTAGAAAATTCCCTTTACTCTTCATGGGCCATTTTCCTTTTAACTTCTTATTATTCTCATTGAACCGCGTTTGCACAATGATCTCTGCCTTTGCCTTGTTGTTACTCCTCTCATCCATCCTTTTCTTATGAGCCTCAATAGATTTTTGAAGCCCATATTTTCCCAATGTCTCTAGATCCTTTTACTCTTCAATCATGACTACTATGTTGTCAAATCTTGTCGTCAAAGAACGCAAAATCTTTGGCGCAACATTCTGCTCCGAAACATTTTCTCCAAAAGACTTGATTTGATTCACCAATCATGTAATTCACGTCACATAATTTTTTATTGTCTCCTTCTCCTCCCTTTGAATCAATTCAAATTGACGTTTGTGATTTTGTAACTTCACCACCTTTTCCTTATCAGCCTATACATGAGCTTTTTCTAAGATTTCCCACGCTTCCTTTGCCGACGTGCAATCACCAACTTTCTCAAAGTTTTCACCATTCACACATGAATAGATCAAGAACATTGCTTTGTAATCTTTCTTCTTTTTTTCCTTGTGTGTTGCTTGATGTGCATTAGTTGCACCTTCTACAAGGGGATTCACCTTATTCTAGATCACTTCAAGAACATTTTGGTAGTCAAATAGAACTTCAATTTTCTCGCACCATTTGTCGTAATTCTTTGCATCAAGGGTTGATAGGTTTGTGGGGACTCTATTATTGGAGACAAAATTCATGTTTGCACATCAGATTATGGATCAGAATCAAACTCTTGATGCCAAATATTGGAACATACATTCACATAATTGATAAATCAATGGAGGTTTTAGGTATGTGGAGAAGAAGATAATGAGAAAAGAGGAGAATTATATATATATATATATATATATATATATATATAGTAATTGAGGGTGAGAATGAACAATATCATTAGCTTAAGATGAGAAAGCCTTCAAGACATTTATACAAGTGTATTACAACAATTGGGACCTAAAATAAAATATTAAAATACAAGAAAAAGGCATAACACGAGTCTGTAACCGATTAACACATCTGATTAACCAATTACACAGACAAACAAAAAAAATCTCATGTCAGGTGTAACCGGTTAACGCATTTGGTTAACCAGTTACAACAATTCAAAATTAACTTTTTCAGATTTTAGACGTGGACTTCCAACTGTAATCGGTTACATTCTCATGTTAACTAGTTACAACATTTAAATTATTGAATTTTCATTCTTATTGCTCTTAACGCTCCCCTAAGACCCAAACAAGTGGTTCGGTTTGGTGAGGTAGATTGCGATGTTAATATATTGGGTCTTTGTATCTAAATTCTTCTTAGTTGTGTAATAAGAGGACATGTTCTTTTGATTGTAACGATGGTGAAAGTATATAGCATGCAATATTATTGAATTCAAATAGATAGTGCCCCATTTAAGTGCGCCCAAAAGCGGGGCGTGGCGGGGCGGACCAATTTAAGCGTCCGAGTTCAAAAGTCAAGTCCGCCCCTTTTACTAACGAGTTGGCGGACCGGTCCGCCAAATTTATATATATTTTATTTTAAAATTTGATTTACTACATAATTTATAAATTTTTTTATTATTATCAAAGAATCAAAAAATTATTTTTTTAACGCATAATAGAACTTTAACATGTGTTAATCCAAATAGTTCAAAAAATAAAATAAATAAAGACCAATTACAACAAAAAAATAATGAAATAAACTCAATCAAAATAAATTAAAAATATCAAAATAAAAACTAAACGACACATATATCATCCTAATACTATTTAAAAATTAACTACTAAAGAACCATATTAAGATTTTACACGAGACAAACAATGATAACAATTACACTATATAAAACATAAAATAGTAGTGTATAAAATATCAACACTTGACGTCTTCAACGTTTACATCATGTAGACTCTTATATTGACTGATTCTTTAACAATTAAATCCTAAATTTGTCACACGTATACACTAATCAAATCCTTCTTTTCTTAAAATCGACATCTATTTCTAAAGAAAACAAGTGAGCTAATGTATTGAAAACTTAATACTTCTGCATGTCATACAATTGTTCTTTTATTTCAAGATTTTCCAATCAACATATGTATTAGAAAGTTATAAAAAGAACGTTGAACTTATAATTCAATTTGTCTGTATAATAATTTAAAATATAATTTAATCAACATAATCCTAAGAGAAGAGTGTTATTTTTATAGTTAAAATTGTTTTAATTCGAAGTAAAAAATAAAAAATTTTAATTAAAAGCTCGCGGACAAAACCCGCCCCGTCCTGCCTCGGCCCGCTTTTTTAAGCAGGTTAGGTGGGACGAACCAACTTAAGATACCGAGTCAAAAACCTCAGTCCAGCCCGCCAAAAATAGCAAGTTAAACGGGCCGACCCGACGGGTTCAACTTGTTTTACCACTCCTTATATCTAATGATTTAAGATTTTAGATGACTTAGATGCTCCCAATGTTCTCCTAGACTTTCCAAAATAGTAAATTGGTTTCGGTTTTTGAATTTGAAGTTAAAAAAACACATGTTATTTTTATAAGAAAGTATCACAACCTAAATTTAACAACAACAAAAATACTCCTCCAATAAATAACTTCTCAATTTTCACTCTGAAATGTTTAATTTGTTACACTAAGACTACTTATTAGAATGTCATGCATATTCTCCAAAGAATAAGTGTGTGAGATTGTGAACTAAATCTACATCTACTACAGAAACCACTAAAACTTTTTATTCATTGCTCTTGTCTTCACTTGCCTTATCAAATCCTCCTTTTCTTGTAGAAATTCATGAAGACTTTCATTTGTATAAGGAGAAGGCATTGTGCATGGAGGTTCATCACTTGGTGACACCACCATACTCTCAGACAAGAAATGTTTCCTTACACCACGCAAAGAACATGCAATACTTTCAGCACAAACCTCAACTGCTCCTTCCGGTACTTTCGGCTCGAATCTCATAAGCTTTGCATAAGTATTCAATAGATGAAACATGTAATCATAAACAAACTTCATCTTTAAATTTTCTATCACATACTTGGTTCCTCCTTCTCCTATTGTTCTTGCCTGCAATTCACATTGTTGGTTAGTATATTAGACAAAGTGTTGTTTTTTCTTGGTAAGGTAAAGATGAGGAAGAAGATGATTACACTATCATGATGAGAATTGCCCCAATCCACTGCAAATTTAATATCTTCGCACATGTTTTTGATACTTATAGGCCAATAGTGCTGCAAAGGTAGCATGCTTCTTGTGAAAAAATCATAGTATTTGGGCTCTATGAACATTGTCATGGAGTCACATGCTATTATGTACTTTTCACTTACAGACCATGCTGCTCCTTCTGCATAAATCTTGTACCTTAACATATGACATGTGATATGACACATAATTAATTTCATAGTATGCAAAATTTCAAATATCATATACAAAACAATCTTAAATTTTCTAAGACTCGGTTAACTACAATTTAATTATAACAAAATAAATAGAGACCTTATTTTGCCAATGTCTAACCATTTGTTTAATATCGTCAAATTTTGAGTCATGTATGATAGTCTGTCCTACACGGTCTCAAAGACGGGTCTGATCATACGTAACAAATTCAAATAGGTAAGATAGAATTTGCATACCTATAGGTACATTGATTTTCCAATTTTGTGTCATTGAAACTTTTCAATTTCTCTTCTTTCCAATGCTGAACAAGAAAAAATATATATTTACAGACTTAGTCTTAGAAAAATCGTGCAACTAGTCTATAAATAAAATCAAGAGAATGTACTCACGATGTCAAATATTCGAGCATTCCAATCGAGTTCATCGGAGACGTTACACTTGATGAGTTCTTTTCGAATGCTAGATACTGTTGGATTGCCCTTCCAATATGCATTAGGTATTCTATCCTCCCACTTGACATTCTTGTTGCCTTCTTGTATGTTATGCAATGTTGTTTCCCATGGTCTTATGTGGAGTTCAGCCCTAACAAGACAGAAAAAAAAAACAACGTCATAATAATTTTCCTTTTATATGACCTACTGATGTAGTAGTCTCTGCAACCGCATCAGACTGCTATTCAAAACCATAAATAAAAGAACAATGAGATAGAAAGGAATAGAAATTTTACCAACCCCAGAAGGTCCAATCAGGAAAAACAATATCATAGTAATTTTCCTTTCCACAATAATGAAAAATAGGTGGAGGTGAAACTTCTAATCCTTGAAAGTCACTTTTAGCCACAATAGTTTTATCACCACATTGAAACATTAATTCTATATCGGGTATTTTTCCAGGGTACAATCTTAAAAGCTGTAAGATTCCCCATATTGTGAAAATGTCTCTTGTTTGAAAAGATTTTTCAAATTTTTCTATGTATAATTTTCCATTCAGGATCACAAGGCGAAAATGTGATAGGTTTTGGCCTTTTTCAACCATTTCTCTTGTGATTCCTGTTTTCTCCCATGGTTTGAGATCTTCATGGATCCATTTGAAGTAATGTGGACATGAGGATGATGAGTAATCATTTGGTTGAAATGTTATTGGGTAGTTTGATAGACATGTTGTAATGTTGCAATTTAGTGGGAATTGAGGTTGTATTTTGTTGTTGTTGTTGAAGACTTCAATTGTCTTCAGAATGGTAGTGCTTGTTATTTTGGTCTGAAAAAAAGAAGAAAAAAAAAAGAGTTTGGTAAAATTATGAATGAAGAAAAAATGTAACATGAACTTTATAATACCCACTCATCTGAAAAATGTATGTCTAGATGTGTAAGCATCAATGTGGTTATGTCTGGTTTAAAACCGATACTTACATATTATGTGTGTTAATATTTGAGTCATGTTTTAGATTTATATTAAGAGTTACAGATGATCTATACAGTGTCTGAAATCGACATTAACACTAGTGATCACATGTGAGTATCACTATACTGTTTTTGGTGTCTATCATTCGTAGAATATGAATAAGAGGTACAAATTTAAAAGAGATGAAAAATATGTAATTATATCAGTGCTTTTCAGTGTCGTCTTTCTGATGTGTATGAAAAGAAGATACATATATGTGAAATTAATAGATATAAGAACGTGATGAATGACTTACAAGATCAATTTCCAAGATGAAAGAGCTTGTAACAAAGATAACTAGGATGATGGTGGAGAAGGAAATCCATGTCTTCATTATGCTAAAACATAACTCATTGTCTCAATGAATTGATTATGCGAGAGATTAGCCTTAGGAATCTACGATCTTAATAATAATTCTACATGTGCCAATTGCATGATGTAACTGTTTTGTTTTAATTTGATTTGGTTGTTGGATTAATTAAAAGTTACTACCAAGAGAGGTTAAATATAGAATCACTCTATATCTTTTCCTTATTATATTAATTAATTAAAAAATCAAAATGTTGGCGTTACTTAATAATTATTTTTCTCAATTGTATTAGATATCAATTGTATTTTTCTTAATAATTATTTAGTCATATTGTTTTAAATAATTCCAATGAATGATAGTTAGTCTTGCAAATCTCACTATGAATAATCTGTTACGATATTTTGGCGTTATTCAGCAAATCACATTTGTTACAATAATTATGATAGATAGTCATGCAAATTTTATTAAAAATATGTTTTTCATAAATGTATTTTGATTGTCTTTCATTGAATATATTTTTGAACAAACCAAATGAATTTGATTAATTGTGAATTATGTTCATATTAACATGTTCTAATACAAATTCAGGGGTCTTCTCCATTCAGATTTGGTTTAGGATCTTATTGGCATGCTTAACTAAGTAGTAGGCCACTAAGAGGATGGGTGTGGTGCCCCTCTTGAACATTCTTTCTAATTTGATCATCATCAATCTAGTAGAAATTCATTTTATCTCTACTCCTTTTAGTGTGACTATCTTGATTGTGTTGATTTTGCTTAATTTTCTTTGTTGCTAGTGATCCTCTGATGCTTGCTAAAGTTGTTGATATGTTTGCTCTCTTCCTAGTCTCTCTTGTTGGATTGATCAATATCCTTCAAATCGTTTAAGGAGGTCCTTCTGTTTCCTTTCATGTTGTTAGGGTTCTTCTCATTTTTATTGTCTTGAGGGCTAACATTGTTGTTCTGTTTATCAAATTGATTCTGCTTCATGCCTTGATTGGTGCTTTGAATGCTTCAATTGATTATGTCTTCAACATGTATGTTTCTGTTTTCATAGAGTTTTTGGTTCCTTGCCATCCAAAAGCTGTCAAATATGCTGATAGATGAGTTGTGTTATAATTGTCCAACATTTGGATAGTGTTTCTAATCCACTCGGTAATATTGTTGTTAGGGTCTTTTTGAAAGTTCATGTTGAGTTGTGATTCAAACTAAACCATGTTTTGGTTGCCCAAGTACAGTCTTTAAAGCAATCATCCCAACTCCGAGGAAAGAACAGTTTGAATCGCAAAAACTACAATCATATGGTTCAACGTTGTGGAGATGCATCATGGTTTGATTGTCCATATACAGTCTTTAAAGCAATCATCCCAACTACGAGGATGCAACAGTTTGGATCGTAAAAACTACAATCATACGGTTCAATGTTGTGGAGATGCACCACAGCGACCGTGTCAAAATGCAGTTCGGGATGCATCAAGATATACTGTTTCCTCTATTTGTTTGAAACCTTGGCATCTCCTTAGGATCGACGCCCAATGGGTGTTGAGAATTGGTAAGAATTTGTTAAGGATTGGTGTAAGATATGGAAAAGATGTGGCCTACATGCGTTAGATTTCTCTATTTACCCCGTGAACCATGTTATACGACACACAAATCAATATATCAATTAGTACAGATCGGTTACTAACCCCGAAATATTTGTGGCTGACCCGAGGTATTTATTCGACTCACGCACAGGATAGGCATCATCCTTAATTCCCCAACAACACTACCAACAATCATACTCCACCCAACCACAACCCCAACAACAAACCCAACACACATCAACCTCTCACCAAACACAACGACGATACAGATCCACAAGAACCCAACCCCACACCCAAGACCAATATCAATTCTCACAATACACATGCATGCCTCACATGCAATCACAATACCAAAAACAAAGATCATACATCTGATATTCCGATGTGGGTCCCTCATCATCTCACCTTAATCTAGACATGGACATACTGAAGAATATTCCCGAAGATACCATCAACCATCACATCACCATAGCACAAGAAAACTATGAGTATCAAACTCCACACGACTCATTTCTTCTTAATTATACTTATTCAGACGACCAGTGCTATCAACCACCAATGGAATCCCACTCCCACCAACAAGATCAAACTTTGAGGGCATGCGTTAGTGATCTTACAGATTTCATGGATCCTTAACGCATTGAATTTGCAAGACCTTTGACCCAACCACAACAGGAAAATCATCGAAACACACCACAAGTGAGGCGAGGACGCGGATGCGGAACCACAGGTTGTTATCGAGTCACCGAAGACAACTAAATAATGTACAATCGTCATTATTATTGAAAATCGAAGTTTCATTTGCTCAAAAGTTATTTATTATTGATTATAAAAAAATAAAACAAAAATACATTTTGCACTTAGACGTCATATAAAATGACTTAGGACTGATAAAATACACTTGGACACCATTCAAATAACGTCTCATTTATATTTTTCAATATAGGTACCATCTCATTTGACTTAAACCTTCAAACGAATTCTGAAACATGATTATTCATTTAATTATCTCTAAAGAGTGATTATTTATGTATCGTTTTTTTAATACTTTGTTATTTAAAAAATATATATAATGTTGATGTAAAATAAATGCTTAAATATGAATTTTATGACAAGAAATTAATTCAATCATTCATACTAACAACTGTGAGAGTTATAAACAAAAATTGACGTAATACTTGAAAGAAAAGCAAGCATCAAAAGCTATAAAACGAGAGAAAATTAACTTCATGAAGAAAGAGGGCGACATGATTAAGAATATGACTTACTTGTTGAATCCAATGGATGATGAAAGTGGTTACAGCCAATAAAAACATGAAGATGAAGAAGAATAAAACTGAGGTTGAACTCCATCTCTTTGCTTTGTTGTATGATTGATGAAGGCATTGACTATTAGCCATAGAATAGAGAGTTATGTTGATTGATTTTAATTCTTAAACCAAAACATATGAATCAATATCTCAAATAAATGGAATATGGTATATGATTTATTTTATATAAAATAAATAGGATAAGTGGCTGATAGGTGGCATTTAAAAAAAATAGGCAAAGTCAAAACAAAATACCAAATATATTTTACTACTAACGTGGAAACAGAAATATTTAACTATTTAATTAAGAAATAAGAATGCGCACCTTCTCTTCTCATCAACTAAAACTATTTTAATGGAATTATAGTTTTATAATAAGAATGCGCACCTTCACTTCATCAACTAAAACTATTTTAATGGAATTATAGTTTTATCAAAGGTTAAGAAAGGTAGGCACCTAAATATGAATTTTTATAATACACGAGTCAAATGTCAAAACTAGAAAAAATAAAAATGTAGATTTTTTATTCCACCCCGTGACATTTTTATCCACCCGCGCGAATTTTCTATATTGTCACTGAAAATCAAAAATATATTACTGGTGCGCACTACCATCTGATAAAATTTACATCAAACCGAAAATTAAGTTTTGGTTCTGTACTGTAACATATTTTCGATTTAATTTATAACAGAAAACCAGAAAACTTCATTTCATTGTCTAACATAGAGATACATAAACTTAGCAAATACAAACCGAAAGTTAAACATAAATCGAACACTACAAATCAATATCTAAGTGGACATTGCAACATCCTCATGATGTCATCGACGGTTCTTGATAAAGTAGCATCTAGCTCGATTGGAACTTTTTCTTGAAAACTTGAAAAGCCGACCACATAGTCCGTAAATCGGTGTCGTTCTTTAGTTCACGGTTCATGAACTAAAGATTCCCTTCATTGTCAATCAATGGCAAGCAGTACTCGATCTTCTCTACCTTTCGACTGTCGCCGTAAGGAACAAGTTTTTACAAAGTTTCACGTACCTCTTCAATTGGAGTGTACACCGTGATCTTTAATTCGCGAGACGATATGTCGTCGGAAAAATGAACAACTCCAACGATCCATGTGATGTCTAATTTCATGTCCATATCTGGTTTTATGTGTTGTGGTAGGAAGAAATATAAGAGGAAAGGTATTTTTATAGTAGAAAGATGTAAACATGGACCATAGAAATCCTATCTTTGTGTCAATGATAAAACCAGAATTTCAATTTCGGTTTCCAACTTAACCAAAACCGGAAGTGTACTTCTGGTAAATGGTCTGGGTTTGAAAACCAGAAACAGAACAAAAACAACAAGTATAACACAAAATCTCATATTCAAATTTTTTGCAAGTGGTCAAATTACAAAAATGAGTATATTTCCACATCATAATACATTATCAAAATGAAGTTAACATTACAATGCTACCTATACTATTTGAAATAGACGAAAATAGTGTTGTCGGATAAATCCTCTGGTGGCATCCTTTCGACTTTTCCCTGTTTATTTCTATATCTATTTCCCTCAACTTGTTGTATTCTTGCATCATTTCCATGAATTCGTCCGGCCATGTCTCCGATGATTCTGTGAAATGAAGCGCCCACTCTGGTGATGTCGGTGGTATAGGGCATCCCGGTTTCAAGTAGACTTGAACAAAATGCCGTGGATTTGAAATCCACCCAACACAAATGATACGATCACTGAGATTTGGTGTAGGAGCAGTGCGTAGAGGAAAATAAGTCTTTGAAAAACTGTATCGGGTCAGATTAATACACATCATGTCATACGCACTTGCTATGAGATGACCCATTTCAGGGAAGCGCATCCATTTTCCCTTTGGTGCACATCCAACCTTAGCAGGTAGTAGTGTGTGATGTATTTTCTCAACCTTCTTTTTACTCCCTAACACACGTGTGTACAACTCTCTGTGTTCCGTCAACTCTGTGATCAGAGTATCTCGCACAGTATTGTAATACTCTTCACGGCTACCTAGCAAACAAGAAACAGCTCGAAATCCACAATTACCATCATCAACCACATTGATGATCCTTTCAACGTATTTGTGCATGAAAACCGACATTTGATCAATGAATGGTATCTTTGATGGAGTCGGTGTAGGCAGTGGTTTGCTAATATGGGCACCTTTGGAAGCATATTTTTGAGATTTCGGTGTAGGTGAGTCGGGAAATACTTTGTCAACATGTTTATAATACGAAAGACTCCTCGTAGTAGAATTCTCGCCCGCTGTAGGTTTCAACTTCTTTGGTGCACCTTTTGCTTTTACCGGTTAGGAGGGTGGTTTCAAATCTGTGGTCTCCGGAAACGCAATCTTCCTCAATTCTTCTTTGATGTGGATTTTGGTGGCGTCATCGGCTCTAAAAAATCTCACTTGTATCGCTTCCCACTTGGTAAAGATGGAGATATTTGATTTATCACTTTTCATTTTCTCATCATCGTCAAAACTAAGTCTCTTCTAATGACTAGAGACCTCGTCCATACGTGTCGGGACATTACCACTCATCTTCTTGGCTATGATACAAGCACAAAGGAGACCATATGTTTTCACAATAGTGCACCCATACTTTGAGGTGTCATCACCCACATTTGAAGCTCTTTTGGCCTCATGAAAAATATAATTAAGCACCACCCGAGAGATGTTACCGACCAATTGAGAATATAGCATATTCTCCTTGAACCTGTGTTCTAAAACCGTGATACTACGACCAAATATCATTTATATCTCATTATGCTGGTTCAGAATCATATGGTTCACAGCTTCCCAACCCATAATCAAATCGCCCTTGCTATTTGCCAACCAATTCTTGAGACAAGCATGCGCAAATTATACTCGATTTGATGATGTATGACTGAGGTGCATAACCTGATTAGTCCATGCACAAACAAATTTCTCCTTCACCTGATCAAGTATTGTGTTCTCCACATATTTCAACAGATTCAGATATTTCACACAAACAACTCAGAATTGTAAAACAGCATCAACATACATCTCTTTTGTAGATGCATTTACAATAACGTTCCATGCACCCATGATTTTATCCACAACAACACCGAACTTTCCCAACTTTCCATCTTCACCATCTACCTGTTTCAACCCCATAGCAGGTTTAACCCGACTTCTCACATTTTTTGTAATATGGTACCTGTAACACCCCTTCTATTTACCCGCGTTTTATAAAATAATAATCAGAGTTTAATCAACAAATTAAGAGGCGTCACAATTTAAGAATCATAAAATTTGACCAAACAGCGTCATGCTTCCACTGAAGAATATTCATTAAATAAATCATACTCGAAATTATGTTTAACAGCGGAAATGAAACATAATTAATTCCCGAATACATCTCTCAACAGTTATTCCAGGATAATAAGTCAACATGATTCAAAACTTAAAATATCCATTAAAGGATTCCAAATAATTGTTTCCCCAGTGTTACATCTACCAGAGCACGACACTGACACGCGGACTAATTAACTGACTCGACTCTAGAGAGCTATCCTCACCAACTCCAAGCGGCTAATCACTTCGGATCTGAAATTGTTAAAGTAAGGGTGAGATCTCAATTCAATATAACATGTATTATACGTTCTTAAATACAACCGAATAATCGGATACATTAATCCATTAATCAAATACCAAACCATAAGTAATTCACGAAATAGTTCACACAATGATCATGTATATATCAAACAATGGAAATTGTAACACTGGAAACCATCCTAACATGTTACAATCCCATATGCAATGCAGACTCTATGCATGTGGTACCAATACGTGAACCAAGTTCACCCACTGCTCCGTTTACTCGTGGAAAGACGATGTAATCCATGATTCGCCGAAACAGGGTCAAGAATCCAATCCATGATTAGCCCATAAACACGGGTCAAGAATCTAGCCTCACTACCTGCACCGGTAAGTCTATTGGCTCTGCCAGTTCACTTCCGCACAATGGGAATGAACCAATTTAACAAATGCTCATGCATGCATCATAAAAGCATGCAACATCAATTCAACGGAATATGATAACAACATAATTCCACATAAATGCCAATACCAATCTATCACATGATAACAACATAATCATGAATTAAACTATCACAAAGCATAAACATGCCAATTACTCTTGATCAAGACTATCACCAGTATATAATACAATAACATCTGATACCAATACAATCATGAATGAACCATAAGGGAAGGAAACATCACACGAATATCAATCCCCATTCAACTTATCAAACAATATATATCACATTCAAATCACAATGAATATCAACATATAATATGGTATGCATTAGCTCTCATCCGGTAACTCAGACCATTTAGTATTAATTCCTCATTATCCTTAAATAATCCACACCTTTCAAAAATCGGGAGCTCGACTCGTTTTAAAGAAAATAATATTTTTTTCTCGATAAAATAATATTTTTTTTCCTTTCCAAGAGGTAGTATTTGAAATTTAAGAAATAACGCCGAAAACGGCACTCGAATCGGAGTTACGGTTTAGAAAATATAAATTTTTGAAGTTTTAGAAGTTTTGGAAAAATACACAGTGGTAACCGGTTCCTCACTGGGAGAACCCGGTTCCCACAAATTCAAAATGCACGCTTCCTGGAAAATTGTATGGGGAACCCGGTTCCTCCATACTGGGAACCGGTTCCCACGTAGAAAAATGCCCGTTTGAAAGTTTTAGCGGGAACCGGTTCCTCCCAGAGTAAGGTTCCATGACCAGAACCCAAAACTTGATATTTTGATCACATTATGTATCCCAATTAATTCCTATTCATTTCCATACAAATTATAGCATTAGGAACACCAAGATTCAACCATTATAACAACACATGAGCATCTATCTCCATTCAACTTGTCGGAACAAATCTAAACCAGTGCATCCACCATTCCTAGAACTACCATAGTTCACCATTCGGAAAAATGACTCTTTTCAAAATAAAATCTATTAATTATAATTTTCTTCATTTTATAAAATAGAGTATTTAATTTAAGAAACAACGTCCAAAACGGCGACTAAAACGGACTTACGGTTTGAAAGTTATGAATTTTTAAAGTTTAGTATTTTTCAAAAAGGAACAGTGGAACCCGGTTCCTCCATATGGGGAACCGGTTCCTACGTTCAAAAATTCCATTTTTAGTGATCAAAACACTGGGAACCCGGGTTCTCCCACATGGGAACCGGTTCCCACGACCCACAGTGGCAAAAAACACTAGTTTTGACAGCATTGTGCATCCCAAATCACTCCCAATCATTCTCATACGGATTATAACCTTAGGAACACCTAAATGCATCCATTATACACCAATACTACATCATACATCATTGTTCCATCATTCCTATTAATTGTTCGACACACTAATGGTCTTAAATCCTATATTCTGACACAAAATAGGGTTTCATAATCTCAACCTATAATTCAATTTCCTAACATACCCAATTATCCAGTTGATTCCCAAAACCCATAAGACATATTAACCAAACGAGATCACCCCTTACCTCGCGATGATTCTTCGGTTTCTCTCGGCGTCAGCTTTTCCTCTCTTCTCTTCTTTCTCCAACTCTGCGTGAAATGATTTCTCCAAAAGCCTTCTCTTTTCCTTTACTTTCCTTTTTATACTCCTTTTAATATTCCTTATTAATCCAAATAAAATGAAATAATAATAATTAGTAAAGTAGAGTAATTTACTCCTCATACTCACTAACTACTCTGCACACCTCCAATCCTTTCTTTATTAAATGACCCAATTAATCTAAATAAAGTTAATACTTAAGACTTTAATTAATTAAATAATTAAATTCTCAATTATTTAATATCTGAATTAAATCGGGGTGTCACAGTACCAACAAAGTAATACGAAAGAAGTCGGAAATACGGTTGCAATGACATTCATTAATGCGGTACCTCGGTCGGTAACAATTACCTTTGGCATATCCTATTGGTCCTTCAACATTGACCTACACACCTCTAAAGCCCATCGAAATTTGTCTTCTTTTCACACTCGAGAAATGCAAACCAACTGAGTGCGTCTTCTTAGTCAACATAACACCAACAATTTCCAACAACTGTAGCTTGTACTTGTTGGTTTTGTACGTCGAGTCCATTACGAGCACAGAGTGAAACGTGTTGAACAATTTAATGGAATCAGGATTAGTCCAATAAATATCTCTAACAGTTACTGAAGGCTTAGAAAATACTTAGAAGGGGGGTTGAATAAGTTTTTCCCTTTTAAATTTTTCTTTTACTTAATAACACACTAAACACACAAGGATTTTTATCCGGGTTTATTTGAAACTCAAACTACTTCAGTCCACCCGTCAAGGTGATTTTGCCTCTCTCAAGAGGACTTAATTCACTATAATCAAAAGATTATAACTGCACAATCAACTATTGTGACTAACAACAATGCACAAGCCAACTACAAGTGACTAATACCTCTAAGACTAAAATAGTCCTAGCCCTCTTGAGAAATCTGACCCAACTAGTCTCTCAAGGAACAATTACACAAGAACTTCTAACTTAAGTGTATGACTTGTTTCTAAAAGATTTATCACTGAAAGTGATGTTTTACACAAGAATGTTTAAGCTCAAATATGAAAAATAAACTTAACATAATGATGATTTGATTTTTGGCAGCGTAAGTTCTCTTTTTAATAATTGTTGATTTGCTTCTTTGAATTGTGCTCTTTATATAGCTTCTAAAGAAAAGTTTCGTTGAAACGTTTGTGTGTCTTGATTACTGGAGAACGTAATTAAGATGTTTAATTTAACGTGCTTTGTTTTCTTCAAGTGCCTAGAAAGTTGAACCACTCAAGTACTTCAGTCGTCTTAGCCTTAGTAGGGTAACGTTATTGTAGCAGACTTTGTATTAGAAGATGACGTACTAATACTTCATGATCTTCTATAAGCCTTATTCAAAACATCTTCTAATCAGAACACTCTTTGGTGCATCTATCAGAGGTTGCGCTAGCATGCTTCCTTCAGAAGTTGCTTTCAGCGTGCGTGACCAGAAGTTTCATTCTTCATTAGAACTTCTAATACTTGTTTGCTCAGTATAATTTGATATTTCTATATTCTTAAGTGCTTGAGTCAGAACATCATCTGAAATGAAAATAATATACATCAAAGTATCATATCTATTATACAAAATTTATTTCACTTGTTATCATCAAAACTCTAAGATATGATTAGAACCAAACTTTGTTCTAACAATCTCCCCCTTTTTGATGATGACAAAAAATATTAGATTTTGATTTAAAAAATTGTATATATGAAATACATATCTCCCCTGAGATAGACAATCTCCCCCGGAGATTACTAATTAAGGAAAAACTAAGTATAGTAGAACTTCCCTGAGATGTTCTTTCAGAACTTTCAGAGATCCTTTTTCTTCAGAGTTTCTTTTTCATTTCAGAGTTTGAAGCTTTAGAATTGAGTTTGTCTTTGCAACATCTTCTTTTCAGAGCTTGTGTAAAATTGTATACTTCAGAAGCAAAACTGTACACTTGTATATTTATTGTTAGAAATGTTTGACATTTTTGTTCTAGTAACATGTTATAATTAATCAGATCAAAATCTCAATTTCCTCCTCCTTTTGTCATAATAAAAAATGCATAAGTTAAAAAACATTGTAAAGCAAACCAGAATACTTATAACATTAATTGAAAGTACAGTTACAGAGGTTTGACAAAATAACAAAACACTTAGAAAAAATTATGCATAAAAGATTGTGTGAAAACAGAAGGTCTAGGTGGCACGAGAAACTAGTGAGAGTAGAAGATTCTTGATTTCAGTTGAGGATTCATGTTGTTTATGCAACCAAGTCTTAATTTCCTTATTCATCTCATCTTGTTTATCCAGACGTTCTTTTACTGCTTCATTTTCCTTCTTCAACTCCTCCAGAGTTTCTAGAACAACAGAAGTTGAATCAACATCCTTAGTAGAAATAGCCCTAGAAGTAGAGCCAGCAGATTTGGGACAGGAGGTGCTAGAGAAAAGTGTATCAAGATCAACCATTAGAGTCATCATTTTATTCCTTGGTTCTCTGGGACTAGAACTCAGAGGTCTATACAGAACCAAAGCTCCAGAGTTTAGATCAGTAACTTCTGATTCAGAGGATTCATCATCAGAAATATCTATGTAGTCAGTCGGTGGTTGCCACGGAGCATTGTCAAGCTGTAAAAGTGGCTTCTCATTCTAGATATTGTAGGCTTCCTTCTTCAAACCATTCAGACACTCAGAAAATTTCTTATAAACATGAGAGTAGCACATCTCTTTGAGTTTAAGGGATTTAGCATTGAATCTCCTTCTGAAGGTTCTCCATAAATCATTTGATGCATAGGGGCTCAGATTGTTGGCATAATCATCCTTCAGCAGTTGTAGCCAACTTAGCATTTCTGTTTCAAACTTCTGTAAAAGGATACTAACATTTGTATGCACAAGTTTGGAAACAGTTTTCTTTATGGTGAGAGAGTTGAGATCAACTGTGGTTCTTAGAAATTTTGGGGAGTCAGGAATTTTTAGATATGGAAGTTTTGGAGTGGGAACAGGTGTAGGTTCAATAGTTTCTGGGGAGTTAGGATATGGAAGTTCTGTGGTGATGGTGGTTTGTTCTGTTGAGGGAATAGGTGGAAGTTCTGTTGGAATTGTGTTGTGTTCTGGTAAGGGAGTTTATGGATGTTCTGTGGGAATTATTGTTTGTTCAGTGGAGTGAGCGGATTCAAGTTCTGGAGAGGTACGTGGAGGAAGTTCTGTAGGTATAGGAGTAATGGTTGGTTCAACAAATGAAGTAGTGATATGTGTGGGTGTTTTGGAAACTGTAAAAAGATTTGTTTTGGGTAGAGGACTTAGGAATTTAGTTTTCATAGGAATATTAATTCCAGGTAATAGCCAAGATGAAACATTTGAGTTCCATTCACCATTGTCTGGGTGTGGATAAAAAGTTGGGGATAGTGGTGCATTTAGATTAGGTGAGTTGGGAGTAGAAATAGGAATTTCCTGTTGTAAGATTTGTGGAGTGGTGACAGGTGTAGTTTGTGTTGAAGTGGATGAAGGTGGAAGTCTGAATTCAAGGCATCAAAATTATCTATGTTAGATAGAACTTGAGTAATGTGGGGATTGGTTTCTAGAGTTTCTGAGGGGGCAGTAAGATCAATATCAACATCTATAGTTTCTATAGTTTGTTTTCTCGTTTATGTTTCTAAGGGAACAGAGGTCGAAGTTATTGGTGCAACAGATGTTAATATACTAGCAGCATGTGAAATAGAAATGGATTCAGAAATTTTACCTGAGGTTGTTTGTTTCTTCTTCTTCTGAGACTTTTGTGGTCTTGCAGAAGTTCCTTCTGAAGGAAAATTGCGACATAAAATTGCAGCGGAAAAACAATTTTCCTTTGTGATCCTTACGAATGATCAAGGTCAGTGATAGAATATTTTTACCTCATGTGGCGATTTAGATTTCTGATGCTGCGATCACGAACGTTGATGAAGAACAACGTCTCTACTCAGTCCACACGAACAGGTCGCTTCCGAATCACGATGCTAGCTGCTCACGAACGGAAGCTTTGAGTGAAAGAGTGAACGAAATCATGGCAGGGATTCAGGACCGAATTTGCATCAAGTGAAAAGCTTCATCACAAGGGTTCTATTTATAAGACCACAAGTGTGGGCTGCAAGCTAAAAGCCCGATAAAGGTTGTAAACTAAAAGCCCAATAAAGCACATGAATATCATACATTATGATGTATCGTATATCACTTAAGCATGTGGTACCTTACCACATTCCGTATTCCACATAAGTACACCGTACCCTACGATGTTCCTTATTTACACTATCTTTCATTAATCTGTCCTTATGTGTGTGACCCTGTAGGTTTCTGCGATGTTGGCAATTATATTAAATCACATTTAACATAATAAACAACGAGCGGTATCTAGCAACACATCACTGCTACCCAAGTCACGAAAATGTCATGTGATCTGACAAAACCTTTTCGTGATAATACTTGTGTGTATAATTACCCTTTTGCCCTTATATCTATATTGAACACAAGGCATAGACCGTGTCATCCTTGTCCATTTCAATATTGGGCCCTTAGAAATTTATCCCGTTATGCAGGATGGGAAAATTCCATCTAGGTCACTCATGTCCCTCAGCATGCTTTGTGAAGTACCCATCAACTGTCTTTATGATCATCCAGTTACGAATAACGTTTGATCAGCAATAAAGCACTTGACTCTACATCTAGGGTCCATAGTGGTTTCAGGTAGAAGGGTGGTATGCACCAATTATCACCATGAGAATAACTTATGACACTTTGCATAACATTCTATGTAGTATTCTCATAGCGGGTCAATCCAGTATAAATATTACTCCTAATATTTATACCGATGTCAAGACTTGATAACTCCTTATCCATGATCCATGAGATGTGATCATCAGTCTATCTTCATAATAATCTCAATGCTTTAATGTTATCCCACTTCACAATAAAGCTCGATTATGGATACTTTAAGAATAGTGTCCTTGTGTTTAATGGATCTCGTGATTAAGTCACACTTAACATTGCATTAAATAGACTAACTATTCTAGGGACTTTATTATTTTTCAAAAAGCAAACATAATAAAGAAAAGCCTTTTTATTATTAATAAATAATTCGATACAAGTACCAAAAGGTATTGGCCTCTAGGGCTTACACCAACACCTTCTCCATCAGATTTCCTCTTCCTGATCTTCCTAACAGGACCTGGGGAATCTCTGCCTTGCAGTCAAGTTGTATCAATTGTAAGTCATTTTCTCTTGCAACTTTTGATATAATTTTGAATAGTCAGCTGATGAGCTTCTGAGTCAAATGCTGGGAAATCAACAACTGGAACTCTCCTCTTCGGGATAGAACCCCAAGCTAATGGAGTGGGTTCAGCCAAAAGTCTCTCGGTGATCTTTCTCTTCACAATATTCTTGCCATTCCAGATTTTTCCATAAATAGGATCCAGCTCCTTCAACAGTTTAGCATCTTCTAAGTGCGCTATCAGACCATTCTCAGTCAGAATGTTTAGATAAGTCTGGCCAGAGGTATCTAGTTTCTCCTAGCCTTGGGATTTCTTGTTCTTTCTGCTTCTCTTGTTTCCTTAACATGTAGCTAGAGATGTCTGAACAAAAGATAGGTTAAATCCACCTTAACATTAGTTCCTACACAAAATAACAAATATTGCTGATCTGCATTTATGTAATCTGGTGAACTTGTCTCCTTTCTGTGATGTATACATCCATGAAAGATCTTGGCCCAAATCTTGTAGATATCCTTCAAATCCTTCATCTTTGTTGAAGCTTCTCCAAAAGTAAATATTTTAGCATTAACAGGATCCAAATTAATTCTACCTTCTGGAACACCAATTTCACTTCACCTTTTAGACCCAACAATCTTCTGATAACATTCTCAGTGATAGAAATCTCCTTACCCATTACAAAAGAGAGAATGGCTTTGGGGGTTACAACAGCATGAATCCAGAATTCTTTGACCAGGTTTGGAAATACTGGTCCAACAAGACGATCAAAGAAATTCATCCAACCTTGAAATTCCACAGCTGGAAATAGGTCGAATCCATTGTCTTTAAGATTCACCAGATCAATCATCAGTTCACACACAACTTCCAATTTCTCAACAGGAATTAGGGTTGTTCTTTCAGGGACAACATATCTCTCAGATGGTTGAGGAATGGGTTGAACGTTGGTTTCTGAAGGATTAGAAACATGAGTTTCTAGGTTAAGGATTTTTGGGTTGTTGGAAATTGACGCCATTGATGAATGCCTGGGTTTAGGGTTTTTGAAAAGAGAGAAGAAGAGGAAGAAATGCATAAAAGGATCTTGAGGGTGAAAAGAGAAAAGAGTATTTTGAAAGGGTATTTAAAGTAGAAAAGCATGCAAATGAAACGTTTAAAAATCAATTAAAAAGTTTTAAAAAAAAACAAGTTAATCATCATGTGCATTTAAGTAGCGTCTGACAATTAGAGGGATTTCTTGAGATTTAATTAGATATCAACAGTTACCTGGGAGCATTATGTCAATAGCTAGCACGCGTGTAAGTAACCTATCAGAAACTATGAACACGTGTTCAATCTTCTAGGTTAAAAGTGTAACAAATTTTTGATATTGCGAACTTCTGAACCATACGTGTAATGAAATATTAGAAAGTATTTCAAAACTTCTACGTATGGATTCTAATTGAACTTCTCTTCTAACTTCTAAAGAGATGTTAATTAGAATGTTCAAAAACAGAACTTCTGACTATATTGAAAGTAAACAAAAAATTTCATTCAGGGCATACTTCCATACTTATATTTTTCAAAATGTTTTTAAATTTATCTTCAGAAAGAGGTTTAGTGAAAATATCAGTCCATTGATGGTCTGTATCTACAAAGTTTAAACTAAAAAATTCCTTTATGAATATAGTCCCTTATGAAATGATGTTTTATTTAAGTATGTTTTGCCTTAGAGTGTAAAGTTGGATTTTTAGAAAGAAAAATTGCAGAAGTGTTATCATAGAAGATAGGGATCTTACACTCATACAAATGATAGTCTTCTAGTTGACTCTTCATCCAGAGCATCTGAGTGCTACATCCAGCAGCAGCTACATATTCTACTTCAGTGGTTGAAAGTGTTATGGTGGCTTGCTTCTTGTTGTACCATGAGATCAGATTTTCACCAAGGAATTGATAACTTCCAGAGGTGCTTTTTCGTTCTACTCTATCTCCAGCAAAGTCAGCATCACAATAACCTACTAATTGAAAGTCTTTGGATTTTCTGTAACACAGTCTAACATTAGTAGTACCTTTCAGATACCTTAGAATTCTCTTAGCAGCAGTTAAGTGAGATTCTCTGGGATCTTATTAGAATCTTGCACATAAATACACACTAAACAGAATATATGTCCTAGATGCAGTTAGATAAAGAAGAGATCCAATCATACCTCTGTAGAGTTTCTGATCTACCTTCTTACTTACCTAATCTTTTCCCAAATTTGTATGTAGGATGCATTGGGGTCTTTGCTTCCTTACTTTCTGATAGTTGGAATTTCTTCAGAAGTTTTTTGACATACTTAGTTTGATGTATGTAAGTACCTTCTGAAAATTGATTGATTTGAATTCCCAGAAAGAATTTCAATTCTCCCTTCATGCTCATCTCAAACTCTGCCTACATAGACTCAACACATTCTCTTCCAAGAGAGACATTAGAAGTTCCAAAAATAATATCATCTACATAAATTTGACATATCAAAATATCATTTTTAAATGTCTTTCTGAATAGAGTTGGGTCCAATTTTCCTCTGGTAAAATTCCTTTCTAAAAGGAAATTGCTTAAACGTTCTTACCAAGCTCTGGGAGCTTGTTTTAACCCATATAAAGATCTTTTGAGTTTAAAGACATGTTCTGGAAATTTTGAATCCTCAAAACCAGGAGGTTGACGGACATAAACTTCTTCTTCTATATAGGCATTTAAAAATGCACTTTTGACATCCATTTGATATAAAGTAATATTATTTTGAACAACAAAAGAGAATAATAATATGATAGATTCTAACCTGGCGACTGGAGCAAAGGTTTCATTATAATCAATACCTTCTTGTTGGCTATACCCTTGTGCTACCAATCGTGCTTTGTTTCTGACAACTTCTCCTTTCTCATTTAACTTATTTCTGAATACCCACTTAGTTCCAATAATATTAAATACTTTAGGCTTTGGAACTAGATCCCACACATTATTTCTTTTAAATTAATTCAGTTCTTCTTGCATGGCAATAATCCAGTCATTTTCTTAAAGAGCTTCATCAATAGAGGTTGGTTCAATCAGATAAACCATACTAAACATTGATTCCTTATTGTTCCTTAAAGCAGACCTAGTTCTGATAGGATCATCTTTCTTTCCAATGATGACATCTTCTGGATGTGCTGATGTGATTCTTGAAAATCTTCTTTGTGAGGGTTCTTCAAAAATTCTTAAGTTGTCCAGGACATCTTCATTAACAACATCTTCTGATTTGTTCTTTTCTTCAGAGTTTGTCACCAGAACTTCTGTACCTCCAACATTTTCAATCTGCTTTGGCTTTTGTTTGCCAAGCTTATCATCAAATCTTACTTTGATTGATTCTTCAACAACCAGAGTTTCTGTATTGTACACTCTATAACCTTTTGAGTGTTCAGAGTATCCAAGCATAATACACTTTTGTGCTTTAGAATCAAACTTGTTCAGATGTTCTCTAGTGTTTAAAATATAGAAAGTGCATCCAAATGGATGAAAATAAGAAATGTTAGGATTTCTGTCCCTCCACCATTCATAAGGAGTCTTTCCAAGAATAGGTCTTATAGAAACTCTATTCTGAATATAACATGTTTTGTTCACAACTTCTTCCCAGAAGTGTTTATCCATATTGGTTTCATTGATCATAGTTCTGGCCATTTCTTGTAAAGTTCTATTCTTTTGTTCTCAACTCCATTTTTTGGGGAGTTCTAGGACAAGAGAAATCATGAGAAATTCCATTTTCTTTAAAATATTTTTCAAAAAATTGATTTTCAAATTCTCCATCATGATCACTTCTAACCTTTATGATTTCTAAATGCTTTTTCATTCTGAACTTGGCTACAGAAGTCAAAGAACACAGAATGTGACTCATCCTTGTGTCTTAAAAACTTTACCCATGTCCATCTACTGTAGTCATCTACAATGACCAATCAATACTTGTTGAATCTAATGGATGCAGTTTTCATTGGTCCAAATAAATCAATATGCAGAAGTTCTAATGGCCTAGAGGAAGAAACAACATGTTTAGATTTGAAAGATGGTTTTGAAAATTTTCCCTTCTGACAAGCTTCACACAGAACTTTTGAGTTGAACTTCAAATTTGGAAGTCCTCTTTCAGAATGAGATGTGTATTTTATATCATGTGTGTGACCATAACTGAACTGTTTGTACAATGGCTTGTATGTGATAGTCATTTTATCAACAGATTTGGGTTGATACGTTTCTTTCCCTCTGGGAGTTTCATATCCAATACCCTTTATGTTGTTCCTACTAACTCCATATATCATTGAATCCATTTTGCTTTTATCTATGCTTTTAGTAAGGAATTTCTGAAAGCTATTGTCATATTATTTTAGAATATCTTTTGAACTTGAAGTAGTATCTGAACTAGAGATTTTTTGAACTTTTTGAAAATCATCTTTGAGTTTTATGTTATTTTCTTTTAGTTCAGCATTTTCTGCTTTAAGCTGCTCAATTTTAGATACAAGACTCTTTTTAAGTTTCTTGTATTTGATCTTGAGTTGACTATTGTTTTCTAGAAGTTCTGATAGACTATCTACCAGTTCAACACGAGTAAATTTAGAAAATACCTCATCAGGTTCTGATTCAGAGCCTGAGTCATCTTCTGTTATGGCCATGAAATCTAGGTTGGCATGCTCATCTTCTGAGTCAGATTCAACTTCAGAAGATTCAGAGTCGTCCCATGTGGCCACCATTTCTTTCTTCTTTTCAAACCTTTTCTTTGGATTTTCTCTCTGCAGCTTGAGACATTCACTTCTGAAATGTCCAGGTTATTTTCATTCATAGCACGTGATGTTTCTTTTACTAAACTTCTTGTGTCCATAAGATTTTCCTCTATCTTCAGATCTTCTGTGGTTTCTGAACTTCTTTTGCATGTGCTTCCATATTTGGTTTATCCTTCTGGAAAGCATAGATAGCTCATCTTCTTCTGACTCTGAGTCTTCAGAGCTTTCTTCCTCAACCTGAAAAAGCATTTACATCAAATTTTTTAGTAGATTTCAAAGCAAATGACTTACCTTTCTTCTGGGGCTCAAATTCATCAAGCTCTATTTCATGACTCCTCAGCGCGCTGATAAGTTCTTCTAAGGATATAGCGTTCATATCTTTTGAAACTTTGAAGGCTGTCAGCATTGGTGCCCATCTTTTGGGTAAGCTTCTGATGATTTTCTTTACATGATCAGCCTTGGTATATCCTTTATCTAGCACTCTCAGACCAGCAGTTAATGTTTGAAACCTTGAGAACATTGCCTCAATGGATTCGTTTTCCTCCATTTTGAACGCTTCATATTTCTGGATAAGCGCCAGAGCTTTAGTTTCTTTGACTTGAGCATTTCCTTCATGTTACATTTTGAGTGACTCAAAAATATCATGTGTTTTGTCTCTGATTGTAATCTTTTCATACTCCATTTTTGAAATGGCATTCAGCATAATATTTATTGATTTGTGATGATTCTTAAAATCTGCTTTTAGTGTTTTGTCCATTGCTTTTCTTTCTATCTTGTTTCCATCCTTGTCTACTGGGTGTTTGTAGCCATTCAAAACCATATCCCAAAGATCAGGATCATAGCCTAGAATAAAGCTTTCTAATATATCCTTCCAGTACTCAAAATCATCTCCATCAAACATAGGAGGTTTATGTTGTTGTTGTTGTGATCTGTTGCCATTTGTGTTTTCCTTCTGGATCTTTATCTGACACTGTTAAGTGTTTGCACCCAGAACCAGGCTCTGATACCAATTGAAGGCTTAGAAAACACTTAGAAGGGGCGGTTGAATAAGTTTTCCCTTTTAAATTTTTCTTTTACTTAACAACACACTAAACACACAAGGAATTTTATCCTGGTTCGTTTGAAACTCAAACTACTCCAACGAGGACTTAATTCACTATAATCAAAAGATTACAACTACACAACCAAATGTTGTGACTAAAAACAATGCACAAGCCAACTGCAAGTGACTAACACCTCTAAGACTAAACTAGTCCTAGCCCTCTTGAGAAATTTGACCCAACTGGTCTCTTAAGGAACAATTACACAAGAACTTCTAACTTAAGTGTATGAATTGCTTCTAAAAGCTTTATCACTAAAAGTGATGTTTTACACAAGAATGTTTAAGCTCAAATATGAAAAATAAACTTAACAGAATGATGATTTGATTTTTGGCAACGTAAGTTCTCTTTTTAATAATTTTTTATTTGTTTCTTTAAATTGTGCTCTTTATATAACTTCTAAAGAAAAGTTTTGTTGCAACGTTTGCGTGTCTTGATTACTAGAGAATGTGATTAAGATTTTTTATTTAACGTGCTTTGTTTTCTCCAAGTGCCTAGAAAGTTGAACCACTCAAGTACTTCAGTCGTCTTAGCCTTAGTAGGGTAACGTTACTGTAGCAGACTTTGTCTTAGAAGATGAAGTACTAATACTTCATGATCTTCTGTAAGCCTTGTTCAAAACATCTTTTAATCATAACATTATTTGGTGCTTCTATTAGAGGTTACGCTAGCATGTTTCCTTCAGAAGTTGCTTTCAGCGTGCGTGACCAGAAGTTTCATTCTTCATTAGAACTTCCAATACTTGTTTGCTCAACATAATTTGATATTTCTATATTCTTGAGTGCTTGAGTCAAAACATCATCTGAAATGAAAACAGTATACATCAGAGTATCATATCTATTATACAAAATTTACTTCACTTGTTATCATCAAAACTCTAAGATATGATTAGTGTGATGACTGGTTTTTTCATCGGTTGTTTTAAAAAACAATGAAGTCGCCACCTAATTTTATTTGTTCTAAAAAGAAAGGGAATATATAGATAAAACCCCATGGATGCGGATAAGGCGGTCTACGTGACCAAAAGAAGTGAATTTGGGAGTCGGTTATGTAAGGGAAAGGTATTAGCACCCCTTACATCCATTGTACTCGATGGGACCCATTTAGTTCTGTGTGTTAAATTTCTAATTCATGAGTTAAGATCGAGAAATAAAAGAAATAGAGTTTATTTATTATGATTTTGAGTTTTCCGCGGTTTTAGAACCTTGTGCCTACGTATTCCCTCGTGCAATGGAAAAGTCAAAACTCTGTAGTTCCTCTCAAAAATGTTTAAATTGGTTGTATTGATTTTATAAGAAAAATCATGCATTAGACATTTCAAATGCTTGAACTTGGACTTGTTTAATTTGTTTGAAAAGCTTAAGTCCTCGTTCGTGTTTGAAATGGCTATTGCACACTCTTTGACCGAAAAGAGTTTGATGATCGCATATGAGCGAAAAAAGGATTTGAGTGAGTTGAATTATTTTTAAGTGGGTGAAAAGTACCGAACAATAGGACTAGCATCCTACGATTCAAATACTAGAAACAAGAGGAGCTCAATGCTCAACGAGTCGTCTATCATCCCAAAAGTTTTCTTAAGAAAAAGAGTGAAGTGAAACAAAGTTCACGTTATTAAGAACCTTTAAACAATTGGACTAGCATCCAACGATTTAAAGACTCGAAGTTCATTTTTTTACAAGTGTTTAAACAATTGGTCTAGCAACCAACGATTTAAATACTTGGGTTTTTATTGTGAACAGAATTTTGAAAATGCACTCGACGTAGGATTGAGGTTTGTAAATTACTTGTGAAAGTGTTTTAGATGGGGTTTGGTAACGGAACGAAGGAGGAAGAATGATTCGGGTTATGATTAACCAAGTATGTGGACTTGATTAATCTTGTGAGGATAGGTGCTCACATCCCCAACTATGAGACCCTGGTGCATGGAAAATTGGTATATGGACCAATGTTTATTCCGGTTATGATTAATTAAAGCAACAAGGGCTTTAATCAACCTTGTGAGGATGGTCATGCCCATCCCCAACTATGAGACCCTGGTGCATGGAAAATTGGTATATGGACCAATGTTTATTTGGGTTATGATTAATTAAAGCAACAAGGGCTTTAATAAACCTTGTGAGGATGGCCATGCCCATCCCCAACTATGAGACCCTTTAGGAATTTGGCTTATGAGCCAATCAAAAGAAAACCGGAGTTTTTTTAATATTAATTGGTGTAAAGTGTACAATGGTGAATAGATCATGAAAGCATATAAAGCAGATAAATAATTATCAAACAATACAATTAAAAATTTAAATAATTGTTAGAATAGATATTTTTTATTTGATAAAATCGACTAATAGTTTAATCGGAAATTATCAAATAAAAAATTATCAATGCCTAATAATCATTTAATACAAATTATCACAATTTATTTGCAAATAAATAAACGAAAGGAAATAAGTTAAAGGTTAGAAATGGGCCTGTTATGCTGAAGCAGTCTGGGGGTGTGAGAAAGCAATCCATTCTGGAGGCCCAAAGGGGAAGGTCCACAGATCCAGCGTGGTTGGTCAATGAAGGTGCGGCATGGTCCTTGCGTTCTGAGGCGTTGGATAATGATGATGATCTGATGAGGATCAGACGGTGATGATGAGTTGTTGCACTATGCAATTAGTGGAGAGATACGCATAGGATTGTCTGAGTCCCTTAACCACAATTAAACCCAACAAATCAACATTATAACACATAATAAACATGTAATCTAAGTTTAACCAGTTATAATTATAAGTCAGATTATACTAATCTATTCCTAAACAAATAAAAAGAAAAACTTATTAATTAAGATCAATAAATAAATAAAAATATAAGTTAGATGGAAAATAGAAGGAATGGGTTTCTGTATCCTCAAGCGTGTTCTCTCAAAATCCGATACTCTCAGCCTCCCAAATCGTAAAAAAAAAGGAAGTGATTCTCTCATCTCCTCTTGTCGTTTCCAACCCTTATGTCTCTCTTTCTCGATCGTGTTCTCTTCATCCTCTTGCTAGCATGCCTCGCCGTCGGGTTCTTCACGCCACCGATGCATGTTCTATTTCTCTGTTTCAGAAACCTAGTTTCGTTGTCGCCGCTCTGGTTCTCTGTTTTGGAACCCTGGTTTTCTGAGTTCCTTGTTTGGTTTCTAGCTTGCGATTGGAACCCTCACCAGAACGTTGTCGCTGAAAATCTCCCCTGGGTGGTGGTAGACGGCGGTGGACAGAGGCGATAGGCTCCGATTTGCTTGTTTCTTATGTTTTCTGACTCATCTGTTTCCTCTGATCACGATTTTGTGTTGGTTTTTTGCAGATGCTGGCCGGAATAACGTTGACCTTGAAGAGGGTGAACGAAACCCTAGGTTTCGATTTGGTCTCTTCCCTGTTTTCGGGTGAGATTGTTTCGATTCCTTTCTTTTCCTCTCTTCTTCCAAGTTCAGAAATTCAATTTTTGAAAATATAACTTTCTGAAGGGTTTGTTTAAGGAAAATGATGATCATATGTTAGGGTTTAGGTTCATGTTTTGTTTGCTATTGCTCTGTGTTGGTTTTTCTAGTTCTGTTTTCTGGTATTTGATTTTCTGTTGTTTGGAACAATGGTGGCTGCTAGGTTGGTGATGGTTGTTTCTTCTGTTTGTGGTTTTTTGTAATGGCTATATGCTTCTGGTTTGCCTCTTTATGCCTTGGTAGAACTAGGTTTGAATTGTGTTGGAACTAGCATTTCTACTTTCTCTGATGCCAGCTCTGCTGTCCTGTTGCTTTTGGCCATAAACTTGTTGTTGCTTTATCTATCATTGATTAAGTTTACCTACAACAATAGTTTTCACTCGATTATTGATATGGCTCCATTTGAGGCATTGTATGGTAGGAGGTGTCAGACACCATTGTGTTGGTACGAATTTGGAGAAAGTGTTGTGATTGGACCAGAAATTATCCAACAGACTTCAGAAAAGATTAAGATGATTCAGAAGAAGATGAGAGCTTTTCAGAGTCGTCAGAAGAGCTATCATGATAAGAGGAGGAAGGATCTCGAGTTTAGTGAAGGAGATCATGTGTTTATGCGAGTTACTCCGATGACTGGTACTGGTCGAGCTTTGAAGTCAAAGAAGTTGACTCCGCGCTTTATTGGTCCGTTTCAGATTTCCAAGAGAGTTAGAAAAGTTGCTTATCAGATTGCTTTACCTCTGTTGCTTGCGAATTTGCATGATGTCTTCCATGTATCTCAGTTGAGGCAATACATTGTTGATCTGTCTCATGAGATTCAGGTAGACGACATACAGGTACTAGATAATTTGACCGTAGAAGCATTGCCTGCGAGAATTGAGGATCGGAAGTTGAAACAGTTGCGGGGTAATGTTCTGGTTGGAGTAGCTTAGGGAGGACCAGCAGGTGGGAATGTTACTTGGGAGCTGGAGAGTCAGATGAAAGACTCGTATCCCGAACTTTTCATCTCAAGTATGTTTTCGAGGATGAAAACTCTTTTTAGTAGGGGGAGAGTTGTGACACCCCAAATAATTCAATTATTAAATAATTAGAATTTTAATTATTAATTTAATTAGAAGTTTAATTATTGGTATTTTTGAATTAATGGATTTAATTAATTAATTAAATGAATGAGATAGTTGGTGGTGTGAGAAGTAATGTGGAGGTGTGAGGAGTAAAGTGCTCTACTTATTCTAATTATTATTTTATTTTATTTATTGGAATAATAAAAGGAATAATAAAAGGAAAAGAAGGAAAAAGAGAGTCATTTGAGAAATTGCATCATACGTGAGATTGGAGAAGAGAAGAGAAGGAGGAAAAGCCAAGCGCCAGAAATTCGAAGAATCATCGCGAGGTAAGGGGTGATTTCATTCGGTTATTATGCCTTATGGGTTTTGGGATTCAATTGAATGGTTAAGTATGTTAGGAAACTTGAAATTAGGTAATTTAAGTTTTGTAGGATTATCCCTAAATGTGTCGAATTATAGTAATTTGAAACTGTAGTAATGTTATGGAATGTTTGGGAATAAATGGATTATGCCATGATGTATGAAACTGGTGTTTGTTGGATGAAAATTAGTTTTTTTTATGTTTGGATCCGTATGGGAATGCTATGGAATAAGTTGGAAACATTCTGCCGTCAAAACTAGTGTTTTCTGCCACTGTGAGTCGTGGGAACCGGTTCCCATGTGGGAGAACCCGGGTTCCCAGTGTGTTGGTCAGTGAAAATGACATTTTTGAACGCAGGAACCGGTTCCCCATTTTTTCTTCATTTGGAGGAACCCGTTCCCACTGTTACTTTTTTGAAAAATACTAAACTTTACAAATTAATAACTTTCAAACCGTAAGTCCTTTTTAGACGCCGTTTTGGAAGTTATTCTCTAAATTAACAGTACTATCTTATAAAATTGAGGAATTTCTATTTTATGAATTTTATTTTAAAAAGTGCCGATTTTCCAATTTTGTGAACCAAATGTAATTTTAGAAATGTGACAAGCAGGTTTAAATTGTTCTGACGGATTGGATTGAGAACTAATACTTAGATGTTGTACATGTTATTCATTATGATTGAGCTGTTATCATGTGATATGTTGGTGTTGGCTAAGTGTGGAATATGCTGAGTGATCATATTCCGTATTTGGATGTTGCATGCTTTTGATGTGCATGCATATGCATTCCGGTGATGGTTAATTCCCATTGTGTGGAATTGGACCTGCAGAGCCAATACCCGTACCCAGTGGATAGTGGTGGTGAGGCTAGATTCTTGACCCAATGGTGTATGGGTGAATCGTTGATTAACGTTGTTTTCGAGGTGTAAATGAAACAGGGTGTGAATTTAGTTCACGTTTGGTACCACATGCATAGAGTCTGCATTGCATATGGAATTATAATATGTTAGGATGGTTTCCAGTGTTATAATCTCATTGATTGTTATAATTACATAATGATCTGTGTGAAATGCTTTTGTGATTTAAAATCTAATTATGTTAATGATAGTGAACCTATGTATTGAATTGTTCTATTGTATTTAAGAACGTATAATGCATTTTATATTGCAATGAGATATCACCCTTACTTTAATGATTTCAGATTAAAGTTAGCAGCTCAGGAGTCGGTGAGGATAACTTATAGAGCTGTGTCTTATTATTATCCGCGTGTCAGTGTCATGCTCTGGTAGTTGTAACACTGGGGGAATGTTTGGGTGAGAGTTTTGTTTTATACTCTATTGGTTTTTGATTTATGGTGGGAATACTTATGAATTAAAGTTATTCCGGTTTTGTGGTATTTTTCTACTGTGTAGAACATGATGTTAATTTGACTAATTTATTTAAAAGATTCCTTCAGTGAAGCATGATTACTGTTTGTATTTGAGGTTTTATATTTATTCTGAGTTGTGATATCCCTGTTTTCCATGTTACTCTGATTTAATTAATATATTCGTGGGTTATTTAGAAGGGGTGTTACAAGGGCGACATCTTGATATACCTATTAGGGCTTTTGAGTCTCCCTGCCCTTGTAGGAGAAACATCCACACACATGTATCTTTTGGACATTATAGTGGAGTCAACCATGAGGCCCGGTAAAAGTAACATGGGCTACACCTCTCACTCTGACCTTATCATTCCCTTTTTATTTCTCTCAAGATATGAGTGACATGGTCCTACAACGCGCAACAAGCACCATCGTCGGGGGTATCTCGTGAAGGATCTCTTCAAGGTCGCTCGATGAATATACATGAGGCATGTGTTCACTACAAATGTCATATCCTCCTATTTTCCTAAGGGCGCCACTGGAGAAACCAGGGCCAACATCGTTTTCTCTAAAGAAGATGCTCTAGGCATCAACCCTCACAATAATGATCACTTGGTCATCACCGTCCAACGTGAAAAGTGGGATATCACATGCGTCCTGATTAACCTAGGTAGCTCAGTTTATGTCTTGTTATTGGATGTCTTTTAGAAGTTACAACTAAATCAAGACGATGTGCAAGGGTTCACAGGGTCCTTGATAGGATTATCGGGGGAATAAATACAAATAATGGGCCATGAATGATATGGTTTACTAATGTGAGCTCCTTTGAAAACATTTTTTAAATATTTTGGAGTAGGCGAATCCGAAAATGCTTTCTCAACATGCTCAAATTAGGATAATGATTGCATCGTTGAATTGTCACTTTGTGTTGGTTTGACCTTCTTAGGAACGCCTTTTGTTTTTACTGATTGAGACAGTGGTTTCAAATCAATGTTTCAACTTTTTAGAAATTAGACTAGCACGTGGGAGACCATAAATTTTCCTTAGTGTACAACCATATTTTGTGATATCTGAAACTACATTCTCGGTTCGTTTTGCTTCGTGAAAAATAAAATTCAACCCGACCCGAGTATGTTGCGGAGCAACTGAGAATATAGTGTCTTATCTTTGAATCTGCGTTCCAATACTGTGATGTTGCGACCAACTGATGTTTGTATTTCATTATGCTAATTTTGAATCATTTGGTGCATTTATGGAAAAATGTAACTTTAAAAAGTCTAAAACAAGATTAATCAAAGCAATAAAGAATGAAATGAATGATCTTTACCTTGAATTATATCTTCTTTTGCTCCTTTTGAAATGATGAAACACAAGACTGGAGTTTCTGAACGAAAATCTTGTTGAGAATAAAAATATACAAGTGTTTTGAGAAATGTTGGCAATGGAGTTTGATCATGCAAGATTCTGTTTTATCAAAAAATGACATTTGATTTTTTTAAAGATGTACCTTCAAAATAGATTGACGTGCAAAAGGTCACACCTTTTCAATTTTTCACTTCATTATTCTAGAGATGTATCTTCGGAAACATTACTGATCTGGTGAATTAGGAACAAAATGATAGGGTTGGTCCAGAGACACATCTCCAAAAAATATTTTTGAAAAAAACAGTGCTACTCAAATAAATTATATTTTAATGATATAAGAGACGCGTCTTAAAATGTATCTCTAGAATTTAAGGATATTTTCAAATTTTTATAGATACTATATTTTATCTCGTACTCATAAAATGAGATTAACAATTCTATTTTATCATTTCTTCAACCAACCCATAAAAAATTTGTATCGCCATTCCTTTTTTTTAGTTATAATAAACAAATAAATATGTTTGTTTTAGATTACTTACAAATATAATCACTTTTTTTAGTAAGAGTACATTTTAATTTTTTATTATATTTGCGTCAAATTTAAAAAAATATATATTTTACAAATACTTTTATACTTAAAATGAAAACTATTTTGACAAGTGTCTAAATTAATATTATTGATATAAGGGAGAAAAAATAAAAATAAAAATAAAACTTTTTATAAGCATAAACAAACACTAAACAAATTTTTCTATATTTTAAACTAATTATATCAAAACAATTTCTATGTAAGAAACAAAATTTAAAAGAAAAATCTTTAAAATGTTGTTTTAAAAGGTAAACAGGTCCAAAAAGTTATTTAAAAAAGTTGAGTGTGCCTATAATTGAAAATTGAAACAGTACATGGGTTAAATTACAATTACATAAAAGATTAATTCATTACCGAAACGTATTCATCACTTTCACTTCTCCGAAGCAAAACCCACAGAGAGAGTGAGAAGCAACAGCAATGGCTAGCGGCGGTTTGAAGAAGATGCTAGCCTTGGCAATCGGCGAAGGAGTGACTTCTGCACGAGCAACAATATTCGGCCATCAATTAAACCCTACCGGCAAGAAATCTCCCCACAAGATTCTCCGCATGAAAATGTTTGGTGAAAAAGTTGCTCAATGGTACCCTCATGATATCAACAAAGATGACCCTCTTGGTATGGCTCGTCAACAACAAGAGTAAGTGATCTTTCTCTTTATGGTAATGATTGCCCGCTATGTGTTTGTGTTTATGTCTGTGTGAAATTTTGGAGTTTTTTTATGTGGGTTTGTTTTGTTTTTGTTAATTGATTGAGTAGTGTTGTAAATTTCATTTCTTTTTAATTGGGTCTATGATGGGGTTAGTAGAAAAGTCTGTTTTAATGAAAATTGTAAAGTTTCTTGGGTTGCTTTCTATGTGTTTGTGTTTATGTCTCTGGTGTAGTTTTTCCTATGTGGGTTGCTATATTTTTTATTAACAAATGGAATAGTCATAAAGTCACTTTTTTTAATATTAATTTGGTTAATGAATAATGGTGGGGTTTGATAATAGAAATTGAGTTATGCAGTTAATAGTAATGTTTATTGTAGTGAACTGAAACCCATTGTAATGGTAAAAGGGTTGATTGATTTGCAAAGGGATTTTAGAGGGTAACTATATAAGATATCTAATGAACTGAAATTACCATGTCCTACATCTATTGTTGAAAGACCTCTGGTCAAGGTCTTTCTCTGCATCCCACAGATTTAAATAAGTTATTAATCCTTGGCAATTCATACACATTGCAATGGATACAAGAAATCGGTAACTATTGTTGACATTACCTTTTCTTGAAGAGAGCCTTGTGCTTAAATTCAATGACAATGAAATCACTTACTGTGGGGATTTCGTTTGTAAAAGAATAGTGGGAAATGGAATCTGTCATGTTGTCGTTGATGGTCTCACTCTCTTTCACATTAGGCCGAAAATTCAGCTTGGTGAGTGCTTTATTGTAGAGGCCGGAATTATTCTTAGTAAATAATTAATTGGTTTCATGGGATGATGCAGAAGATGAAACTAAATGGTTATTGAGCTGTTTTGCTAGCTAGTTGTCTCTTCCGTTTTGTGATTTGTGAAGATGAATTTATCTCAACAATAATTGAAGTACTGATCTTTTTCTATCTCATCTAAAGCCTTTAATCCAACTCTAGCGAAAACCAAATGAGCTGCTGATTCGTCAAATGGGTCAGCAAAAATGTGAAGTGCTGGTGAAGATGGGTAAGTTAGTGAAGTGAAGAAATGTAGGGAGGGTGTTAGCTAGTTAGGTATTAATTGCTTGGTAGATGAGGAAGGAACGGAGCTGAGTGTGAAATTGAGAGATGAGCAGAAGGGATATATATACTCCCTCTGGTCTGGTTAAAAAAACTTACATCACAGTCACACCTTTTGAAATTAGTAAATAGAAACCCTTAAACTGAAACTACCTAATACATGGATATTCTATAGTTTAGTGTTTTGGTGGGAGAGAGTAAAGTTTTACATTTGAATTTTGGTTCCAATTTGTAGATGTGTTTCATTAATATTATCGATTTTGTAAGACTACTTTTTTGTCAATGTGAAAACTTATTTGATATTCACTTTTTATGAAGTACGGATATGGTTTCCCCAAGGAATTTGGCTATGTTGTTTTGTTGCACCTTGTGTGTTCTATTCATAAAACTGCAATTCATGTTAGTGTAGAAATTGTGTTTTTGGGTTACATTCAGAATATTTGACATATCTTTTACAGCTTATCTTACATTCATTTCCACCTATTAAAGAATTTTGACACATTTGTTACTTTGTTCTATGTAGACGCTTATCAAAGCTTGAAATGTTGAAGCGTCGAGGTAAAGGGCCACCCAAGAAGGGACAGGGAAAGCGTGCTGCAAAACGCAACAAATAAATTATACTCTTCCTTGTCTTGAATTCATTTGTTGGGTATACAGTTTTAAATCAAATACTAGTAGTTGTTTCGGCAAACACCTTGAATTTCATCTATTTTATCAGAATGACAGATTTTTTCTTGTCTTGTTCTTGGGGGAAACCTTGATGCATTAGAAAGTGATTTTTCTTGTATTTGTTCTTGTGGTTGTAATTTTCTAATCAGTCAAGAACCTAGTTTTTCACTATAGAAATCCTTCAAATTGGATGTTATAAACCACCTGTCACTCACATGGAACATGATAAATTGCAGTTGTTTTGCTACTGCCTGATTAAATATTGCAGCAACAGACATTTATTTTCAATCTCTTTGTTTGCTGTTTCTACCAACATAATGATTTTCCAATGCATCAATCATATGGTATCATCAACTAAGCCTTTGGTTGTGTGCCCAAGCCCATAAATATGTGTTTCCTAAACTAAAACGTGACTGCAGTGCAGATACTGCAAAGTTTGGGTTTTTTAAAATGAAATCAATTTTAGTCTTTTGAATTGAATTGACCAGAAACCTTGAAATAATAGCTTCTACGGTCTTTCAAATTGAGTAAGCAAACAACGTATCATTAAATAAAATGCATTTTCTTTCTATTACTTTTTGAAGGCCAAATTATTGTTTTTTTTCTTTCCTTTTTTTTCTAATTTGTCTGATTCACACAATTAGTCATTTGCTTATTTGTGTCTAGAGCACAAGATAAATAATTTAAAAGTTGGTCATGTGAAATTTGTTCTCCATGGTGATCTTACACGTGTTCCACCAAATAATCCATTGGCTCCAGTATCAGATTGACAAGAGGAAACAGAAAAAAAAAATGGGAGCTGAAGGTTACTGAATGGTTTGGCAGTTGGCACACAAGCTGATGGAGTTTTTGCTGTTGCTTTGCATTCTGATACACTCTTTCTCGGAGAAAACTCTTCAGTTTTTCATTATCAAATATGATCAAAAGTTTACCATTCACCAAGATTATGATATGTTCGGGTTTAGAGTGATTGAGGCACAAGATTTAATTCTGTCTGATAAATCTCAATTCTCATATGCCTATGTTAAGATACAAACTGGTCACCCGATCTTAAAGGCAAAATTGGTTCAGTCAAGGACAAAAAACATGCGATGGGATCAGGAGCTGATGTTTGTTGCTGTCAAACCCTTTGATCCTTTCTGTTGAAAGCCGCATTGGTCCCAACAAGGGCAAAACAATTGGTGTGGTTGTTATTCCTTTGACCAAAGTTGTTAAGCGTGTTGATGATATAAATATTCTTACTAGGTGGTATAACTTTGAAGAGTCCATGTCAACTGCGATAGATGGGGAACAAGGGAAGACAAATGATGTATTTTCTAGTAGAATTCACCTAGTGTTTGTCTTGATGGTGGGTACCATGTCTTAGAAAGGAGGTACTTTAGTACATGTCTGACACATAATCTCATCTTTGGAGCATAAGACACAACAAAGCAAATTCCTACCGACCAAGGAATTGACTTTTTGAGACACCCGATGTTCTGGAGTATGGTACCACACCAGAATCGGTTAACTTCTACCACAGGTTACCTGCCTTCACTGATAGCATGCTGTAAATGGTTTCTGTTGTGCACGACAGTGTTTGAATCTAACATTGAGTTTTTTGGCAGTGATTGTAAAATCCTTGGAACTATCTTATATCATATCTTAATTCTTTTTAACGTTGAGTACTATTGGTGGAATACTCAGTTTCTTCGGTTGGGATCCATGGGGGCTATATATACGTTAGTGCCACAATCCTGGAAGGATAGCCAATAACACATAGAAACATACATATACAATTGTTTCTCACCTTATGGGAGCTAGTTCTCAATACCCTAACTACCTTAAAGCCTTTAACAACCCTATCTATTATGGGTTATCACGCTCAGTGTACTTTAGCAAGTACAGTTGACCCCCATCGTGAGGTCCCGGTAAAGTTAATCTAAACCACACAGATCATCTACTCACAATTGTTTTCACCATCTTCTCACAATGATGTTCGAGCAAATTTCTAAGAAGACCACCAACACCATTGCTGAAGGTTTTGGAGGAGGAGGAGGAAATAGTCTAGGTCCTCCCAAAGAAGAAATGTCTAACAGGTGTTAACAGTGGACGTCACGTATGCAAAATCCCCTAATGTCTCTAGTAGAGGTTAGGAATCTAAAATCACATTTTTTCGAGAGAAGGAGCTATTAGTGTATCCTTGCAATAACGAGACATCCTGTTCTTGAGCACATTTCAAGGGCTCCAAATGGATCCCTGAAATTCTGGTATTCAGATCACAAATATACTAAAAGATGTCGAGACATTTTTCTTTGAACAAACACACAGTGCAGAAAAGTAAAGAACACACGGGATTGTTAACCTAGTTCGGTGTACCACATCACCTACTCTGGGGGCTACCAAGCCAGAGATCAAGTTAACTAAAAATAGTATCAATTTGAAACTAAACTCCTATGTTTACAACTTCTCACTTAATCACTACCCTTTCTAAACTTCTACCTAAGACTCACCTAAGTATGAGACCCTTCTCAAATCCCTTCCAATTACAACCAGTGATCGAACAATTCTAAACACTTAGAAAATCATAGAAGTCACACTTCAAGACACACGATCATTCACTGCTTAAAAGCGTTGGAACGACTGACAGAACTTACTACTCAAAATATAGTCCTTTTCTTTCATCAAGATGATAATCGAGAGGTTCACAATTAAGCACACAAACCCTAATAAACACACGGTAAGTTCTACGTGATACTAGGGTAGAAGCCTCCTATTTATAGTCTTCAATGAACTGGATTTGGGCTTCACATATGCAACTAGATACGACATATTTTATGCTAAATTATTACCTCCAAGATAGGACATTAATCATTAGTTTCCTAAATTATCTCTATAATTAGAAACTAACCATTCTCCGTAAAAATAGCTTGAATATTTTTCAATCTTCAACTTGTATAACATTCACAAAATATTATTCACCTGAAACAAACTAAAATATCCAATAATCCAACTGTACAAAAACATGAAGTCGGATGGACCTTCATAGGATATTGTATTTGACTTGTTTCTCCAATTGGTAGAACATCTTCATTCAACATAGGGAGGTTGTGTCAAATGCTTGCTTTGTTTCTAAATTTGAACCAAAGAATGTCAAAGAGGCATTGAGTGATGAGTTCTGGATTCATGCCATGCAAGATATGAAGGTAGAGAAAACACAAGAAATGGGAGTTTGAATTTTATTCATAGAAAACATCCTCCTTTAGAAATTATAAGCGTTCAAATGATAATAGCAATAAAGATAATGAAGATAAAAAGACACAAGTAATTTATCCAGGTTCACCATAAACTAGGCTACTCATGTCCACCCCCACAATGATGATTTTGCCTTATCTAAGGACTTAATCTACTATAACCAAACTGATTACATTTCAAGGACAACCTCCAGTGACTAACACACAATGACATGTTCGGTGATCCAATCAAACATAACGTTCATTGACATAGTAAAATCTGATCCCTCAAGATCTTCTACCAAGATTTTCTTACAATGATATCCATCAGAGATCTCGCAAGAGTCTGACCTTCACTCGGTCCCCTTTGAGATATGACAACCAATGAACGGACAAAATACGACCCCACAAGATCTCCTATCAAGATTTCCTATAATGTCCGCAACCATTATTTTCTTAATATCCGACCTTCACCAAGTCTCCCAAGGAATCAATCAACAATAGTTGATGGTGATCTTATGTTTACATGAATACTTCTTCTTTGAGCAAGTTACACAAGTGTTTTAAGCACATATTGTTTAACACTTCTTCGAGCAACAAAACAAATGTTAAAACAATTTAGATGAAAATATTTGAACATAAACACTATACGAGCAATAACTCTAGTGTTCATTATAATGTTCTACAAAGATGTATATGATCAGAAGTTGAGTAGCATCTTGTAGTGTTCTTCTCCATCTTCTTGTTGAGCAAGTTTTGAGCAACAACTCCTTACTTGTTCTGAGATCTATCAAGATGTATTTGATTGGAATTTGAATAACATCTTGTAGTCTTCTTCTTCTGTGAGCAAGCTATGAGCATCAACTCTTGCTTCTTCTGTTTCAATCAAGATGTATATGATGATAGTTGAATGACATATTTTTGAAATATTCTTTCTTTCTTTTTTCTCTTCTTTGGTGGCCTTTAGAATATGTAGCATTGCAGATTTAACATCTTCAGCATCCACTACTTTCCTTTCACAAGATGAAGCTTGATGGCCAATGGAAAATGGAAAACCAACAACTTTTCTTTGCATATTTAATCTTCATTTATAGCCTTTGACATAGAGAGACGTTGTGAGGATAGAAAGGACTTTTCCTGCACCAACGGTTAGTTCCCAACTGATAGAATAAGGTGTAAGAGTTTAGAAAATATAAAATAATATTTTTGTATCCTCTCACTGTTCAATGATAGCTTTCCACCTTTTATCTGAATAATGTTTTTCTATTAAGCTTGTAAATAGAGATTCGTTAAGTAACTAAAGATAGTCGTAAATCCAGCCGTTTGTTCCCAGCAATCACAATGAGAATAGTTGACAATACACTATAAAGGATTGTATTTACGCCACCCTAGAGGGTAGAGGTCACAGACACTTTATGTACCTTAATACCACACGTTAACCATTTGAATTTTCTTCTTATCATCAGAGTCTTCAAATATTTGAATGTTGAACGTTGTAGTTTGTTGTAGAAGAATCTTTCTTAAGCCTTAAGAACTTGGTTCTAAGAACTTGCTTTTCTTCAAATCATCTGAACTTGTTTAGCAGAACCTCATCTTCATAATCTTCAGAACTTGTAACACACATAAGAAAAGCTTTAGAAGGCCTCAAAATCTAAACCACTAAGTCACAATCAAAACCTCTTGTACTAACGTTCCTTAGACACATTGCAGAAGATAGATTCAAAATATTGACTTTGATATTAATATTTCCAAAATTCCTATTCAGTATAGTAGGACCAAGTACATTGATATCATGCCCCATTTCATTAGAGAACTTGTTGAAGACAAAGTCATAACTCTTGAGCCTTTTAGCACTGAAAATCAGCTTGCTGATATTTTTACTAAGGCCTTGGATGTTGTACAATTTGAAAAATTAAGAGGGAAGCTTGATATTTGTGTTTATGATGAGTTATAGCAATTACTACTATATATGTGGGTCAGTTAAAATCTCAAAATTTCCTAGTCTCACATTTTCCCAAGTCCACTAATTCCAAGTGTAATTTGTTTAAAGGAAATATGCTACCTAGACCAAATCCACTGTCCAACATCCCTTTCACATTCTTTCTCAGAAATTTGTGGTCACATTTATTCACTTGTGTTCCAACATTTCATCATTTCAAAACAAGGTCAAAGATGTCTCAACATCCATCATCCGACCACATGCAATCCTCTCCTGAAGACTAAACATCATCTCCGTCAAATAATAGGGCTTATGAACCCTTCAGAATGATCAATATCTCTGATCTTGTGTTGGATGTTGCAACCTTATCCACTGTTCCTCCAATGTATCATAATGAAGGAAGAAGTAAGAAACTAGTGAAGGGTATAAGACAATCAGTGTCAAAGGAAAGGTTGTGAAGTTTTCTCTTGTTATTATCAATGATTTTGTGGGTAGAATTAAGAAACCTCAAGCTGAGTTGGAGGTGAATGATAATCATATTTGTAAGGAGATCACATGTGGACAGGTGAAGCAATGGCCTTCAGGAAAATGGTCAGATGGAAAACTTACAGTTAAATATGTTATTCTTCATAGAGTTGCAATAGCAAATTAGGTTCCTACTAACCATACCTCTACTGTGGCTCTTTGATTGGACAAATTCATATTTGTTGTTGGGAAGAAAATAACCTTTGATTTTAGGGAGTATATTTTTATCAGATATTTAAGCAAGCATCTTCAACTATTGTGAAGATGCATATATGTTTTCCCTCCATAAACTGTGTGATAATTCTAAACAACACCATGTAATTCTTTTGGGCATTGACCATGTAAAGAAGAGGAAGTCTCCATTATATTTGCATTACAAGATGTTTGGTGGGACACATGTCCCATATATTTTTGTGACATCTTCCAAGATGTCTAGATCTTCTACTTTAAAGAAGGAATTATTGTTCAGCTGAAGGAAACCTGCAGGGAATTGGAGGATTCAATCATAATTGACTCTACTAGGAAGGTCAAGCTTGAGGGGTTAATCAAAGTTGTTGATTCTCTATTTTTAGGATTGAATTTATGTTTGGTAAAACTAATTTAGAAACAATAGATTAAATAGAATTTATAAATTGTAAGGAGAAAGCAGGTTGAAGTTCTATTTAATGGAGAAACATGTTGTGTTGAAATGTTTCAACATCTGGAACAACATGTCGAAGAAGATGTCGAGACATTAGACATCAAGACATCACGCTACAAAAACTGTTAAGTTTGTTACAATTCTGTTTTAATTAGAGTAGAATATTCTGGGAATATTATGCATCATATATGGCGTGATATTGAAGGCTATGTGGAGGTCCAAAAGCTAAGGAGAAAAATCAGCAAGGACCTTGATTATAGCAGAAGTTAGCTGCTTTCTTGTTTTATGCAGAAAGTTTGTTATGCAGTTTATTACAACTTCAAGCTGTTATTTGAGAGCCCAAATTATGGAAATATATTAAGGAGACTTTATAGGATAATCTGTTGCAGATTTGTTAATTCTTTATTTATTGTTATAACAATATGGAGATATTTGTGGAGAGTATCTTGGAGCAATTTTTAGCAAGCTGTTTTGGGGAATATTGTGGAGCAGTTTTAGCAGTAATTTGTTATGTCAGTTTGTTACGTTTTGAAAGCTCAATTCCAGTTGAGTAAAATGTTATAAATAGAAGCTTTGTAACCAAGTTTAGACACCAGCCGTGATTTATTATAATGTAGTTTTTAGGGCTGAGTCTGTAGAGTAAACCTCCCGGATTGTGGGAAGGTCACCATGTGTACACCTCGAAGCCTATAGGTAAAAGGGTGTTATGTTCTTGGAGGAAACTGTGAAGTAACTCCAAGATGTGTTCTAATTTAGAAGCATATTGCTTTTAGTCTTAGTTAGTTTGTGTCACAAGTTGACTATTTTTGTATTGTGTTTGAAGTGTGGTATCTTCAAACTATTTTTAGTTTTGTTTAGTGTCACGGTTTGTGATACTGAGGGAGTGAGTGGAGGATTCTTATATCTAAGTGCGGTATCTTAGGTAGAAGGATCATTGGGTAGTTTGATTAAGTGAGGAGGAGTAAACGGGGAAGGTTTAGCTCCGAATTAATACTACTAATAGTGAACTTCATCCCAGGCTTGGAAGCCCCCAGACGTAGGTTATTTAGAGTCGAACTGAGTTAATAATTCCTTGTGTTCTTTACTTTCTGCACTATTATATTTATGTCTACCTTGTCTGTTTTGTAATGTTGGATTGGATGTCACGACATCCCGAGTCTGACCTAACCATAATTTCAATTGTTATCAGAGCAGGCATCCTGTGACACCCCAAATTAATTCAAGTATTAAATAATTAAGAATTTAATTATTAATTTAATTAAAGGCTTAATTAATAATATTTTTGGGTTAAATGGATTAATTAATTATTTAATTAAAAGGAAGGTTGAGGGTGTAAGGTTTAATTGGAGGTAACTAATCTATTTCCATTATTTGGCAAATAATAAAAGGAATATAAAAAGGAATAAAAGAAGGAAAAGAAGGTTATTTGGAAAAGTCATTATACGAGAGATTGGAGAAGAGAAGAGAAAAGAGGAAAAAGCCAAACGCCGGGAAATTTGAAGAATCATCGCGAGGTAAGGGGTGATTTCATTCAGTTATGATGCCTTATGGGTTTTGGGATACAGTTGAATAGTTGGGTATGTTAGGAAACTTGAATTGGAGATTCTAGGTTTGCAGGATTATCCCTAAATGTGTCGAATTATATGAATTAGAACCATTAGTAATGATATGGAATTATTGGAGATGATGAAAGTATGATATGTGTTGTGTATTGGTTGGATTTTGGTGTTTTAATTGCATTAATTCGTATGGGAATGAAAAGGAATGAATCGGGATACATGTTGCTGTCAAAAACTAGAATTTTTGGTACTGCAGGTCGCAGGAACCGGTTCCCATGTGGGAGGAACCGGGTTCCTGGTACAAAATTCCAGGGGGAAGAAATCTGGGCTTCTGGGAACCAGTTACTCCTGGGGAGGAACCGGATTCCCAGTTCAAAATTTCCAAAATAAACCATTTTTCAACGTGGGAACCGGTTCCCGGTATGGGTGATCCGGGTTCCCCATACAAATTTCCAGGGGGCGTGTTTTTGAAAAATGTGGGAACCGGGTTCTCCCAGGGAGGAACCGGTTACCACTGTGTTGAACTTCAAAATACTTAAAACTTTACAAATTCATATTTTCCAAACCGTAACTCCGATTCGAGTGCCGTTTTTGGCAGTATTTCTTAAATTAAAAATACTATCTTATAAAACGAGAAAAATATAATTTTATGAAAATTATTTTTAAAAGAGTCGAACCCCCGATTTTTGAAACTTTAGTAGTTTAGGGACGATGGAGAATGGTTTGTAGAATTATTTTGATTTAGCGAATGAGAACTAATGCTTATATGTTGTGCCTGATATTCATTCTAGTTGAGTTGTTATCATGTGATAGATTGGTATTGGCATTTATGTGGAATTATGTTGTGATCATATTCCGTTGATTTGATGTTGCATGCTTTTATGGTGCATGCATAAGCATTGTTTATGGTTCATTCCCATTGTGTGGAATTGAACTTGTAGGGCCAATAAACTTACCAGTGTACAGAGGTAGTGAGGCTAGATTCTTGACCCAGTGGTTATGGGCGAATCATTGATTGACGCTGTTTCCGAGTGTAATGGAACAGGGTGTGGACTTGGTTCACGTTGGTACCACATGCATAGAATCTGCATTGCATATGGGATTGTAACATGCTAGGATGGTTTCCAGTGTTGCAATTTCCATTGATTGTTTTATTTGCATAATGAATTGTGTGCAATGTTTGTGAACTGAACTATGATTATGTTATTGATAGTGGACTAACGTATTGAATTGTTCCGTTGTATTTAAAAACGTATAATGCATTCTATATTGGATAGAGATCTCACCCTTACTTTAACGATTTCAGATTTGAAGTGATTAGCTGCTTTGGAATTGGTGAGGACAGCTTCTAGAGTTGTGTTACTTAGTTAATCCGCGTGTCAGTGTCATGCTCTGGTAGTTGTAACACTGGGGAACGTTTGATTGGGAATTCTTTATGGATTTTAATTGATGGTTTTGGTTTATGTTTTGGTTTACGTCCTGGAACAATTATGGATTAATGTATTCCGTTTTTTATGTTATAATTCCGCTGTTTAAATATAACTTTTGGTTTGTTTTAATTAATGAGTTCTTCAGTGAAAAGCATGATAACTGTTTTGGTTATATTTTGAATTAATAAAAATTGTGACGCCTCTTGTTATGTGTTTTAAACTCTGATTAATATATATAAATCGCGGGTAAATTAGAAGGGGTGTTACAATAGTGGTATCAGAGCATAGTCGGTCTTGTCTTAGTGTCGTTAATCCCTTTTGTATGAGACTAGTGTAAGGTAACATTGTCGATACTCGTGTTCTAATGTGATTGTTTTGTAATGTTACAGAACAATGGCTGGAAGAGGTAACGGAAGAGACGATGCTGCTATTGCTGAAGCTTTGGGAATGTTAGATGGAGTGCTCGGAGGGAATCAGCAGAGAGCTAGTATTGGTGCTGACAGACAATTGGGGAATTTTCAGAGGAATAATCCTCCATTGTTCAAGGGCACACATGACCCCAAAGGTGCTCAGAAGTGGTTGAAGGAGATCGAGAGGATCTTCAGAGTGATTGATTGTCGAGGAGAAGGTGAGGTATGGTACTCACATCGAGAGGAAGGCGATGGGTGGGTTGCTACCGGGCGAAATGGAAGAAGATGGCATTGCATTGACTTGGGCTGTGTTCAGAAGGGCTTTTCTGAGGAGGTACTTTCCTGAAGACATTCGAGGCAAGAAAGAGATTGAGTTTCTGGAGCTCAAGCAAGGCAACAAGTCTGTGAGTGAGTATGCTTCGAAGTTTACTGAATTGGCAAAGTATTATGCTCATTACACTAACGATGCAGATGGGGAATTTTCCAAATGTATCAAGTTTGAGAATGGTCTTCGTGATGAGATCAAGCGGTATCGTATCAGCATTAGAGGTTTTCTGATTTAGTAGACTGTAGTAGGATTCTAGAAGAGGATCTTGCTAGTACTAAGTCGAATGCTCAGAGTTATGCTGATCGTAAGGGAAAGAGACAGATGGATCGTGGTAGACCCTATGATAAGAGTAATTAGAAATCTGGTGGTTGGAGGAAACCTAGTGGGGGAGACTCTGGTTCTTCCATTAAGTGTTACAGGTGTGGTGAGATGGGGCACCGAGCTACTGAATACAAGAATGATGTAAAGAAGTGCAGCAACTGTGGAAGGTTTGGTCATGTGGTTGCTGAATGCAGAGCCAGAAAGATAACTTGTTACAACTGTGGCGAAGAGGGACATACTCGTCCGCAGTGTACTAAGCCAAAGAAAGAGCAAGCTGGTGGGAAGATGTTCGCTTTGTCAGGATCCGAGACTAAGCTAGATGATCGGTTGATTAAAGGTACATGTTTTATTAATGGCATACCTTTAATTGCGATTATTGATACTGGAGCGACACATTCTTTTATTGCGTTGGATTGTGCTAAAAGATTGAATTTGGAAATTTCTAATATGGATGGAAGTATGGTTATTGACACTCTTGCGTCGGGTTCAGTGACTACTTCATACGTTTGTAGGAATTGTCATATTGTTATTTTTGGTAGGGGTTTCAGTATGGATTTAGTGTGCCTACCTTTAGAACAACTTGATATTATCCTTGGAATGAACTGGGTTGGTATTCAACCAGGTTCATATCAATTGTTTTGAGAAGACAGTCATATTTCCTGAAGAAGCTAAAGTTGAAGATGTGACTATGTCAGTTAAGCAGATGAATTCAGCTGTTAAAGATGGTGTTGTAGTGTTTATGTTGTACTCTTCGACAGAGGTGAAAGTAAAAGCTAATAATGGTGAATTACTTGTTGTGAATGAATTTCCAAAAGTATTTCCGGAAGATGTTAGTGAGCTACCACCTGAGAGGGAAGTGGAGTTTACTATAGATTTGATTCCTGGAACTAGTCCGGTGTCGATGGCGCCTTATCGCATGTCGGCATCTGAGTTATCTGAGTTGAAGAAACAGTTGGAAGAATTACTTGAAAAGAAGTTTATTTGCCCTAGTGTTTCGCCGTGGGGTGCTCCTGTGTTGTTGGGTAAGAAGAAGGAAGGTACAATGAGATTATGTGTTGATTACAGGCAGTTGAATAAAGTGACAATCAAGAATCGGTATCCATTACCGAGGATTGATGATTTGATGGATCAGTTATTTGGAGCTTGTGTATTTAGTAAGATTGATCTGAGGTCTGGATATCATCAGATTCGTGTGAAAACGGAAGATATTCAGAAAACTGCATTTAGAACGAGGTATGGGCATTATGAATATTTTGTTATGCCGTTTGGAGTTACTAATGCACCTGGTGTTTTTATGGAGTATATGAACAGGATATTTCATCTGTATCTTGACAAATTTGTGGTGGTATTTATTGACGATATTTTGATATATTCAAAGAATGATGAAGAACATGCAGAACATCTTAGGATTGTGTTGGAATTATTGAAAGAAAAGAAGTTGTATGCGAAGTTGTCTAAATGTGAATTTTGGTTGAGTGAAGTAAGTTTTCTTGGCCATGTAATTTCCAATAATGGCATTGCTATTGATCCTACGAAGGTAGTAGCGGTATCTCAGTGGGAAGCACCGAAGAATGCTTCTGAAATCCGTAGCTTTCTTGGTCTTGCAGGTTACTACAGGAAGTTCATTGAAGGATTTTCGAAGTTAGCTTTACCGTTGACTAAGTTGACAAGAAAAGGTCAAGCGTTTGTTTGGGATTCTGATTGTGAGAAAGGATTCCAAGAGTTGAAGAGAAGGTTGACTAGTGCTCCAATTCTGATTTTTTCGAATCCGGCAGAATCTTTTGTTGTGTATTGTGATGCATATTTGAGGGGATTAGGTTGTGTTTTGATGCAAGATAAGCAAATTGTGGCTTATGCTTCGAGACAACTGAAAGTTCATGAAAGGAATTATCCGACTCATGATTTAGAGTTGGCAGCGGTAGTATTTGTTTTGAAATTGTGGAGGCATTATCTGTATGGTTCACGGTTTGAAGTGTTCAGTGATCATAAGAGCCTGAAGTATCTCTTTGATCAGAAAGAGTTGAATATGAGGCAGAGGAGATGGTTGGAATTTCTCAAGGACTATGATTTTGGTTTGAATTACCATCCTGCTAAGGCAAACGTTGTTGCAGATGCATTAAGCAGGAAGTCCTTGCATATGTCAATGTTGATGGTTCGTGAATTGGGATTGGTTGAGCAACTCAGAGATTTGAGTTTGGTATGTGAAACTACTCCGAATAGTGTGAAACTGGGTATGTTGAAGCTGACTAGTGGTATTCTGGAAGAAATTCAAAATGGACAGAAATCTGATGTTAGTTTGGTGGATAAGTTGACATTGATTAACCAAGGTCAAGGAGGTGAATTCCGAATTGACGAGAATGGCATTATGAGATTTGGTGATAGAGTGTGTGTTCCGGATGTTGCCGAGATTAGAAAGAGTATTTTGGAGGAAGGACATCGTAGTGGGTTGAGTATTCATCCTGGTGCTACTAAAATGTATCATGACTTGAAGAAGTTATTTTGGTGGCCTGAAATGAAAAAGGAAATTGTCGAGTTTGTGTATGCGTGTTTGGTTTGTCAGAAATCAAAGATTGAGCATCAGAAACCGTCAGGATTAATGGAACCGTTATTTATTCCGGAGTGGAAATGGGATGGCATTTCTATGGATTTTGTGTCTGGTTTGCCAAGGACAGCGAAGAATTATGATACTATTTGGGTTATTGTTGATCGGTTGACAAAGTCTGCTCACTTTATTCCGATAAGAATGGATTATCCGATGGAGAGGTTGACAGAATTGTATGTTGAGAAGATAGTAAGTTTGCATGGTATTCCTTCTAGTATTGTGTCAGATAGAGATCCGAGGTTTACGTCTAAGTTTTGGACGGGGCTGCAAGAAGCTTTGGGTACTAAGTTGAGATTGAGTTCCGCTTATCATCCACAGACAGATGGTCATACGGAGAGAACGATTCAGTCGTTGGAAGATTTGTTGAGGGCTTGTGTGTTGGAGAAAGGTGGAGCTTGGGATGGTTATCTACCATTGATCGAGTTTACCTACAACAATAGCTTTCATTCAAGTATTGGTATGGCTCCATTTGAGGCGTTGTATGGTAGGAGGTGTCGGACACCGTTGTGTTGGTACGAATCTGGAGAAAGTGCTGTGATTAGACCAAAGATTGTCCAGCAGACTTCAGAAAAGATCAAGATGATTCAGGAGAAGATGAGAGCTTCTCAGAATCGTCAGAAAAGTTATCATGATAAAAGGAGGAAAGATCTTGAGCTTAGTGAAGGAGATCATGTGTTTATGCGAGTTACTCCGATGACTGGTATTGGTCGAGCCTTGAAGTCAAAGAAGTTAACTCCGTGCTTTATTGGTCCGTATCAGATTACCAAGAAGGTTGGAAGAGTTGCTTATCAGATTGCTTTACCACCGTCACTTGCGAATTTGCATGATGTTTTCCATGTATCTCAGTTGAGGAAGTACATTCCTGATCCCTCTCATGAGATTCAGGTAGATGATATAAAGGTGCGGGATAATTTGACTGTTGAAGCATTACCTGCGAGAATTGAGGATCGGAAAGTGAAGCAATTGCGTGGTAAAGAGATAGCATTGGTGAGAGTGGCTTGGGGAGGACCAACAGGAGGAAATGTAACTTGGGAACTGGAGAGCCAGATGAAGGACTCGTATCCTGAACTTTTCGTCTAAGGTATGTTTTCGAGGACGAATACTCTTTTTAGTAGGGGAGAGTTGTGACACCCCAAATTAATTCATGTATTAAATAATTAGTAATTTAATTATTAATTTAATTAAAGGCTTAATTAATAATATTTTTGGGTTAAATGGATTAAATAATTATTTAATTAAAAGAAAGGTTGGGGGTGTAAGGTTTAATTGGAGGTAACTAATCTATTTCCATTATTTGGCAAATAATAAAAGGAATATAAAAAGGAATAAAAGAAGGAAAGGAAGGTTATTTGGAAAAGACATTATACGAGAGATTGGAGAAGAGAAGATAAAAGAGGAAAAAGTCAAACGCTAGGAAATTTGAAGAATCGTCGCGAGGTAAGGGGTGATTTCATTCAGTTATGATGCCTTATGGGTTTTGGGATACAGTTGAATAGTTGGGTATGTTAGGAAACTTGAATTGGAGATTCTAGGTTTGTAGGATTATCCCTAAATGTGTCGAATTATATGAATTGGAACCATTAGTAATGATATGGAATTATTGGAGATGATGAAAGTATGATATGTGTTGTGTATTGGTTGGATTTTGGTGTTTTAATTGCATTAATTTGTATGGGAATGAAAAGGAATGAATCGGGATACATGTTGCTATCAAAAACTGGGATTTTTGGTACTGCAGGTCGCAGGAACCGGTTTCCATGTGGGAGGAACCGGGTTCCTGGTACAAAATTCCAGGGGGAAGAAATCTGGGCTTCTGGGAACCAGTTACTCCTGGGGAGGAACCGGATTCCCAGTTCAAAATTTCCAAAATAAACCATTTTTCAACGTGGGAACCGGTTCCCGGTATGGGTGATCCGGGTTCCCCATACAAATTTCCAGGGGGCGTGTTTTTGAAAAATGTGGGAACCGGGTTCTCCCAGGGAGGAACCGGTTACCACTGTGTTGAACTTCAAAATACTTAAAACTTTACAAATTCATATTTTCCAAACCGTAACTCCGATTCGAGTACCATTTTTGGCAGTATTTCTTAAATTAAAAATACTATCTTATAAAACGAGAAAAATATAATTTTATGAAAATTATTTTTAAAAGAGTCGAACCCCCGATTTTTGAAACTTTAGTAGTTTAGGGACGATGGAGAATGGTTTGTAGAATTTTTTTGATTTAGCGAATGAGAACTAATGCTTATATGTTGTGCCTGATATTCATTCTAGTTGAGTTGTTATCATGTGATAGATTGGTATTGGCATTTATGTGGAATTATGTTGTGATCATATTCCGTTGATTTGATGTTGCATGCTTTTATGGTGCATGCATAAGCATTGTTTATGGTTCATTCCCATTGTGTGGAATTGAACTTGTAGGGCCAATAAACTTACCAGGAGGTAGTGAGGCTACATTCTTGACCCAGTGGTTATGGGCGAATCATTGATTGATGCTGTTTCCGAGTGTAATGGAACAGGGTGTGGACTTGGTTCACGTTGGTATTGCATATGGGATTGTAACATGCTAGGATGGTTTCCAGTGTTGCAATTTCCATTGATTTTTTATTTGCATAATGAATTGTGTGCAATGTTTGTGAACTGAACTATGATTATGTTATTGATAGTGGACTAACGTATTGAATTGTTCCGTTGTATTTAAAAACGTATAATGCATTCTATATTGGATAGAGATCTCACCCTTACTTTAAGGATTTCAGATTTGAAGTGATTAGCTACTTTGGAATTGGTGAGGACAGCTTCTAGAGTTGTGTTACTTAGTTAATCCGCGTGTCAGTGTCATGCTCTGGTAGTTGTAACACTGGGGAACGTTTGATTGGGAATTCTTTATGGATTTTAATTGATGGTTTTGGTTTATGTTTTGGTTTACGTTCTGGAACAATTATGGATTGATGTATTCTGTTTTTTTATGTTATAATTCCGCTGTTTAAATATAACTTTTGGTTTGTTTTAATTAATGAGTTCTTCAGTGAAAAGCATGATAACTGTTTTGGTTCTATTTTGAATTAATAAAAATTGTGACGCCTCTTGTTATGTGTTTTAAACTCTGATTAATATATATAAATCGCGGGTAAATTAGAAGGGGTGTTACACATCTAGTCTGTTTCTGGATGTGATCCATAGGGGATTCGTTTTGGTTGTATACAATGTAAAAGAATGTTTGAACAAGGAATGTTTAAATTGTATGGTCCCTAGAAGTAGAGGATGAACCTATTTGTGGAGAACTAGACCAACCTGACCAAAGAAGATGAAGATGCTGGAACAAGAAAGCTAAATTCAAGACTTCATGCAGGAGTGAAGAGTTTGGATTGTATTGTTCAGCCTCAACACAGAAAGAAGTTATCAAAATCTTCATGCGGGAGTGAAGACATTGATAAGGTAATTACCGTGCTCATATATTACCACATGGTCAAGATTTTTGGTTGGGTCTAGTTTGTTGCTTGAAGCAGAAGCAAGCTGATTGTAGGGTTGATTTATTTTCAATCCTTATGTACCATGCTTACAATAAGAACTGAGTAGTAAGCATTATGTACATTCTGTTGAAATATGGCTATTTTTCGTTGCATAGCCTCTAATGCAATACCTATAGTGAAAGAAGGACCCTAAGGTTATTTTTATCAACCAAATATGTTGGCAAACTATTACAACTATATTAAAAGTGTCAAAGATACTTGAGATCTTACTCAAGTACACTCATAAAGGCATGGATTATTAGACTTGATGGGCATCAATTGATCAATGATTCTCATTTTCATCTGCAAAGTGTGTACCTTGAAGACCTTCAAGGTTGAAGTATTCCTAGAAGATGGAACAGATGTTCTACTGGATGTTGGAACATTAATACTGGTATGCAGCTACCAGTTGAAGAACAAATGTTCTGGGTGCTAAACAAATGTAGTGTGAGTACATATGTTTGGAACCTGCTCCTGATCTAGAAAAGGAGACATATGTATTAGTTGATCAGGACACGATCAACAGGTCTTTACACTCTAGATGTCAGTTTATTTCTGACCTAAGCTTATAGGAGTATTAAGAGTAAAGCTCAATGCATGGAAGAAGACTCATAAAGGTATACTTCTCAGTTCCTTTATGCATAACCAAGATGAGCTTATATCTGGTATTTTCTTCTGATCAAAGGAACCAAATATGTGGAATTCTATTCATAACCATAGAACAGACTTGGAGTTGAATACTGTGTCTCAAACACAGTTAAATATGGTCATGAATGTTGATTTCCCTAGTCAAGTATCCAGAAAGGGTAGAGTCAAGAAGAATCAAGGATGTCAGATTGCTATGAAGGATCTGAACTATTAAGTGCCAGGCCATAAGTAAGTATGTTCCAGAAACCTAGATGAGAGAATCTCCTCTATAGGTACAAACTATGGCATCCATCATCTCAAAATCATAAGTGAGAGTCTGATGGAAAGCCTATTGAGATGTGGTCTATACTAATCCTTGATATGTCTGGATAAAAGTTGCTGATTATTGTGTTTCTTTTGTTCCACCCTAAGTAGTATGAATAAGATGTTATGGATGTTAACCAAGAACCATATTGGATGATGTCGTATCAAACTAAGGATTCCTAATTTGGAAACTGTGGCAAATTCCAAATAAAGAATACTTCAAGGACTAACATCAAAGATGTCCTTAATTTGTATATCTCATGGGGAGTAAAGGGTACTTGAGATCAACAAAGGCAATGTAATTCTGCTTCTAATCAAATGGAAAGTCTTTCAAAGACTAATCTTTTCAAGCCATAAGTACAATGTCAAACAAGAAGTCAGGACATAACTTAAGACATGTTTTATCCTTGAAGACTAGCAGGGATAATTCTTAAACTGTTTATCTAAAACATGTACTGATGGTGTGTATCACTTGCTCTGACTTAATGCATATTTTAATCAGTGCACAAATCCACCTGAAGCACTTCTTATTGAAATAAACTATCTTGATCAAGACAATTGTTGAAATCTAGGTATGTTATTTAAGTTGCTCACGTATTTAGAGTCTTTTCTTTTAGTTTCTTTTAAGTCTTTGTTTGTTGAGTCTCTCATGTCCTTCGTTCGGATATGAGTAAGTCTATAGTCTAATTAGGTTATGTTTGTCAACTTGTGTCAAACATAGGGATAAAGGGTAGTGTTCAAACATTATTAAGTCTGAGGTCCTTCTTTGTAGTTGTCTTTGCAAAGATTCTGAGTCAGTCAGTTTTTTTGTTTAGAGTCTTATTTTTCTTTGAATCATGAATAAAAATTGTGTCTTGTACTCTAAGTCATCCAATATAGAGGTCTAGTTGTTTATGTCTCTATGGATAGTCCAAGTAATTAAGTCCTGTTCTATGTCATGAACACAAATTGTGTATTGTGTTATGAATTATCCAATATAGAGGTCTGATTCTCTATGTCTGTAAATGGATGGTTCAAGTAATTGTATAACATAAACCATAGCAAGCTTAATTTGTGTAGTCTTTGTAGCTTCAACGTGTCTTTTGTTATTTTTATATATTTTGTTATATATTTAATAAACTTAACTCAATTATTTCTTTCGTATTGTTATATGTTTAGTAATACAAATATATCTATTAACAATAAATACTCTATTATTTAATTTTCATCCAATATAGAGGTCTAGTTGTTTATGTCTCTATGGATAGTCCAAGTAATTAAGTCCTGTTCTATGTCATGAACACAAATTGTGTATTGTGTTATGAATTATCCAATATAGAGGTCTGATTCTCTATGTCTGTAAATGGATGGTTCAAGTAATTGTTTCTGTTAATGTGTTTCCTCTTGTGTTCTAAAAGAGGATGTTGTGTCAATCTGTGTCGTAGCATATTTCTCAGTTTGAGGGGGAGTCTTCAATATTTTCTTCCTCATATGCATCATGGCCTCAATTTTCTCCTTCTTTGTGAATATGATGTATGTGGTGTTATATTTTCTATGCTATATTGAATTCGCAAGCTTAGTGCACAAAACCATAACATAAACCATAGCAAGCTTAATTTGTGTAGTCTTTGTAGCTTCAACATGTCTTTTGTTATTTTTATATATTTTGTTATATATTTAATAAACTTAACTCAATTATTTCTTTCGTATTGTTATATGTTTAGTAATACAAATATATCTATTAACAATAAATACTCTATTATTTAAATGATTTTTTTACGTATACTATTAATAACAAAGACATTTTATAATAAATTATAATTTTATTAAAACTTTATTTGTATATTATAAGTAGTTTTAAAAAATATTTTTTTCTTAGAAATTTTTTAACTCGTACCTCGGACGGGTTATATTTACAGTGATTATGAATAGAACAAAATATATGATTATGAATTAAAGAAAAGGAGTTACAAAATATCATAAACCTTTAATCTACTTATAAATAAAAAGAGTTAAAAAATATGTGATTATGTAACTCATAAACATTTGAATTACTTAAAACAAAAGGAGATACAAAATATCATAAACCTTTGAATTACTTTTTTTTTCTTTCTATTTTATAAGTACGATTCTTTAATTATATTCATTAACTCATTTATTGTATTGATATAGATTTTAATTTATAATTTAAATTATTATTATTATTATTTTATTTATTATTGTTCTATCATAATCATAAACCTTTGAATTACTTTTTGACTATTTTGTAAATCCTATTCTTTAATTATATTCATTCACTCATTTATTATATTAATATAGATTTTAATCAATAACTTAAATTGTTATAATTATTATTTTATTATTAATTCTTGTTCTATCAATAATCACTCTACATATAAATATGTGATATTGAGTTATCATCATTGTCTACAAACAATTTTATCATAATTAGTTATTAACATAATTTTTATATTTGTGATTTGTATTTATTATTTAGAAAAATTAACTAATACAAAATTTGTATAAAAATAAGTATAAAGTAGTAAATAATTTTAATCTTATTTGTTTTCTTTCATTTGTAATTTTTGTTGAGTAGTAACTATTAATGTATTTAGTTACTTTTTAAAAAATACTGTAGTAAATAATTTTATTCTTATTTGATTTAATAGTAAATAATTAGATATTATCAGAGATTTAGACGTTTGTTAAATGAAAAATAAGTGGTATAAGAAATATATTTTTTATAATGTTTAGTATTACTATAATAAATTTATTGTATTGAAGATATTTATATTAAATTATATTATATTTTATTTAGGTTTTTTTCACTTTTTAAGTCAACTGTATTGAACATAATTATATTTCAGGATTAAAATATCTTTTACTCTAAAATATTTAATTGTATAAAATTAAAAAAATTACTTAAAAAAGATATTTGATACTGATTTTAAAATAAGTACTTGAGCTCTTTAAATATTTTTTATATCATTAAATAAAATACATAAGGTATATTTTTTAAGATATTGATTAAGTATTATATTATTTGAAAATATTATTAACTAAAAAATCTCATCATTTTTTCTTTGTTATTGACTAGCTATTAATGATTTCTTTAATTTTTTGTTTGCTGAATTAACAAATTTATTGTATTAAAACTGATAAGTTAGATTTTTTATTATTCATATTCTAAACTGATAATTTTTTTATTTTCTTTAATCAATGAAGTATGATTTAATTCAAAAAAACAGTTAATACAAGGTGATTTCTAAGGATCCAACCACACACCCTAATTACATCAAAAGCTTTGTTATGTAGTCCCTGTGCTTTTTGCTAAACCATCCTCTATATGTGATGGCATTTTGATGTTATTCACAACTGTATTACTATCTATATCTTACTTTTCAAGGCAAATAGCATTTCTAAAGTTCCAACATGCATAAATTGTTTCAGCCACATCCGTCTTCTTCATGCCTACTTTTATACTGGAGTTGTGGCTAATCCATTTGACTTCATCTTCCCAAGGGAGTGGCCATGGTCCACATGGATCCATTGCAGGATTTGAACTCATATCTGTTTCATCACTATACAACAGAACAACAGATGGTCAATGGTTTCATTCTCACGACAGAAGCAGCAAGTATTATCGATAGTGAGGCCGATTTTTGCTAGCCTATCCTTGGTAGCTAGTATCATGTGGCATGATAGCCATAGGCAGAACCTAGCCATTATCCTAGCAATGTTTCCTGCCACCATGCCATACCAGCTATCCCCATTAGTGTCATGTAATTTCTTGTACATTTCCCCCATTTTGAACTTTTTGGCCTCAAGGCTTTTGTCCCAACAGCTTTCCACCTCAGGAATTCTTTGTCTCGATTTCAATATACCTTTATTGATCCAGGAAGTATTTTCTGCTATTATCCATGTGCATCCATTTGACCCAAAGACAATCACTTTTCCTGCAAAGGTTCCAAAGCAGCTTCATCAAAGATATGGTGTTTGAATCTTCCAGATCAACAACATTCAACCCTCATTTGATTTTGGGTTTACAAACCCTCTTCCAAGCCACATGGCTTTTTCTGCTCGGGGAAAACCTCATGTCCATATAAAAGTTCTACACGTTGCGTTGATTCTTTGGATCACAGATTTGGGTATGGGGAAACACTAGAGCCAGTAATTGGTTATGGCAAAGCCAACAACTTTCACCAGTTGGATTCTTGTCGCATGGCTCAAAAGCTTGCAACTCCAATGATGAATCCTGCCCAGAATTTTCTCAGTCAGGGAAAGATAGTGACTTACAAAGAGTTTTTTGCTCGTAATTGGCACTCCAAGGTATCTGAATGGGAAGGTACCTTCAATAAAACCAGTGATGTTGAGGATTTTCTACTTTATATCCTCCTCCACAACACCAAAGTAGACCTTATATTTGAATGGATTAACCATTACCCTAGTTGAGTTGGAGAAATTATGTAGAGTCTGAAGCATTAGTTTGACTGGACCTGTATCCCCTCTAGCAAATAAAAGGATGTCATCAGCAAAAGTCAGGTGAGTGAGCTCAAGTTTTTCACATATGGAGTGATGATTAAAATTAGGGTTATTTTTCATTTTGTGCAGAAGCCTGTTCATATACTCCATGACTAGCACAAACAGGAGGGGTGATATTGGAACCCCATGTCTGATTCCTCTCTTGGACATCATCATCTTTAAATGCTCACCATTTATGTTGAACCTATAGGAGACTGTGGATACTTCAGCCATGATCCTGTTCACAAAAATAGTTGGAATACCAGTTTCCAGCATAATGGTTTCAAGGGCTCTCGAATTTAGCATATCATAAGCCTTTTGTAAGTCTAGTTAAAATCAGGAATCTTGGGGTACCATTTTTCCTGGTATACCCTTTTATGAATTATGTAGCCAGGAGAATGTGATTATGTATTTGTTGTCCAGGTATAAAAGTTGTTTGGTTGTGACTGACTATTATGCTAATGACTCCTGCTAGTCTTGCTGTCAGAATTTTGAAGTATATTTTATACACAACATAACAACAAGAAATGAGCATGTATTCTTTCAGGTGTTTAGTTGTAACAGTTTTGGGGAGGAGGGTGACAAGAGTGCCATTGAAGTCCTTGAACATGTGATTGAACCAATAGCATATGGTATCTATGATGTCCTTTTTGACAATGCGTTAGCACCTCTTGAAGAATTTGGCACTCACTACGCCAAAAACAACTTATGGCAGCACTATAAAGAAAACGCTTTTATCTAAAAGCGCTGCCATAAGTTGTTAAAAAATTTCGCTAAAAAAAAGCGCTGCTAAAGGCTACCTTTAGAAAGCGCTTCTCAAAAGCGCTGCTAAAGGCTTCCACCTTAGAAAGTGCTTTTACAAAAGTACTCTTATAGGTGTACCTTAGAAAGCGCTGCTAAAGCCAATGAAAATATTAACCTTAGAAAGCGTTTTTCAAAAGCGCTACTAAAGCCAATGAAAATAAAGCGCTTTCAAGGAAAAAGCGCTGGTAAAGGCTGCACCTAAGAAAGCGCTTTTCAAAAGCGCTCTTATAGGTCATTTATAAATTTTTTAAGAAAACTAATTACGAAGGCTGCCCTAATTACTTTCATATTTCCCTCTTTTCTGTTCTCTCTGTTCTCTCTACCACGACCATCGTTACTCCCTCCGACTACTCCCTTCGTCTACTACCTTCGACCAGTCCCTCTGACTACTAAACGCCGTCCCTCGCCTCCGCCCCTCGCTGTGCCAACCTTCACTATTTCAGTTCCGACCGTGCAAAGAGAAGAGGAACTGATTTCGTTTTAAACAGAGGTGAGAAAGTAGAATCTTGCAGTTCCGACCGTGCGAAGAGAAGAGGTATTGATTTTGTTTTAAACAGAACCTGCATATTTTGTTCGTATTTTGAATCTTGCAGCATATGCATATGTTGTTTTGATTGTTTCAAGTATGTTTTTTAGCTGTGGTTATGTTTTGATTACGATTGCGAGCCGATTGTAACTTCAATGTAGCAGGTGTTTGAAAATGATCTAGAATTGATAGTTATCATTTGGAATTGAGGTTTAGGCATTTGTTTTGACTCATGAATTTATTCATTCTTTGTTCTGGTGTTTTTTTGTGATAAGCTTATTTTGTTAGGAACTATATGAAGACATCTTGGTGTGTTAGGTTCGATCCGTTTTTGAGTAGAAATGTTGTTGTCTATGTTAATAATGCTAGGTTATTCTGAGTTATCAGTGTATGCTTAGGTAGTGTCGAAATGGGATGATAATGTTAAGGTGTTTTTTGTTTTAGTTAAAGTTATACTGATTGATATTTGTTCTAGTTTCGATGAAGGTTTGGTATCGCCGCGTTTACCCGCGTAAGATATAACCGAGAAACTTATGGGGAAGCATGTCATTTCTTTTGTGTGAATTTGAGCGAGAAAATTCATTTTATTTTGAGTAATCGAATGAATTGTGGTTGCCTGGATTTGTTTTAGTCGATTAATTTTCAATTTGAATTCAACTGTGTCCATTGTTACGCTACAAATCTGAAGAAAGTGATTTGAAGTTGAATTGAACAAATAGCATGCGTTTTTGGATTCCCGGTTTTGTTTGTGAAGCGATAATCATATTTACCGTTGCGTTTACTTGAGTTTAAGTGTGTTTAGTACAATGTATATAATGCTGATTTTTTACATGTACATTGAATACTAACTTGTTTTTTCTTGTTTATTACTTGTAATATTCTTTTGTTCATATCATTCATGCAAGTTTCATTCGGTTCATTCTAATTCCATTATAAATACGCATTATTCATGTACATTCATACATTCTAATTTAATTGAGTATGATTGGATTTAAGTAGTTAAGACTATTATGCTGTGAAATCTATTGGTTTGATTGTGATAATCTCAGTTCAATTGTGATAATTTGATTCCACTATTACACTACAAAGTTGAAGAAAGTGTTTCGATCGATATACAAATGTTATGTTGTCTGATTCTGTTTGTTATAGATGAAGTGATTGTTGTTTAATTCTGGTTGTGATCTGCTTCAAATTTAGATGCATAGTTTGCTTTTGGATGTACATTTACATTGTTGATCTATTTTGAACTAGAGTTTATACATTTGGTTTTGTGATATCATTGCTGAGCTTGTTTGTAATTCGAATTTGATACTGTGAGATCATTATTGAAGATTAGAGGTTGTTGGTTTGAGTGTAAATGTTAGAGATGAAGGATGAAAAACACAAGAAAGGGGGTTTGAATTGGGGTTTTGAAATTAAAGTAAATTGGCAAGATTTTTTTTATCCTGGTTCGTTTGAACTCAAACTACTCCAGTCCATCCATCAAGGTGATTTGCCTCTCTCAACGAGGTCTTAATCCACTAATAAGAACTTGATTACAATTCACTAAGACAATTGTCTTAGTCTCTCAAGAACAACCACAACTTGGTTTCTCAAGGAATTTCAACTTAACAGTCAATTACAAAGATGTGTGTTTTTATGATGCTTCTAAAAAGCTATATCCCAACTGGGATTTTTACACAAAATATCAAGTACTTATGAACTATAGAATATGAATGATTTGAGATTTTTCTTTGTGTTGTATGCGTAGGAGTTCTCTCTAGTTTTCTTCAAGAATGGATCTTTATATAGGCGTCAAAAACTTATCCGTTGGAGACATGTAATCTATATATGAAATGATGATAATTGGACTTAATTGTTATTTCCATAAAAACGAGATCATGTTGGAAATCAGTTGTTGCTTCAAATCTTTATTTAATGAGTGGCAACGCATCAGAACATTGCAGCCAGAACATAGGTATTAGAGTTTGTAGAGCAGTTTGGTGCTTTTAGAAGTTTGGCTTGAATCCTTGATGTCTTGATCAGAAGATGATGTAGCAGAGCTTTAAGATTTCTTAGATCAGCTGACAAGGTTTACATCAGAGTTTGGTGCAGCCTCTTGTGCTTTTAGAAGTTCATCAGAACTTCGCTTAGAGCATGAATCTTCTAACATATCAGAACTTAGCTTAAAGCATGAATCTTCTAACGTATCAGAACTTCACTTAGAGCGTGAATCTTCTAACGTATCAAAACTTCGCTTAGAGCGTGAATATTCTAACATATCAGAACTTCTCTTAGATCATAGTCTTCTTCTGCTATCAGAACTTCTGTAGGTTCAGATCAAAATCTTCTTTTCTTTTCAAGGTCAGAACTTCATTTGCGTACTTTATTAAATAAAATTAGGAGATAACAATGTTTCATACAAAATATTTATTTATTAGGGTCATAACATAATTGTCATCAACAATACTTGTTATCATCAAAACTTCTAAGATTGGTGTAGAACCAAACTATGTTCTAACAATCTCCCCCTTTTTGACAATGACAAAACATAAATATTTTGACAAATAGATGTCTCTCCCTGAATTTAATATTCATATAAACTTAGAGAACATTGTACTTCCCTGAAGTTTCGTCCAGAGTATGATGAAGGTTCCAAGTTGATTTCCAGAAGGTTCCAAGTTGATTTCAAAAAGTTATGTTTCCTATTTAAATCTTTAGACAGAAATGAAATCAAGAATGACATTAGAGTGTTCGAGACTTAGTCTATCAGTAACTATGATGTTCAAAATATCTTACGTTCTCCCCCTGTTTGTCATAAACCAAAAAGAAAATAATATAAAAATAATAGTGCAGAATAGAAGATAATTGTATGAAGGGGAAAAACAGAGTACAAAAGGAAATGTGCAGAAGATGAAGGTTTGAACATGAAGTCAATTGATGGTTGAAAAAGAATGTTTGCTGAACGAGACCAAGAGAAATAATTTTCAAAAGAGAGAGAGAGAGAGAGAGAGAGAGAGGAGTGCAAATGCTTTAAAAATAATGATTTTGAAAGAATGTTACAGGCTGAGTAAAATTTTCTTGAAAAACATGAAATTAATTTTTTTTTAGAGCAAGAACAATGATGATTAAGAACCATAATGATTTCTGACAAGAGGGATAGCGTGAAAATATAGTGAACAGTTACCAATGTGACTAGCTCCTCAATGTAGCAACTCAAGCGTTTTCACTCTATCAGAGTTTGAACATGTGTTCATCTTATGAGAGTGACTCTAACGATTAAGATTGACAGGTGTTGTTCTGGTGAACTGCATGCTTCTATCTCGATTTGAGTCATCTCTCAGATCTTCTGATAGATTCTGATTCATTTACCCTTCTCACTTCTGAAGGACAATTGATCAGAAGTTAACAGAGAATAATATTCTAACAGTTAAACATATAAAATTAAGCTTTTCATTATGGGCATAATTCCATACTGAGATGTTTCAGAATTAAATTAAACCTATCTTCAGCAAGGGGTTTTGTAAATATATCAGCCCATTGATAGTCAATAAATTTTAAAGAAAGAGTCCCCTTCTGAATATAGTCCCTAATGAAATGATGTTTAATTTCTATGCGTTTAGCTCTAGAACGTAAAATAGGATTTTTAGATAAGCAAATAGCAGAAGTGTTATCACAGAGGATAGGAATGTTACTCTCGAATATCTGAAAGTCCTCAAGTTGACTTTTCATCCAGAGCATCTGAGTACTGCATCCAGCTGCTGCTATATATTCTACTTCTGCAGTTGATAGTGCAATAGTGGATTTTCTTTTGCTGGACCAAGATATCCGATTTTCTCCCAGAAACTAGCAGCTTCCAGAAGTGCTTTTCCTTTCTACTCTATCTTCAGCAAAGTTAGCATCACAGTATCCTACAAGTTTGTATTCTCTGGATTTTTCTGATGTATGTAAGTTGCTTCTGAGGTCTGATGTATTTCAATTCCCAGAAAGAATTTGAGTTCGCCCGTGAGACTCATTTCAAACTCTGCCTGCGCAAACTCTCTCCTAAGGGAGGATTTAGTAGAACCAAAAATTATGTCATCAACATAAATTTAACATATCAGAATATCATTATTAAATGTCTTACAGAATAAGGTTGTGTCCACTTTCCCTCTGGTAAAATCTTTTTCTAATAGAAAATTACTTAGTCTTTCATACCAAGCTCTGGGAGCTTGTTTAAGACCATACAAAGATTTTTTGAGTTTATAAACAAATTCTGGATGTTTTGAGTTTTCAAAGCCAGGGGGTTGATGGACATATACTTCTTCATCAATGTAACCATTTATAAATGCACTTTTTACATCCATATGATAAAGTGTGATATTGTGATTAACAACATATGAAATTAAAAGTCTGATGGATTCTAACCTGGCGACTGGAGGAAAGATTTACGTATAGTCTATTCCTTTTTGCTGACTATAACCTTGTGCTACCAGTCGAGCTTTGTTTCTGACTACTTCTACTTGTTCACTAAGCTTGTTTCTGAAGACCCACTTGGTTCCAATAATGTTGAAACCTTTTGGTTTGGGCGCAAGATCCCATACGTCATTTCTAGTGAATTGATTTAGTTCTTATTGCATTGCAATGGTCCAATTATTATCTTGAAGAGCTCCATCTACAGAAGTTAGTTCGGTCAGGGACACAAGGCCCACGAGAGATTCTTCAGAATTTCTGAGTGTAAATCTGGTTCTGATTAGATCATCTTTCTTTCCCATAATCATTTCTTCAGGATGAGCTAAGCTGCTTCTGGATGGCTTTTTTTGGATGGGTTCATCAGAAGTTACTTTGGTGGCTTCTTCAGAACTTCTGTCAGGATTATCTTCTGATCCTATAAATTGAACTTCTATATCTGCAAGAGAATCTTTTTGCTTTGACTTTTGAGGGTCAAACTTATCATCAAATCTGATATTAATAGATTCTACTACAATAAGTGTTTCAGTGCTGTAAACTTTGTAGCCTTTTGAGCATTCATAATATCCTAACATTAAACACTTTTGTGCCAATAGTTCCAGAGCCAATCATTTTACCCTTTTGGTTGCCTCCGAAACCTACGTAACCTCCAGCTTAAGTTCCAGACATTGGAACCTATGCTTTCCTCTCGTCATGTGTCGAGAGCATCCAGAGTTCAGGTACCAAGACTGGTGTTTCAACTTTGTTGTCAAAGACATCTGCAACATATACTATTTTGTCCTTATGTACCCATATCGTTTTGGGTCCTTTTTGGTTAGATTTTCTGTTTGAACTTAGGTTTATCATAACATTTTGCATAATATGATTCACTAGTATATTTTATGTCATGTGGGTGACCATTAGTGAAGTAAGATTTCAGAGGTGTGAATTTAATGACCATATCATCTACTTCAGAATATGGTTTCTCATCTTTAGAAGGCACATATCCAAAACCTTTTCTTCTTTTTCTACTTAATTTATAGATCATTAAAGCTATTTTGCTTCTGCCTATGCTTTTAGCAAGAAACTCTTGAAAACCAATATCATATTCTATCAAAATATTATCAGTATTACTCAAAACTTCTGAAATAGATTTTTCTTGAGCCTTTTGCAGATTTTCTTTTCAATTTTTAGTTCTGAAATGATTTCCTTAAGCTCAGAATTTTCTGTTTCAAGTTTCTTAGTATCTTCAGAATTAGATACAAGATTCCGTTTCAGATTCTTATACTTGATTTGAAGCTTCTGATAGTTTTCAAGTATTTCAGATAAGCTTTCAAGGTTTACATCAGAGTTTGGTGCAGCCTCTGGTGCTTTTAGAAGTTCATCAGAACTTCGCTTAGAGCGTGAATCTCCTAACATATCAGAACTTCGCTTAGAGCATGAATCTTCTAACGTATCAGAACTTCGCTTAGAGCGTGAATCTTCTAACGTATCAGAACATCGCTTAGAGCGTGAATCTTCTAATGTATCAGAACTTCTCTTAGATCAGAGTCTTCTTCCGCTATCAGAACTTTTGTAGGTTCAGATCAAAATCTTCTTTTCTTTTCAAGGTCAGAACTTCATCTGCATACTTCATTTAAAAAAATTAGGAGATAACAATGTTTCATACAAAATATTTATTTATTAGGGTCTGAACATAATTGTCATCAACAATACTTATTATCATCAAAACTTCTAAGATTGGTGTAGAACCAAACTATGTTCTAACAAGAGATAGTGATTATTGTTTGGGATTGGACTTAAATGAGAAAATCTGTTTGTGATACAATTGTATTTCCAATAGATGTTTGATTGATTTTAGTTGAATTTCGGGTCGTTATTTTATTCTTACTTGTGATTGTCTAGAGGTTTGGTTGTTTGATTATCGCTTGTTGTGGACTTGATTTATCATGTTTTGAAGTTGAATTGAACAAATAACATGCGTTTTTGGATTCCTGGTTTTGTTTGTGAAGCGATAATCATGTTTACCATTGCGTTTACTTGAGTTTAAGTATGTTTAGTACAATGTATATAATGCTGATTTTTTACATGTACATTGAATACTAACTTGTTTTGTCTTGTTTCTTACTTGTAAATATTCTTTTGTTCATATCATTCATGTAAGTTTCATTCGATTCATTCTAATTCCATTGTAAATACGCATTGTTCATGTACATTCATACATTCTAATTTCATTGAGCATGATTGGATTTAGGTAGTTGCTGCCCGAATTTTGGTTTAGGGGTTTAGAACTTACTTTGAATTCGATTTTCCATGTTTCGAATGTGAATTGAATAATAACTTGAGTTTCTTTGGTTTTGGTTTCATTTGTGAATTGAATTTCTTGAATGATCGATTACTTGGTTTTTGAATTATTCATGTGCGTCATATACGTTTCTTGAATTGTTTTATTTGCAATGACTTATCCTTGATGTTCTTTTATATGTACAAGGCTCATTCTCTGTGTTTCCGTCAATTTTACCTTCTCGTTTCAACTTCTCAACATTGCTGTTCGGTAAATCTGAGGTAAATTTCTTCCTTAAATTACTGGTATTGTGATGAATTTGTCTAAAATTGCGTGAATATGTTGCGTTTTCTTGCTCTGGATCCATTCCGTGTATACTTTGCATTTTGACAGAAACGCATTATACCATTTTGTGCCCTAATTAGTTGTTTTTGTTTAGCTTAATTAGTAAAACCATGGATAAGACATGGATGTATTCTAATTGATTGTCGAAAGAGTACGAGAATGGGGTATCGGAATTTGTTAAGTTTGATGTTGCGCACACCAAAGACCCCAGTCGAATGACATGTCCTTGTTTGGGTTGCTGTTATGGGAGTCGGGTTGATGCGGTTAAGTTAGCATCGCATTTAATACGGTATGGAATTGATAGAAGTTATACATGTTGGAATATGCATCAAAAGACAACCTATGCTTCAAAAGACAATTGCACAGATACATACGATTATGATCGAGTCGAAGAGATTGTAGAAGCGCTTGAAAAAAATCTTAATGATTGTCCCAAAATGTTCGAGAGGTTGGTAAGCGATGCAGAGAAACCGTTGTATAATGGTTGTACAAAATTCACAAGATTGTCTGCGGTATTAAAGTTGTACAACCTAAAGGCGAGCAATGAATGGTCAGATAAACGTTTCATAGAGTTATTAGCCCTTATGAAAGATATGCTACCAGAGGATAATTGTAACACCCGTAATTAATTAAACTAAATTAATTAATAAATATAGAGTACTTTCCGATTAATATAGTAATTAAGTCGAATTGTCGGTAGAATTGTTAAATTAATAATCGGGAGGAATTAGTCGAAAGTGAAGATAATGTTAGAATTTATTTTATCTAGTAGAATTATTAGATTTAATATAGATATTAATTAGGAGGATAAATTAGTATTTTAGAAATAAGATTTAATAACCAAATTATATAAGGAGCAATATATATATTAAGTGACCTAGAAAAACAAGGAGTATTATTGTTGCTTGCAAACCAAAAGGAAAACCACAGCCGCGTAGCAGTAAACCAGAAGGAGAGAAAGGAAGAAAATTGGAAACTAAGGGTTGCTAGGAAGGATCGTGCCGTCCGACAAATTGCTATTTTTCGATCGAATTCCGAGTTCCCTTCAATCCACAGGTAAGGGGTGGGGTTCGGGTTTTATAATCGATCGTAGGATAATTTTTATGTGGGGTTTAGGGCTGCTTAATTATACTGTTAATCCGGTTTCGTCGATAAAATTTCGTTGCTGGAATAAATTATATTAATGCATGTGTTGAATTAATTGTTGTGTGTGGTTATATTGTGTAAACTGGTATCGAATTAATTCTCTGCTATGCGTTATGATTCTGTGCAATGAGTCGATGCTAAGGGAGGCGACCGTCCCTGCGTGGCATAGGTGGAGGGGAGGCAACCGCCTCCAGTGGGGAAGAAGGGAGAGGCGTCCGTCTGGGAGAGGGAGACGACCGTCTCCCTGGGCTGCTTGGGGGTGAGGCGACCGCCTCAGTTGGAAGGGGTGGGCGTCCCAAATTCTTGTCTCATTGTTCTGTTTAATTTCTGTTTCTTCTTTGTTTTCCCTGAGAGTAGTATAAGGATAGGGTTCATGAAAATAATACTAATAGCCTAATGGAAATAGGAATAGCAGAAGGAAAATGTGAGGTAACAGATAGCAGAAGCCAATCTAGCAGTTACAGGTAATTAAACCAGAAGTGAAGTATTTAGCAGCAAGCAAAACATTAGCAGGCAATGTAAATTAAATAAGTGAGCTGATAAATCATAATGCGGAATTAGTAAGGAACTTTCATAATTAGTTAGTAGAATAATTAGGACTGATTACCAATGTTACAGGAAATTAAAACAGGGCAGAAAATAACACTGTCGGTCGAATTAAGCGGAGAAAATAGTTTGTCGGAATCGGACGAAACTTTACGGGACAGTTCGGGTATACGGGTGTCATACCCCAAAATTTTCCCTCCATATTCTCAAGACATTCCATACATCTATACTCAAGGATTCCTCAAGAGTTGATCAGACAAACTCTCTCCTAGACAATCAACCCAAACTAGGGTTTGGCAACTCTCAGCTCCAGATGGACTTCCAACATCTCCAATGTTCATCATGCCTCCTCATATGCTTCAAATATTCTCCATGTCAAGTTTCAAGCATTACAAGTCAAGTTTCCTCAGACAATTGCTCAGATGGTTGAAAATCAGTTGTATTGGATAAAAAGTCAACCGTGGTCAACATATAGTCAAACTTCATAATTTTTGGTCAACATCCTCATTTTGAAGTTACATTCATCATTTGATCAAGGGTTGATCATGATTCATCAAGAAAACTCAAGATTTGCTCAAAAGTCAAACTTTCTAAATTAGGGTTTCTAGATGAAAAGTCAACTGAACTTTGACTGATCATAACTTTCTCATACTTTCTCAGAAATTTTTCCACCACCTCTTGTTTTGAAGGAAATCCAATTCTCTACAACTTCATGTCTCACAAGAATGCCCAAAAAATGCTTCATTTGGAAGGTATGGATCAAAACATTACAGGTCCTTTTCAAAGTCAACAAAAAGTCAACATTTTGTTTTGAATATATATTGAGCATGGAAACTCAAATTGAGATGAGACCAAAAAGGTTGGTTAGAGAACTCTTAGAGCTTTCCAAAAAGTTCAAGAACACTCAAAAATGTGGGAAATTGAGCAAGATACACCATTCACAAGTTGGGCAATTTTGAAAGAGTGCACAAAGAGAAATACTTCTAAAAATCAAAAATTTTGCAAATGGGCCTACTTTTTCTTCATCCAAACTTATTCCTCACACCATTAGGAATATCCAAGCCCAATGCCACGAATTTTTATTTTATTTTTCTATTTAATTTGGAATTTATTCATTTAAATACAAATTAAATTCAAAAATAAAGTATAAAATCAAAATTAATTGCAAACTTGATTTTTATTTCTTCCTTGAGATCCAAGCAACTCATTAAAAGCCAGCAATTTTCGAAATTTGATGGATATGGCAAGATTGGATTGAAATTTGATCAAAATTGGAAGATTTGATTTTGTACAAAAATCAAATTTGATTGGCATTGATCATTGATTAATTCTTTCCCAAAACAACTCTGAATCCTTCTACTATATATACATGATACATACCACACGAATTAGGGTAGAAAAATTGGCTCAAGAACCCTTGTTGCAACTCAAAAAAACCGTGGCAAACAAGCAAGGTGCAATCCTATTTCCAGCCGTTTTCAATCGATTCTAAGGTGTCCATTGCATTCCTTGATACCTCCAGAGTGAATCCAGACCTTCACATTGCTCGAATCCATCCAGAATCAGAAAATCCGAGTTTGGTTTGTTCTTGAAAAATCCAAAATCGTATTTTAATTTTCATGCATTATTAACATGTTTCATTGTTGTTTTTGTGATTAGAATGAAGTTTGCAAGCGATCTGGGTTATTTTATTGCATTTCCATGGCTTGAATCGTGATATACCATAACTAGGGTTTCTGGGTTCGATTTAGGGCTTTGCATAAATGGAAAAATTGGACCATGAGACCTATACCAATGCGTTCGGAATGATCTCAGGAATCGAATCATGGCTTTAGAATTTATTTATATTATGTGTGCTTGATTTTTGTTGTAGCCAGGGTCTGTAGCGTCGAGCAATGGCCGACGCTAGCTTTCAAAAATTCAAAAGGAAGAAGATGAAGTCTGGCGCGAGAACGAGGCAACCAGAAGGAGACGCGTGTTTGTAACTTACCCGCTCCGATTTTCAAACAGCTTGCACACCTGGCTCAGTTGGTTAAGGCGTTCCCTGTGCATAGATGCTCTCCAGGGTCATGAGTTCGATCCTCACTGGCACCGGTTTTTGTTTTTCTTTTACAAACTTGCATATTTTCATATTTTTCATATTTCTATTTTATTTAATATTTTGCATCATTTTAATTTCTTTTCAATATTTTTTATCATGCATTAAAAAATACCAAAAATATTTTTTCCTTTTACATTTATTTTCAGAAAATACTTATTTAATTTATAAAATTAAAAAATACAATTTTGCATGCATATTTATTTTTATTCATAATTTTGCATTTAATTCATTTTTAATTATTAAATTGTATCCAAAAAATCCCAAAAAATTATTTTAGCATATTTATGTTATTTCCAGCATGTCATATTTTTCTCATTCAAAAACTTGCATTTTTCTAACATTTTTTCTCTTATTCGATTCATCTCGTATTTTCCGATTTCTCATTCTTTTACAGGTTATTCCGTTTCAGACGGTTTCTTTTACTGTTTTCATTTTTCCAATAATGTAACTGCTCATGGGATGTAATAGTTTAAATTAGGTTTTTATTTTCCGCAAGTTTAAATCATGTATCTGCCCCAAAGCCATGTAATAGCGTAGGACATTTATCTTTCCGCACATTTACATTCCACAATTTACTTTCCGCACTTATAAACTGCTAGTAACTAGGCGTGTATGGCAAGACTAAAATCAACATAGCCCACTAATTTTCAAAGATAAAAATATCTGAATCGACACACTCTTTTCACACATGCACCCCTTAGGGTAATTCTCTCTCGTTGCCTTTACGAATTCACATGGTCATGTCCCTCGAACGTAGAGGTATTCTAGCACCGTTGCCTTCAAAACAAATCATCATAGTCCCTTCGATACAAAGATCATAAGACCCACGATGTCGCCTCCGAATACATGATCTTGACCCTCGATTGTCGCCTACGAAAAATGATGATAGTCCCTTCAAATGTGCTAGGATACTTCCTACAAGTTGCTTTCGATGACCATCCGATGTCCCTTCGAATGTCCCGTCTACATCCAACGAATGGAGTTACCTACCAACTAATGGTATGGATAGCGCTATTCTAAAGGAACGTAAAACAACACGAAAACGACCAATTCTGAGTAGGTAATAAGACTTTTTGTTGCTTGCTCAAATCAAATGCTTTTCACACCTCACACTTTTGTCAAAGTTCAAACTCTTTTCAAAACAAAACATTTCCGAACACTTTGTATACATTCCTACATGAATCATTACAAAGTCAAAGCGAAATGCCTTTTCAAAACATTTTTGTCAAACACACAGAAAGCAATTTTTTAAAGTGATCTAAGAGCCCGTAGATAACTACGGATGGAAAGGGGTGCTAATACCTTCCCTTTTCATAACCTTCTCTCTTACTCAGAATCTAACGAAGGTCTTTTTCTGTACTTTTACCTTCCCTTAATTGGATAAAAATAAAAGTCGGTGGCGACTCTTGCTATCCGCACATTTGCGATACAAAAACTAAAAAGTCATTTCACCGTATCACAACGGGTAGTTAATTAAAATGGTAAAACTTTGTTGAAATTCGCATTGGTTGCTTGATTGTCTATACAGCCGGAACGTGTTGTTTATGTACGAATTAGATGATCTAAGAACCGTAGAATTATGTGGCAAAAGCTGAAAATAAAGTTGTTGATTAAAAATTATCGTTGCATTGTGTTGAAGTTGTATTTGGTTGTTGACGTTGATGTTGTTAATTAAGTTGATGCCGAATCGTGCATGATTTTAAGTTGTCGTTATTTAAGTTGTTGTTGGGAATTCATCTGTTGCATGATACATAGCATGTGCATTTCAAGTTGGCCTGGATTGGCACCACGTTGTAATTTGAAGGCTTATGCCTTGTTGAATGCCTCGATAACCTGGCATATTTTAAGTTAGGAGTTTACTCCAAATGGATCCACATGCATCTGCATTTGTCAAGTCGCATTTGAGTCGCATTTAAAGTTGTTGTCGGTTTTATGTTGTGTTGTGTGGATATCGTATGTTGTTGATTAAAGTAGTAATTAATGTATGTTTCTTTACTTAAGCATATGAGTTATCGTACTTTCACTTATATTATTTGATATCTCACCCTTTCTATTTTGTTGGTCGTTACCTTTATATTGGTAACGTGCAGGTAATGAAGAGTAGGAGGATTAGTACCTTATGGCATCGTCGCTCTGATACGTAGCACTCGGGGAGGGGGGGGGAAACGAACGCTTGTCTTATTTAAGTTTATGCAGCTATTTCCGTTGAACTAAATTCTGGTTTTTGAATAGTGTTTATGATGTTCCGTTGTTTTCAAGATGTTACGTCGTTTGGAAATAATTATGTTGAGGTTTCCGCTGCGGTTGATTATTCCAACTTGAATTGTTTAAGTTTATTTATGGAGAAATTGTTCTTATTCTTATGTGTTACGTATCCGCCAAGAAGTAAATGGTTTTAATGTTGTTTTTGAGTTGAATAAATGTAATGCCTCAAGTTTTTAGTTTAAAAATTTGGCACTCTGATTTTAAATAACGTTGGGTAGAATTGGGGTGTTACATTAGTGGTATCAAAGCAGGTCAGTCTGTCCGACCAAGTGTTGTGTCGTTAACAATCGAGTATTGTTAATTACTTTATCTAACTGCTACTTATGTTGTAGTGCTTAGTTGAAATGGCTGGAAGAAATGATGCTGCGATCGCTGCTGCTTTGGAAGCAATGGCTCATGCTCTGGAGAACCAACCTAATGCTGGTGGGGATGCTGGATCCCGAAGTTTGGCGACCTTCCAGAGAGAGAATCCACTGGTGTTCAAAGGCAAACATGATCCTGATGATGCTCTGGAGTGGTTAAAGGAGATTGAGCGAATCTTTCGCGTGATGAATTGTACCACTGCGCAGAAGGTTCGGTATGGAACTCACATGTTGGCTAGTGAGGCTGATGATTGGTGGTTGGATACGCTTGCAAGATTGGAGGCTGTAGGTGAAGAAGTCACTTGGGCTGTGTTCCGTAGGGAATTCATGAGGAAATATTATCCTGAAGATGTTCGAGGTAAGAAAGAAATTGAATTCCTTGAACTGAAGCAGGGTAATATGACCGTTACTGAGTATGCTGCAAAGTTTGTGGAGTTGGCCAAGTTTTATCCGCATTACAGCGCGGAGACTGCTAAATTCTCAAAGTGCATTAAGTTTGAAAGCGGTTTCCGTTTTGAGATCAAGAAGGCAATTGGGTATCAGAAGATTCGTGTTTTTCATGATTTGGTGGATAGCTGCCGAATTTTTGAGGAAGACAGAGAGCTGCTCCGGGTCAGAGAACTAGTGGGGAGGTGGTGCTCCTGCTGGTATTATTTGTTACAAGTGTGGGCAAGCTGGTCACAAGAGCAATGCATGCACTACTGAGGTGAATAGGTGTTTCCGTTGTGGACAGACTGGGCATGCAATATCTGATTGCAAGCATAAAGAGATGATATATTTTAATTATGGTGAAGAAGGACATATTGGGAGTCAGTGTAAGAAATCGAAGAAGGCACAGTCTAGTGGAAAGGTGTTTGCCTTGGCGGGTGATTCGTCGGGCAATGAAGACAAACTTATCAGAGGTACGTGTTTCATAAATAGTACTCCTTTAATTACTATTATTGATACTGGTGCCACTCATTATTTTATTGCTGCTGATTGTGTTAAAAGATTAGGTCTTATATTATCTTCTATGAATGGTACAATGGTAGTTGAGGTCCCAGCCAAGGGATCACTGACTACTTCTCTTGTGTGCTTGAAGTTTCCTCTGTCGATCTTTGGTAGGGAATTTTCTATTGATTTAATTTGTTTGCCGTTAAGTGGGTTGGATGTAATTCTGGGTATGAACTGGTTAGAGCATAACTACATTCATATTAACTATTATAATAAGTCTGTGAGGTTTTCAACTGCTGAAGAGGAAGAAGTTGTTTTGGTGTCGCCTAAGCAGTTGCGACAGTTGTTGAAGGAAGAAGTTGAGATGTTCTCATTGATGGCAACAATGTCAGTGGAGAACCAAACTTTAATTGATGAATTGCAGGTGGTGCGTGAATTTCCTGAAGTTTTCCCTGATGAAATTCCTGATGTACCACCGGAACGAGAAGTTGAATTTGGTATTGATCGTGTACCTGGTACCAGACCTGTCTCTATGGCACCATACAGGATGTCAACATCCGAATTGGCAGAATTGAAGAAGCAGTTGGAAGATCTACTTGAGAAAAAGTTTGTCAGACCAAGTGTATCGCTGTGGGGAGCTCCAGTGTTGTTAGTAAAGAAGAAAGATGGAAGCATGAGACTTTGTGTGGATTACAGACAATTAAAATAAAGTGACAATCAGGAACAAATATCCGCTTCCAAGAATTGATGACTTGATGGATCAATTGGTGGGTGCTAGTGTGTTTAGCAAGATTGATTTACGATCAGGTTATCATCAGATTAAGGTAAAAGATGAAGATATTCAGAAGACGGCCTTCAGAACACGTTATGGACATTACGATTATTCTGTGATGCCTTTCGGTGTTACCAATGCGCCGGGAGTATTTATGGAGTATATGAACCGTATCTTTCATAATTATTTGGATCGGTTTGTGGTAGTGTTTATTGACGATATTTTGATTTATTCTAAGTCAGATGAAGAGCATGCGGAGCATTTGAAGACAGTGTTGCAGGTTTTGAGAGAAAGAAAGTTGTATGCTAAACTGTCTAAATGTGAATTCTGGTTGAAAGAAGTTAGTTTTCTCAGCCATGATATCTCGAGTAGTGGCATTGTTGTAGACCCGTCTAAAGTAGATGTTGTGCTGCAGTGGGAAACTCTGAAGTCAGCAACTGAGATTAGAAGCTTTTTGGGATTGGCTTGTTATTACAGGAGGTTTATTGAAGGATTTTCCAAGTTGGCACTTCCACTAACAAAGTTAACCTGCAAAGGTAAGGCTTTTGTGTGGGATGTAGACTATGAAGAGAGTTTTACCGAGTTAAAGAAGAGGTTAACGTCGGCTCTAATTTTGACATTACCAAAACCTGAAGAACCTTTTGTGGTATATTGTGATGCCTCTAAGATGGGATTAGGGGGAGTATTGATGCAAGATGGGAAGGTTGTTGGATACGCATCAAGGCAGTTGAGGATTCATGAGAAGAATTATCCTACACATGATTTAGAACTTGCTGCAGTTGTTTTTGTATTGAAAATTTGGAGACATTATCTGTATGGCTCAAGATTTGAAGTGTTTAGCGACCACGGAAGTTTGAAATATTTGTTCGATCAGAAGGAAATGAATATGAGGCAGCGAAGATGGTTGGAATTGTTGAAGGATTATGACTTTGGTTTGAATTATCATCCGGGTAAGGCTAATGTGGTAGCTGATGCGTTGAGTTGGAAGACTTTACACATGTCAGCAATGATGGTTAAGGAGTTGGAGTTAATTGAACAGTTTAGAGATATGAGTCTCGTTTGTGAGACAACACCGTAGAGTGTTAAGCTCGGAATGTTGAAGATAAATAATGAATTCCTGGATATGATCAAAGAAGCACAGAAGTTGGATGTGAAATTGGTAGATTCGATGGTGGGAATCGATTAGTCGGAAACAAGTGAGTTTAATATGGATACATAGGGCGTGTTGAGATTCTGTGGTCGAATTTGTATTCCTGATGATGTAGATTTGAAAAGATTAATTCTGGAAGAAGGGCATAGGAGTACGTTGAGCATTCATCCGGGAGGTACTAAAATGTATCAAGATTTGAAGAAATTATTTTGGTGGCCCGGAATGAAGCGTGATGTTGCGTAATTTGTGTATGCATGTTTGACTTGTCAGAAGTCGAAGGTTGAGCATCAAAAGCCTGCGGGGTTGTTGCAACTGTTGGAAATCCCAGAGTGGAAATGGGATAGTATCTCGATGGATTTTATAACGGGATAGTATCTCCATTTGGGTGATTGTTGATAGGCTTACTTAGTCGGCTCATTTTATACCTATTGACATCAGTTTCCCTGTACCGAAATTGGCAGAGATTTATGTCAGGGTGATTGTTAAGTTACACGGTGTTCCGTTGAGTATTGTGTCGGATAGAGATCCGAGGTTCACATCTGATTTTTGGCAGAGTTTACAGAATGCGTTGGGGTCCAAGCTGAGGTTGAGTTCTGCATATCATCCTCAAACTGATGGTCAAACAGAAAGGACGAATTAGTCATTGGAAGATTTGCTGCGGGCAAGTGTTCTTGAAGAGAGAGGTTTGTGGGACACTTGCCTTCCATTGATAGAATTCACTTATAATAATAGTTACCATTCTAGCATCGAAATGGCTCCTTTTGAAGCGTTGTATGGTCGGAGGTGTAGGACTCTGTTGTGTTGGCATGAGACAGGAGAAAGTGTGGTGCTCGGACCTGAGTTAGTTCGAGAAACCACCGAGAAGGTGAAACTTATCCGTGAAAAGATGAAGGCTTCCTAAAGTAGACAGAAGAGTTATCATGACAAGCGGAGGAAAAGTTTGGAATTTCCGGAAGGAAAGCATGTATTCTTGAGAGTTACACCAATAACTGGTGTTGGACGAGCATTGAAATCAAAGAAGCTTACTCCTCGTTTTATTGGTCCATATCAGATATCGGCCAGAGTTGGAAAAGTTGCTTATAGGATGGCGTTGCCGCATAATCTTTCGAATTTGCATGATGTGTTCCACGTGTCACAACTCCGGAAGTATATTCCTGACCCGTCTCATGAGATTCGTATGGATGATGTACAAGTGCAGGATAATTTGACCGTGGAGACAATGCCAGTGCGAATCGCAGATCGCGAGACAAAGACGTTACGTGGAAAGGAGATTACATTGGTGAAGGTTGTATGGTTAGGAGCTGATGGAGAAAACATGACGTGGGAATTGGAAAGCAATATGCGGGACTCTTATCCCGAGTTGTTCGAATCAGGTAATTTTCGAGGACGAAAATGTTCTAAGTAGGGGAAAGTTGTAACACCCGTAATTAATTAAACTAAATTAATTAATAAATATAGAGTACTTTCCGATTAATTTAGTAATTAAGTCGAATTATCGGTAGAATTGTTAAATTAATAATCGGGAGGAATTAGTCGAAAGTGAAGATAATGTTAGAATTTATTTTATCTAGTAGAATTATTAGATTTAATATAGATATTAATTAGGAGGATAAATTAGTATTTTAGAAATAAGATTTAATAACCAAATTATATAAGGAGCAATATATATATTAAGTGACCTAGAAAAACAAGGAGTATTATTGTTGCTTGCAAACCAAAAGGAAAACCACAGCCGCGTAGCAGTAAACCAGAAGAAGAGAAAGGAAGAAAATTGGAAACTAAGGGTTGCTAGGAAGGATTGTGCCGTCCGACAAATTGCTATTTTTCGATCGAATTCCGAGTTCCCTTCAATCCACAGGTAAGGGGTGGGGTTCGGGTTTTATAATCGATCATAGGATAATTTTTATGTGGGGTTTAGGGCTGCTTAATTATACTGTTAATCCGGTTTCGTCGATAAAATTTCGTTGCTGGAATAAATTATATTAATGCATGTGTTGAATTAATTGTTGTGTGTGGTTATATTGTGTAAACTGGTATCGAATTAATTCTCTGCTATGCGTTATGATTCTGTGCAATGAGTCGATGCTAAGGGAGGCGACCGTCCCTGCGTGGCATAGGTGGAGGGGAGGCAACCGCCTCCAGTGGGGAAGAAGGGAGAGGCGTCCGTCTGGGAGAGGGAGACGACCGTCTCCCTGGGCTGCTTGGGGGTGAGGCGACCGCCTCAGTTGGAAGGGGTGGGCGTCCCAAATTCTTGTCTCATTGTTCTGTTCAATTTCTGTTTCTTCTTTGTTTTCCCTGAGAGTAGTATAAGGATAGGGTTCATGAAAATAATACTAATAGCCTAATGGAAATAGGAATAGCAGAAGGAAAATGTGAGGTAACAGATAGCAGAAGCCAATCTAGCAGTTACAGGTAATTAAACCAGAAGTGAAGTATTTAGCAGCAAGCAAAACATTAGCAGGCAGTGTAAATTAAATAAGTGAGCTGATAAATCATAATGCGGAATTAGTAAGGAACTTTCATAATTAGTTAGTAGAATAATTAGGACTGATTACCAATGTTACAGGAAATTAAAACAGGGCAGAAAATAACACTGTCGGTCGAATTAAGCGGAGAAAATAGTTTGTCGGAATTGGACGAAACTTTACGGGACAGTTCGGGTATACGGGTAGTTAATTAAAATGGTAAAACTTCGTTGAAATTCACATTGGTTGCTTGATTTTCTATACAGCCGGAACGTGTTATTTATGTACGAATTAGATGATCTAAGAACCGTAGAATTATGTGGCAAAAGCTGAAAATAAAGTTGCTGAATAAAAATTACCGTTGCATTGTGTTGAAGTTGTATTTGGTTGTTGACGTTGATGTTGTTAATTAAGTTGATGCCGAATCGTGCATGATTTTAAGTTGTCGTTATTTAAGTTGTTGTTGGGAATTCATCTGTTGCATGATACATAGCATGTGCATTTCAAGTTGGCCTGGATTGGCACCACGTTGTAAGTTGAAGGCTTATGCCTTGTTGAATGCCTCGATAACCTGGCATATTTTAAGTTGGGAGTTTACACCAAATGGATCCACATGCATCTGCATTTGTCAAGTCGCATTTAAAGTTGTTGTCGGTTTTATGTTGTGTTGTGTGGATATTGTATGTTGTTGATTAAAGTAGTAATTAATGTATGTTTCTTTACTTAAGCATATGAGTTATCGTACTTTCGCTTATATTATTCGATATCTCACCCTTTCTATTTTGTTGGCCGTTACCTTTATATTGGTAACGTGCAGGTAATGAAGAGTAGGAGGATTAGTAGCTTATGGCGTCGTCGCTCTGATACGTAGCACTCGGGGGGAAAAAAGGAACGCTTGTCTTATTTAAGTTTATGCAGCTATTTCCGTTGAACTAAATTCTGGTTTTTGAATAGTGGTTATGATGTTCCGTTGTTTTCAAGATGTTACGACGTTTTGAAATAATTATGTTGAGGTTTCCGCTGCGGTTGATTATTCCAACTTGAATTATTTAAGTTTATTTATGGAGAAATTTTTCTTATTCTTATGTGTTACATATCCGCGAAGAAGTAAATGGTTTTAATGTTGTTTTTGAGTTGAATAAATGTAATGCCTCAAGTTTTTAGTTTAAAAATTTGGCACTTTGATTTTAAATAACGTTGGGTAGAATTGGGGTGTTACAGTTCTTCCCAATCAAATGTATGAGGCCAAAAAGATGTTGTACTCTATTGGAATGAGCTATGATAAGATACATGCCTATCCAAATGATTGCATTTTGTTTCTAAACGAGTATGCATCGTTAAATGAGTGTCCTAAATGCGGTGCCCCTCGATATAAGAAAAAGTTGTCTCCGACAAAAGTCTTATGGTATTTTCCTATAATTCTGAGATTTAGACGGATGTATCATAGTGAAACCGATTCAAGACACTTGACTTGGAAAGCATATGAAAGAATTATTGATGGAAAGTTTTGACATCCGGCAGATTAACGACAGTGGATGAAAATTGATAATGATTATCCTGAATTTGGAAAAGAAGCAAGAAACCTTCGCTTGACATTGTCTACTGATGGTCTTTTTGGCTTAGTGACTACACCCATCTATCCTTGGAGCCTTAGAGCCCCATATATATTGCAGGGCATCATATAGTTCCTTCTGATGCAGGGTTCTATCCTCATTGCCATGATAGTGCCATAGCTTAGCACCTCAAATTCTATGCCATCTTTTGTATTCAATTCAGTGCCATCAGCTCTACAAACATACAACATTCGTTTCGAGTGCATTTTTGTTTTTAAAGCAGCATGGAAATAATGAATATTCCCATCACCAAGCTTAATCGACTCCACTTTAAACTTCTTCTTGATCACTTTTTATTTTAACCCATGCCACTTAATGATTTCTACATTTTTCTCCTTCACTTTCTAGATGACGTTTTGGTTGATTAAGTCCTTGGCCAAGTCTTGTTGAAGGTTTTGTAAGTCATGTCTAACGGTTGTAATGGTTCTTTGCACATCTATTAGGGGTTTTCTCAAATTTCTGATGGCGGGCCTCAACCTTTTAACCTTCTGCCACAAGATATACAGAGGGCTACTGCTGAAGCGGTAAAGTGGCAAGCAAAAAGTAAAGTATTATTTTACCGGGTGATAAGGTTATATCATATCATGTCCATAAAGATTAGTGTTATCGATTCGTCGTTCGACAAATCTTTCGTTAATGAGTTTAGGGTTGAATGGGTTATTTTTATGGAAAGGAAATTGTATGAACATAAACTAAATGTATAAAAAGGAAATAGACAAACTTATTCAGCACAAATGTACACTACTCCTCACAGCCTTAAACCCATTGATCATTTATACTCTACATGCAATACTCGTCAAAATCGTCATGTATATCTCACATCAGTGTCTATCTCTACAACACCAACGAGACATATCACAACTAAGGTTATGTCTAACCCAAATTGCGAGAACGATCGTTTTCTCACATCGACGATCTCCTAACCGACACTACAAAAAGAAAGCATTAAGCTTCGATACCCAAGTAATTATTAAGCCTAAATCTATCTCTAGAGTTTAGAACCTAACTTATTTATTTCCTTAATCAAAACTTATGATGTATATCTCTACAACAACACAAATCAAAACATAAACCCAAAAAGATCAAGGAAAACAACAAGATTGAATTGTAAAGCATATATCATTAAATACCATGATCAATACATATATATATGTTCAAAGTAACTATACAAACATAACCCAACAAATAGAGAAATATATATAGAAGAAAAGAGGAAAACCAAACATCTCACGGGTTGTCAGCGCCGATTGATGAGAAATTCGCCTTTGATATCAAGATGGATAATCCATTGTTGTTTTCTAAGCTTTCTAGACCAAAAATTGAAGATTTGATGAATTGGGACCAAAAATACCCAACCAGAACCTAAAAAATGTATTTTTCACCTAAATATGAGTTTCTCCCCAGCCTGCAACGCCCAGTGTTCAAAATCCACTGCCTGGTGCTCTAAAAAAGATTTTTAGTGCATTTTCACAATTCTAGAGTGCCACTGCACCGCCAAGCGAGCTCGGGGCGCTGCTAACTAATACTTGAAAATTTCAGCATTGTTTTTCCCATAACTTGAGAATTGTAACTTTGATTCGCGCATGGTTAGTAACGTTAGAAAGCTTATCCAGTGATCTATCTAACAATGTCTAAATATCAATGCTTGAATACCTACAAAAATGAGATAAAATCAATTAAACTCAATGATATTTGCACAATAACGCAATATATACACTATAACATAAACTATACCAAATATATACGAAAAGTTGAGGTTTATTAACAAAAAGAAAATGAGTTAAGCTAATGAGTGCTAATTATTAACACTCAAATTCATAACAATTTAGCACTCATCAAACTCTCCCCGATAATGATGTCATTTTGTTGAAGCGGTAAATCGGCAAGCAAAAAGTAAAGTATTATTTTACCGGGTGATATATGTTATATCGTATCGTGTCCAGAGATTAGTGTTATCGAGTCGTCATTCGACAAAGATTTCGTTAATGAGTGTAGGGTCGAATGGGTTGTTTGTATGGAAAGGAAAATGTATAAACATAAATTAAATGTATAAAAAGGAAAAAAGACAAACTTATCCGGCACGAATGTACACTACTCTTCACATACTTAAACGTATTGACCAATTATACTCTACATGCAATACTCGTCAAAATCATCATGTATCTCTCACATCAATGTCCATCTCTTTAACACCAATGAGAAATATCACAACTAAAAACGATTGTGTTCTCGCATCGACGATCTCTCAATCGACAGAACAACACATAAACATTAAGCTTCGATACCTAATTGATTGTTAAAACTAAATCTATCTCTAGAGTTTTAAACCTAACATATTTCTTTCCTCAATCAAAACTTGTGATGTCTATCTCTACAACAACACAAATCAAAACATAAATGCAATAAGATCAAGGAAAGCAGCAAGATTGATTTGTAAAGCATATATTATACAACACCATGATCAATACATATACATATGTTCAAAGTAACTATACGAATATAACCCAACAAATAGAGAAAAAAATAGAGAAGAAAAGATGTAAACTAATCATCTCACGGGTTGTCAGTGCCGAATGATGAGAAATCTGCCTCCGATCATCAAGATGCACGATCCATTGTTGTTTTCTAAGATCTCTAGACCAAAATTGAAGGTTTGATGAATTGGGACCAAAAATAACCAACCATAATCTAAAAAAATTTATTTTTTCACCTAAATATGAGTTTATGCCCAACCTGCACCGCCTGACGCTCAAAACAATATTTTTTAGTGCATTTTCACGTTTCAGCGCCACCGCACCGTCGGGAGAGCTCGGGGCCCTGCTGACTGATACTTGAGAAATTCAGTATTTTTTCGGCCATAACTGGAGAATCGTAACTCTGATTCGCATACAGTTTGAGCGTTGAAATCTTATTCACTATATATATATATATATATATATATATATATATATATATATATATATATATATATATATATATATATATATATATATATATATATATATATATAACAATGTCTAAATATCAATGCTTCAATACCTACAAAATGAGATGAAATCAATTTAACTCGATGGTATTTGCACGATAACGCAATATATAAATTATAACGTAAACTATATTAAATATATACAAAAAGTTGAGGTTTATTAACAAAAAGTAAATGAATGACGCCGATGAGTGCTAATTATTAACACTCAAATTCATAACAATTTTGCACTCATCAAACTCTCCCCAACTTAAAACATTATTTATCCTCAAACAAAGTCAAACAACCTAAAGAAATAAAAGACGATAATACTAGAATCACAAATCAACAGGTTTGAAAACGGAAACAAATGTATGGTTTAAATAAAAACATACAATCAAAGTAAACACTTACCGCTAAATACAACAATAACATTAAATGATACAAATTATTAGTACAAAAATTATGCAAAACATTCTAAAACAAAACAAACTCGATCATGAATCACACCTAGTAAAACTTCATCGGTAGAAGAAGAACACACAAAAGTGAGGGACATAAACACTCATCAAACAATCTTACAAACAAAAGACTAAATTGTGCATTCATCCAAAAATTCACATTAAAAATATAAAGGCAAGAATCACAAGGGCTTTTCAAGGTTGTAATGTGGATTGATTAACAAACAAGTGATGATTCCTAAAGCTAATTGAAACAAAAACTTGTCTAAACCTAAGGGAGTGATAAACTCACAAAGTTTCATACAATATAATTTCAATCAAACTTCTTCTTCATCCTAAGTTTCACACCAACACCCATCACTTATTAACACAACATTATTCCATACTCTATTTGTTTGTTTTTCTTTTTTTCTAAACTTTTTCTCCTTTTTTTCTTTTCACTTTTTTTTCTTTTTCTTTTTCTCAACCTCATAGAAACTACACTATAAATAAGCAAACAATGTTATCCCCAATTTGAATTCAACCAACATCAAAGTGTGAATACTCCCTACTTTTTAAGGTAAGTTAAAAATTCATAAATCAACACATGGTTGAGGGTTCAAGAAAATAAAGAATCACAATCCATACAAAAATATAACTAAATGCTCATATACAAGCATCAATTCAACAATATGGATAATGAAAAAAGGCTCAAAGGGGGTTACAAATGATCACACACTCATAAGGTGGATTGACTATTTGGCCAAGGTAGTTGTGCTCAAAATAAAACAAAATGCATTGGTCCTTTTCATGCATTCATATAATCAACACTATCAAAAGATTAAGCATAATAAAATCCAGTTAAAACAAGAACTGTGGCCTTTAGTATATGTGAATAATGGAAAGCTTCCTCACAATTGGGGTAAAAAGGGAACTAAAGTGATTCAATAAAAAAAAAGTAATGTAAAAGAATGAATGGCATGACAATTATAAAAATGAAAAGTTTCCTAAACATGCTATGCTATAGAAAAAGATAAACAAGTATCTGACGTGTACCAACTTCAAAATAATATCATTACCACACATCCGCAAGTTTAAACGGTTAACTTAGAAAATTACCGTTTGCGACTTCAAACCAAAAGACAAAGATTTGAGTCCAAACAACAAACAAAAACAAATTGATCAAATTGAATTAAACAAGTTGAAAAGTAAAAATTTAAAATTTAAAGAGTTGTTCCGATTTCAACTTGCTTAAACAGAAATCACCACACTACCTAAACTAAAACAATGAAAAATAATAAAAACATGCTTATTTTACGTCGTATGCTCGACGCCTGATATTTACAAACTAGCACGTTGCTTATGATGAGTCAAATGCTTCACTCCAAATTTCTCTCATGTCTTTGAGCACCAACCAGAACTACACACCTAACCACACTTTTGGCAAACATGAAAAAAGAAACAAATATATACACTATATTCACAAGTGCGTAAAGCAAGTAAAATTTACAAATTTGGTAAACATATACAAATACATGTAAAATTAAACATAAACAAGTTCATTTACAAATTGTATACAACATATACATTAATTACAAAACTCAAAAACAAAGAAATTATTGCTATACGAAACAACAAACACCATTCCCCGAGAACAGCGCCATTTTGCTGAAGCGGTAAAGAGGGAAGCAAAAACTAAAGTATTACTCTATCGGTTGATATAAGTTATATCGTATGGTGTCCATAGAGATTAGTGTTATCGAGTCACCGTTCAACAAATCTTTTGTTAATGGGTTTAGGGTTTAACGGGTTGTTTGTATGGAAAGGAAAATGTATGAACATAAATTAAATGTATAAAAAGGAAAAAGACAAACTTATCTGGCATGAATATACACTACCCCTCACAAACTTAAACCTATTAACCAGTTATACTCTACATGCAATACTCATAAAAATCATCATGTATCTCTCACACTAGTGTCCATCTCTGCAACACCAACGAGACATATTCAATTATCTATCTAACAATGTCTAAATATCAATGCTTGAATACCAACAAAAATGAGATAAAATCAATTAAACTCAATGATATTTTTATGATAACGCAATATATACACTATATCATAAACTATACCGAATATATACAAAAAGTTGAGGTTTATTGAAAAAAACAAATAAATTAAGTTGATGAGTGTAATTATTAACAATCAAATTCATAACAATTTAGTACTCATCAGCTACCTGTCACTGGCTCTACCCGATTCATGGATACTGCCTCATCAAACCCATCTAAATCAACATAACTATTGAAAAATTTGAAGATTCTTCTGTTGTGCCTCACAAGGGTCTACTTTTGTCAGCTGCAGGATCACATGGTCATACAAGTTAGGGGGAGGTGTCTAAGTTGAACATGGAGGTGTCTAAGTTGAACATCCATGCTCTAGAACCATGCAACATTACCTGATACTCTATCAATTCTCGAATAAATGGGACTAGTCACATGTTTGTTATGCGAGGTATATTAGTCTCTGAGGTTATCCATTTCCGTCAACTCACAAGTATCCATAATCCCTTGCAAATCTTTGAACTCATGCTCATGGATCACTTTGTCTCCAATTTTGTCCTTGCTTCTTAACACATTGTTGTAATCTCCCATAATACACTAGGGGTCATGGTTATTCCTATGAATCTTTTTTATATCTCACCAAATTTGTCTTCTCTACTCAAGGTTATTCATGGCATAGACCACTGTCATTCTAAACTTGAGGGATCCAGTTCCATCTTCCACCATGTAGTGCATGAATTAGCTGGTACTGCTCTCAACAATAATCCATGTGGTCATAGTGTTCCAACTCACCCAAACTCTCCCATTTTTATGGTGACTGTAATTATCCTCAAAGATGTCATGAAGTCTCATTCTCTCTCTAATCTGCGTAGCCATGTCCTGCTTCACATAAGTCTCTAGAAGAATGCAAATATATGGTTGTAAGTCTAAGATACGGGAGTATATCTCTCAACTTACTAACCTCATTGAGCCCTCTAACGTTCTAATAAACTAACATGGGTCAAAGGTTTGGTGCAATATGGGGCCTATCGAGTCCCCTAGAGCATTGAAACCATTGTTGCAGTTAATACCAGGTGTTTCATTTTGTATCCTATTCTTCTTGCCTTTTTCAGTTCCTTTTCCTTTAGGTGATGACAAAAATAGTCCCCCTTCATTATTGATCACTTCCACATCATCCTTTAGAGTCTTCTCCTCATTGGTAGGTTTGTTCCCTTCTAATTCCCGAGGTCTGTTCCTTTCAAACTCTTTATTGTCTTATTCATTCCACCATTAGATGTCTATTTTAAACGGATAATTAAATGTGAAATAATATACTTTTATGTAATTTAGACAAAAAAATATTTTCCATTCAATAGTAATTAATAAATAAGTTTTTTGATAGTAATTATTTAATGTTTAAAAGGGTAATTAATTATTTTATACACACACAATATATATATATATATATGTGTGTGTGTGTGTGTGAATTATGAATGGTACTGATTTTCATGTTGTAACTTCTTTGATTTATAAATTTTCACGAAAAATATTATAGTATAAATTCATAAGATTTATTATTATCATTGATATTATTATTATGATGAGTATACATTATATGTAACTATATTTAGTAAAATTTATTTATTTATTTAAAATAATATTTGAGGTAAAGATTCAAATCAGTCTCATACGGAGCACGGATCGATAATCAACTACCTAACTAAGAATATAATATACCACTAAAAACCCTTAATTACCCTTCTTAAAAAATAAATTTGAACTTACAAATATCCTTAATAGTAATTTACTAAATCAATTAAATTGGACCAATAATATTATCCCATTCATCCAAGTGGCACATATTTTTCAATTCTTCTGTTGGATTTTGGCTGAAAAGTTGCATTACCCAATAGACAATTTTATACACCATTTCAATACATTCCATTTTCAACATTTCCCCTCTCTTTACTTTTTCAAAAACATTTCATATTCATTCTCTCTCTTTCTCACTCTTTCTCGTCTACCTCTTTCTCTATCTGTGTTCTCTCTTTCATCCATAATCCTAACTTTTTCCTTTCTTCCTCCTCCTCCTCTCTCCCGAAACCCTAGCCGCTCAGAACAACATTTTCTCACTTCAACATCCTTATTTCTCTTTCAGCAGCTTCGTCCATCTCTCATGCCACAAAAGTATCTCTTTATCTCTCTCTCTCTCATCAGAGTCCTTTGTGTAGCGGCAAAAACTGCGAGTATAAGCCATTGAATTGACTTAACTTAAAAAGTAACAGAAGAGTCTCCACCACGCTTTTATTTTATCCAAAGGACTAGGAAAAAGAGCGAATAAAATCCTAAAAAAATCAGAGATCTGGGACCGGGGGTTAGTTATGCAAAGGGAAGGTGTTAGGCACGCAAAGCATCTACAGTATGTAACACCCCTTCTAGAATACCCCGCAAATTCAATTATTAAATCAGAGTTGTCATAACGAAAGGGCATTACAATTTGTTAAATACAAAATATTTCATCAACATGTCATGCTTTTACTGAAGAACTTTATTAAAAATAGCCAAACCAATAATATGTTCTACACAGCGGAAAAATAGCATAAAATCCGGAATAAATTTGATTCATAATTATTCCAACATGAACCAATATCAAAACAAATTCAAACTGTAATTTCCAAAATAATCTTTCCCCAATGTTACAACTACCAGAGCATGACACTGACATGCGGACAACCTAAATAGCACAGCTCAAAGCTATCCTCACCAGCTCCTAAGCGGCTAACACTTCAATCTAAAATCATCAAAGTAAGGGTGAGATTTCATCAACAATTAAAATGCAGTATACGTTTCTAAAAACAATAAAACAGTCAATACATTATTTCACCCTTATTAGCATAATCAGATTACGGTACACGATTACGATTCACACCGATCAATACGCACAATAACAACAACAATGAAATTATAACACTGGAATCCATCCTATCATGTTATAACTCCATATACAATGCAGACACAATGCATGTGGTACCAAACATGAACTTAATCCACACCCTGTTCCGTTTACACCTCGGAAACAACGTTAATCAACGATTCACCCATACACCACTGGGACACGAATCTAGCCTCACCACCACTAAACCACTGGGTACGGGTATTGGCTCTGCAGGTCCAATTCCACACAATGGGAATTAACTACCACCAGAATGCATATGCATGCACAACACAAAGCATGCAACATTCAAATAAGGAATATGATATCACCACATCATTCCATACCAGCCAACACCAACAAACAGTACATGATAACAGCATATACAACGTCTATCACAACACATGATATTAACATCTATCAAGTATTTACAACATCAACGACGAACAACCACGAATAACAACGAATCCCTCATACGGAAAGTCACATTAATCCAACAAGATTCAATTACTAGGTGTTAAGAATGTTTTTATAGGAAAGTACATGCTTCCAGCTTTCCAACGGTACCAACTACGACTAAATCGGAGTTACGGTCGTCGCAAAGATATGACCAAAACAGTTTTTCAAAAGTTATGTTCTATTTTCAAATAGTATGAGTCGATCCAAAACTCCATGTGTCGACTCATACATGGCTTGTGTCGACCCAAGAAACATATGTGTCGACTCATACGCAAATAATTTTTCTGTTTTTAAAATTTTCTTCAGTATGAGTCGATCCATAACCCTCTTGTGTCGATACATAGCATCCTTGTGTCGATGCAAAACTTCAAAATTCGCCACATGAGTCGATGCAAGATTCTATGCATCGATACAAGCCTTTCTCGTGCCTCTGGTTTTCAAATGTCTTGCTACTTGTATCGATACATAACAATATGTGTCGACTCATGCTACGTTTTTGTCACCAAAAGCCTGGTTTTTCCACTGTTTTGCAGTTCCAATTGATGCCATTCATCACCAACAACCATAGTATAACAGAAACATTAATTATTATGTATTTTCACATCAAATCAACAATAGAATTACACTCCCTAATTAATCTACAATCAATCTACACATAGTAACCATTCCTAAGAATTTCAATTGGGGTTTTTACGTCGGATCATATCATTAGGGCATAACCTAGAAAATCCTAATTCGAGATTCCTAATGTATTATTCAATCCTATTGATTATCAAAACCTATAAGGCATATTAACTAGACAAAATCACCCTTTACCTTGCGACGGAGCAAGTTGCTCCGAATTCAACAAAAGTTGACGTACTAGCTAATTTTGACGTGTAGAACATAGTGGTGAGGTTTGTTTTTTCGAAACTACGAATTTTTATGAAATGACCCGAAATAGGCCAAATTATGGTTAAATTGAATCGGATTGCGTTTTAGTCGATTTAAGGCACGTATGGACAATCCGATTGCGATGTTGACGATTATGATTAATACCGGTTATTAGGAATGACTTTCGCGACGATTATTGGTGTTTGACTATTTTTCCGTATTTGGAATTTGGTGAATAAATTGATAATGATGTGGGGTGATTAAACATTATATTTGCGATGGTTTATTTATAACGAATACTTGATGATATGCGATGCGATGATATGTTTATCTTTATGTGGATAAATATGGCAATGTGGACTTTATGTCAATTTTGATGAGCGATGATGATGTTTTTGTTGTGTAGTGTTTGTGATGATTGTATTGTCGAGTCACATACATTGCATAGGCGACGAGGGCTTTTATGCCAAGCGACAATGGGTTTTATGCCGAATGTTCCTAATTATGGACAAAGCGACGGGTACCACATGCATAACATAGTCGTGTCTCATGGAGTCGGTTATGTTTATGTTTGAACTGTTTGGCGTTGGGTTTTAATTGACGGTTTAAGTTGAATTGCGATGTTATATGATGCTTTATTTTTTAATACATGTTGACATACTCTTATCAACTTATATCATTTATAATTCCAAAACTATTTATATATTTTATCATGCCTTTAATTATATGTTTTGGAGTATCTCACCCTTTACTTGTTTCGTCGTTGCCTTTATATTGGTAACGTGCAGGTGATCCACGAGGATGATGAGGATTAGCTCGAGTCTCTTTATTTTGAGTCGCTCTGCTCTGATCGTAGTAACACTCGGGTTTTGGGGGACGTTATTATTTTGATAGGATAGTTTATGTATACTATCTTATGATGTTATAACTTTATGTATTGATGATAAAATGATGATATGTATATTTTGTGAACACATCCGCTGTGTTGCGAATAGTCATATGTTTATATGATGAATTATGATATGAATCGGTATATCCGACTTTGGATTTATGTGATGTGCATTATAATACAAAGTGATAAAAATACGAATATGTGATGCCTCAATTTTATTGGATGAAATTTTGAAACTCTGGTTTTATTATTAATTACGAGGGGTAGAATTGGGGTGTTACAATCTGCGCTTTCATTGCTGCCACTTCTGCTTGAAGTTGTTCCATTTGTCGTTTTTCGTTGTTCCGAGTCAGGTAATGGTGGAAGTTTGCAATTTTCTGCTAAATAAAAGCAGAAGCCAGGGATAAGAATTCCGCTCCAAACCTGTTATGCATGGTATGTATATATATGAATGTTATACATGTAATGACATATTTGAGCATTTTCAGGATTCATAACACTTTGACTCAAGTTTTAAGGTTTAAACATGATAATGGATACTAAAAAGTCTAATCCTCATTGAATCAAAGAAACTTACAAGCAATTTGAACAATTGTTTTACAATTCATATGATGAAAGGAGTAATCCCATCAACAAGCCTGATGGTGATTTCCCACAAAAGACAAATAAAGCACAAATCTAAAAAACAGACATAGGAAGTCCTTCAACATCTGGCACATCCAATTGAATATTGAGACGTTCCAACTCTCCAAAGGTATGGGATAATTAGGATTCTTTCTCTGGGATACGGGCTTCATATGTCAACTTCTGATTATGCATTTGCCTCTTCAAGTCTTCGATTTGAGCTTTGTACTTCTTTTCCAAACCGGCGACAACTTTCTTGTGATATTCTACGGGGATAGAGAAATCTTCAACTCTAGGCCGCTTCCTTGTTGAATCAAATGCTTCTCCTTTGAAATTCTTGAGCTCGTGAGTCAATTGGTTCTTTGTTTGAGTGGCAAGAAGACAATTCACTGCTAATGTCTCCTTCTCTTCAAGCAAAAGGCGATTATGGGCAAGCACTCGCTCATAATCTCCTTTTGAGACAACATCTAGAACTAACTCTTGAGGGTAAAAAGTTGTAGCTCCGGTAATGGAAGGCCACTGACAATCACCATTTCTCTCCTTAATCCACTAGATGTAGGAAGCATAGGCGTGGGATATTTCTTGTCAAAATATTATCCTTCTTCAAGGCGGATGCTTTTCCATGCTTGAACGACCTTAGTCATCATCCCAATAACATCAGGCACATCATAGTATAGAGTTTCCCGCACAAAACTCGCGTCAGGAGGTCCTATCAAAGCATAACCCAACTCCCTCAAAGCAAGAGTCAGATTGTAATTGATACCCCCTTATGCCCATGAGAGGGACATTAGGGAAGTCTGCACAATGGATTATAATCTTCTCGCTCTCAGTCTTGGACATTTCACGCCGACTCCAACCAATATCCTGATATGTGAGGCCCATCAATCTTGGAACCCACCTCATGATATGCTAAGTGTCAACAAAAGCACCGCTTTGGGGAAGAAAACCCTAAAACCAATGGTATAACAATGACGCACAACAATTTACAATTCCACCTTTCCCTTTAAAGCTCCTAGACCGTATGGAATGGTAAACATCTCCCAACAAAGTTGGAATAGGATTTCGCTGGATGAAAATGGAGATAGCATTCATATCAACAAACTTAGGCTCATTCGGAAACAAACACATCCCATAGATGCAACAAGCTAGAATGGCGTTAAAACTCTTCCAATCCTTCTTAGAAACTTTGGCATTACCTTCCCGCAACAGAAAACCCAAATGAAAACCTCTCATGACACCCTTGCTTGCAGCATTATCGGACACCACAGATTTCTCCAAATGAAGGGCCTTGGCGATCTGATCATTAGTCGGTCTCTCCATAGAGGCATGGAAAGGCACTTGATGAAAGATAGGAATGTCCAAGATACTAGAATACTCTTACAATGTAGGCATTAACAAGTAATTAGGGAATACAAAGCATCTCAACTCACGATCATAGAATTGGAAAAGGGCCTGGAGCCCGTCCTTCTGGTATTCAATTAAAGGAGACTTCAACCATGTTAGAATTCTTCCATAATCTTTGGTGAACGTGCCAACATTCTCTGGTGTAGACTTATTAGCCAATAAGAGGAGATTCTCGAGAGCAGGAGTGGGGAATTTGTACACTGGATGACGTCTCTGATTGTTCTTCTTTTCAGTATCCATCTTCCAAAACAAACCCACCACTAGACTCAAAGGCTAGAGAAATCCTGGAAATAAACAAATATGCATGTTAAAAATATGCAAATTAAAAGTTTTCATGAATGCAATGTTTTAGATCCATATCTCCTGTATATTAAACCACTGTTGTACTGAAATCTCGGACAAATATGACAAGGTCATAAGCTTGACACCCAATTGAGATATCATGTAGAAACCAAATCTGAATATCACAGGTTCAAAGGTCCGGCGTCGAACTAGAATTCCATAGAAAATACCAGAAAATACCAAGTCACCATCAATAACAAAGTCACCAACAGTAACAAGTCACCAACAGTACCTGTACTAATGATATCCCGCCCCAACTCACAGGGTAATTCTAGACACAACGGGGGTCCCTAATGATAAACAGAGTCGGTGATCCTTTATTGAGTACTTCGCTGACTACACAACAAGGTGTAGGGCGAAAGCACCGTCAATCGAATCTCGTCTGAGTTCGGTACTTCATGCCTCCTCGCACACACCACGAGATGCGAGATTCGACATGAACATCCATCTAGCCTATATGTCACTAGCCAGGGTAGTGGGCCTTTTACCTCAAGTAACACCCACCCAAATCAAGGGATCAATCAGTACAGCAGCAACCCATATATAGGATATATGAAAGCAGTAAATATGCCACATAGAATTCAATGGAAAGCATACAAAGGATGATGCAATAAAGCAAATAGATAAACACTCAAATGACATGAAAATAAAAGCTAGTATCAACTCCTGGATGGACCAGCAATAGGTCAACTGTCCCCAATGGATTCGCTAACTAAAACCACCCAGCTGAACTTCCGACTGATAGGGGTGTATCAATGGAGTCGCCATCAAACGTCTTTTATCTCACGATGGAGAAAGGAAAAAATCGAGTAAACCTGAAGGGAGAAATTGCGATCCTTCGACCGAGAGATCGAGAAAATCTAGGTAAGGGAGTTTGTTACGCGAGGGGAAGGAATTAGCACCCCACACGTCCGTAGTACTTTATGATATCCGCTTCTATTTCCTAGCTAAAGGGTGTGTTATATCTATCTATTACTCAATCGCTACAATGCATGCAAAAGAAAAGATAAAATAAAGAAACCACGGGGAAAAGAACGTAGTATTTACAAAGTTTGCTCGATCGAGCCCCTTGATAGGATGTCTACGTATTCCCGCGTGCAATGGGAAATTCAGAGCGCCATAGTTCGGCTCACTTGTTTTGGTGGGTTTTGTGTTTTTTACTTGTGAAAATGGTTTTAAACACAAAAGAGAAGACGTGCAAAGGCAAAAAGAGTTTTTCTTGGTTGGTTGCTTTTACCTTGAGAAAGGAGTTCAAACCATTATTAAGTGTTTTGTTTTCAAAGGAAAAAGAAATTAAGGTTTAGTTTTATTTACATGCAAAGGAGGCAAAAGAAACTAGCAAAACAAAAGGGATACTAACTAGTACTAGCCCTAATGTTATAATGCAAAAATTGGACCTACGGTTGAGGATGTAAGGAAATCTCTACCTATGTTAACATGCAAAGGATGTAAATCCTAATGTCTAGGCTCGAGAACATATCATAACCGAGAAATCCTAAGGGAAATCAAACAAATCAAACACAATCAACAAGTAGAATCGCCCTAAACGGGTCTTTAAATAAACCAGAGGGGTTCCTGAATATGCTCCAACTACGGAAGCCTCATCATGCATCTCTATTCCTACTTCTCATGGCAAAAGAAAGTTGTAACGCCCTACTTCTCATGATACCTAGGAAAGCTATAAGAGAATACGATAAATGGTGTAGAAACTACCAAACGGATATAGAATCCGAAGAGCACTGCGAGCTGATGAAATACTCCACAAAACTTTAAGTACTGCAGCCATGCAATAAGAGTAAACCAGTGCGAATGGTTCAAAGCATCAAAAGCAAGCGGAATACGCGCGATACGCATCCGAAGTGATAATGCCTGCAAGAACAAGATTAAACCGAACAAACAAGGTAGGAGGGATGCACACGTGGGTGTACAAACACGAAACACCTGCAAGAAGGGAGTTAGACCCAAAAGACAAGAAAAAGAACGTATATGTGGGTATACAAACGTAAAACCTCAGATAATTGTGTCGTATGTATATACAACACAAGCCCCTGCATCAAACACATGTCAAACCATGCTTAGGAATGTTAGAACACCTGCTGTTTGTAGTTAAAACTAAGATAAAATAGGGGGAAAACCCTAGTCCAGGTCGCGCTAAGCCTGCTATATGGCGCTAAGCGCGACCCAAACAGAAGGTTTGGCGCTTAACCTGCTCTGGACCGCGCTAAGCGCGACCTGCAAAACAAAAGTCAGTAAGTTTGGCGCTTAGCGCGCTCCTGGTGGCGCTAAGCGCGGTCTGCAACTTGTAAAAAATGTTGTTTTTGATCCGGATCACCTGTCCATGACGTTCTCATGCCAAAAGTTGATCCATACAGTTAGGCAACAGTTTCATAGCTTATAAATGACTATCAAATGCATGAGCATGCGAGGAATGCAAATCGAAATGATAATTCCAATGCTCATAGATGGAAGTCAAATGCATGAACATGAAAGGAATGCGAATCAAAACGATAATTCCAATGTTCATGGATACAAGCCAAATGCATGAACATGCAAGGAATGCGAATCAAAATAATAACCCCAAAGTTCATATGCAAAGTCAAATGCATGAACACGTAAGGAATGCAAATCAAAATAATAATTCTGATGCTCATAAATGAAAAGCAAATGCATGACCATTCGAGGAATGCAAATCAAAATGATAATTCCAATGTTCATAGATGAAAAGCAAATGTATGAATATGCGAGGAATGTGAATCAAAATGATAATTCCAATGTTCATAAATGGAAAGCAAATGCATGAACATGCGAGGTATGCAACTCAAGATGATAATTCCAATATTCATAAATGGAAAGCAAATGCATGAACATGCAAGGAATGCAACTCAAGATGATAATTTCAATGTTCATATGCAAAGTCAAATGCATGAACATGCGAGGAATGCAAATCAAAATGATAATTTCAATGTTCAAGGATACAAGTCAAATGCACGAACATGCAAAGAATGTAAATCAAAATGATAATTCGAACGTTCATGTGCAAAGTTATGACGTATGAACATATTAAGAATGCAAGTTGAAACAACAATTCTAATGTTCATATGCAAGATTGGGTATGAACATGCCAAGAATGCAAGTTGAGACAATAATCCTAACGCTCATGTGCAAAGAAGCAATGCAAGCAAGTCATGCTACAAAAGATGTGGGCAGCTCATGTCAAGTTTAGGTTATGCATTAACACATACACTCGGAATGCATATGCCATGGATTTATGTACAATGCATTGTGTGCCTAGTGATCAAAATGCTTTGAAATCTACATGTCAACGCACTTTGAATGCAAATTATGCTTCAAATCATCATAAATCAATGCAAATCAATCAAACTAAACGCTCTCTAATGTATGAGCATGTAATAGATGATGCAAGATGCATAAATTTGTTAGCTATATGCAAGGTAGATACAAATGCACAAGAGTATATGCATGCCATGTACAAAAATCCTCACACCGACACAAATAAGACTGCAAAAACCAATTCAAATCAAAGAATTCAAGGACGAAAGCTCTCAAATCAGAATCTACATTGAATTTGCATGCAATTTTAGTATTCAATTTCAAGAAAAGCTAAAAGTCAATAATAGCTTAAAATAAGTGCTTAATTGAACTAAACACTTACTTGAACTTGAAGTTTGGATCAAATTGAAGAAGAATTCCTTGTGCTCTTCAAAGAAAATACCAAATCAGTATCGAATTAATGATAATCCTTGAAATTAACCTTGAATTCTTGAGGAAATCTTGAAATCTTCAATGGAGAATTGAAGAAGATGAAGAAGAAATCCTTGAATCTTGAAATTGAAGAGGAATCAAGAGCAAGCAGTTCCTTCTACGTCGAATTCGAGTAGAAGGAGGAGAGTAGGAGTAAGATCCTGTGGAGAGAAGCTAGGATGACAAAAACCAGTAGTCGCAGGGCGCGCTTAGCGCGATCTGTGGCTGAGACAGGTGTCAGAGGTCCGATGGCGGCCTATGGTGGTTGCTTGGAGGGAAAGTTAAAGTTTGAACTTTGTTCTTGAGTTTTGCTTTGGATTTGAGAGAGAATTAGGGTGTGATTTGTAACACCCATTCTAATTACCCGCGTTTTATAAATGTTAATCAGAGTTTTTAATCACAAATCAAGAGGCGTCACAATTTAAATAATTCAAATTAACCAAAAACAGTTGTCATGCTTTCACTGAAGAAAATCACTAAATAAAACAGACTTAAGGTTATGTTTAAAAGTGGAAATGAAACATAACAAACCCTGAATACATCATCCATAAATATACCAGGACATAAATCAAAGCATCAACTGAAATCATTAACTAAAATCCATATAGAATTCCTAATCGATCGTTTCCCAGTGTTACATCTACCAGAGCATGACACTGACACGCGGTTTGACTAAATAACACAACTCTAGGAGTTGTCCTCACCAATTCCAAGCAGCTAATCACTTCAAATATGAAATCATTAAAGTAAGGGTGAGATCTCTATCCAATATAAAATGCATTATACGTTTTTAAATACAGTAGAATAATTCGATGCGTTAGTCCACTATCAAAACACATTCATAGTTCAATTCACCAAAAAGCATTGTACACAATTCATTATGCAAGTAAACAATCAATGGAAATTGCAACACTAGAAACCATCCTAGCATGTTACAATCCCATATGCAATGCAGACTCTATGCATGTGGTACCAAACGTGAACCGAGTTCACCCTCTGTTCCATCACACTCGGAAAACAGCGGAAATCCATGATTCGCCCATAACCACTGGGTCAAGAATCTAGCCTCACTACCTCTGAATCCTGGTAAGTTTATTGGCTCTGCAAGTTCACTTCCGCACAATGGGAATGAACCATAACCAATGCTTATGCATGCATCATAAAAGCATGCAACAATAATTCACAGATTATGATCTCAACATAATTCACATAATGCCAATTACCAATGTATCACATTCAATCATAATGAATATCAAACACAACATTGTAAGCACTATTCCTCATTCATTAAATCAGACAATTCATAACCCATTCTCCTTTGTCCTTAACCATCAACGTTTCAAAAATCGGGAACTTGACACTTTTAAAATAATTTTCACAAAATAATATTTTTCTTCTTTTTATAAGATAGTATTTTTAATTTAAGAAATAATGCCGAAAATGACACTCGAATCGGAGTTACGGTTTAGAAAATATGAATTTTTAAAGTTTTAGGTATTTTGAAAATCAACACAGTGGAACCCGGTTCCTCCCTGGGAGAACCCGGTTCCCACCTTTTCAAAAAGTCAAGCTCCTGGAATTTTGTATGGGGAACCCGGTTCCTCCATATTGGGAACCGGTTCCTACATTGAAAAATGGACAGTTTTGAAAGTTTTGAATTGGGAACCCGGTTCCTCCCCAGGATTAACCGGTTCCCACGACCTGCAGAATTAAAAACTGCTATTTTTGACAGCATTATGCATTCCAAACCATTCTCAATCATTCCTATACGAATTATAGTTTCAGGAACACCAAAATACAACCATTATACATCAATACAACATCATACATCATAAATTCATCATTCCTATTAATTGTTTGACACACTATGGTTCCAAAATCTTATACACCGACACAATTAGGGATGAATCTTACAAACCTAGAATTACCTAAATTAAGTTTCCTAACATACCCAATCATCCAGTTGATTCCCAAAACCTATAAGGCATTAAAATCGAATGAAATCACCCATTACCTTGCGATGATCTTCGACTTTCCCGGCGTTGGCTTTTTCCTCTCTTCTCTTCTCTTCTCTTCTCCAATTCCACGTGAAATAACTTTTTCTAAAATAACCTTCTTTTCTTCTTTTCCTTTTTATAATCCTTTATTTATTCCAATAAAATACATAAATTAGTAATTAGCAAGAGTAGAGTGATTTACTCCTCACACCCTCTAATTACTCTTCACACCACCAACTCTTCTTTTCTTTAATTAATCCCATTAAATCCAAAAATATTAATACTTAAGTATTTAATTAAATAAATAATTAAATTCCTAATTATTTAATATTCAAATTAAATTGGGGTGTCACAACTCTCCCCTACTAAAAAGAGTTTTCGTCCTCGAAAACATACCTTAGACGAAAAGTTCAGGATACGAGTCTTTCATCTGGCTCTCCAGCTCCCAAGTTACATTTCCTCCAGCTGGTCCTCCCCAAGCTACTCTCACCAGTGCTATCTCTTTACCACACAATTCTCGCAGGTACTGCTTCAACAATCAAATTATCCCGTACCTGTACATCATCTACCTGAATCTCATGAGACGGATCCGCAATGTACCTCCTCAACTGAGATACATGGAAAACATCATGCAAATTCGCAGGTGACGGCGGTAAAGCAATCTGATAAGCAACTTTCCCAACTCTCTTGGTAATTTGAAACGGGCCAATAAAGCGCGGAGTCAACTTCCTTGACTTCAAGGCTCGACCAATACCAGTCATCGGAGTAACTCTCATAAACACGTGATATCCTTCACTAAACTCAAGATCTTTCCTCCTCTTATCATGATAACTTTTTTGACGGTTCTGAGAAGCCCTCATCTTCTCCTGAATCATCTTGATCTTTTCTGAAGTTTGTTGAACAATCTCTGGTCCAATCACAACACTTTCTCCAGATTCGTACCAACACAACGGCGTCCGACATCTCCTACCATACAATGCCTCAAACGGAGCCATACCGATGCTCGAATGAAAACTATTGTTGTAGGTAAACTCGATCAATGGTAAGTAGTTATCCCAAGCTCCACCTTTTTCCAACACACAAGCTCTCAACAAATCTTCTAACGACTGAGTCGTTCTCTCCGTCTGACCATCTGTCTGCGGATGATAAGCAGAACTCAATTGTAACTTAGTACCCAGAGCTTCCTGCAATCCTGACCAGAACTTAGATGTAAACCTCGGATCTCGATCCGACACAATACTAAAAGGGATGCCATGCAAACTCACAATCTTCTCAACATACAATTCTGCCAACTTCTCCATCGGGTAATCCATTCTTATCGGAATAAAGTGAGCAGATTTTGTCAACCGATCGACAATAACCCAAATAGAATGACAATTCTTCGATGTCCTCGGCAAACCAGATAAAAAATCCATAGAACTGCCATCCCACTTCAACTCTGGTACAAACAACGGCTCCATCAATCCTGACGGCTTCTGATGTTCAATCTTTGATTTCTGACAAACCAAACATGCATACACAAACTCGACAATTTCCTTTTTCATCCCAGGCCACCAAAATAACTTCTTCAAGTCATGATACATTTTAGTAGCACCGGGGTGAATACTCAACCCACTACGGTGTCCTTCTTCCAAAATGCTCTTTCTAATCTCGGCAACATCCGGAACACACACCCTATCTCCAAGTCTCATAACTCCATTTTCGTCAATTCGGAATTCACCTCCTTGACCTTGGTTGATCAACGTCAACTTATCGACCAAACCAACGTCAGACTTCTGTCCATTTCGAATCTCATCAAGAATACCACTAGTCAGCTTCAACATACCCAATTTCACACTATTCAGAGTAGTTTCACATACCAAACTCAAGTCTCTGAATTGCTCAACCAATTCCAATTCACGAACCATTAACATTGACATATGCAAGGACTTCCTGCTCAATGCATCTGCCACAACGTTTGCCTTACCAGGATGGTAATTCAAACCGAAATCATAGTTCTTGAGGAATTCTAACCACCTCCTCTGCCTCATATTCAATTCCTTCTTATCAAAGAGATACTTCAGGCTCTTATGATCACTGAATACCTCAAACCGAGAACCGTACAGATAATGCCTCCATAATTTCAAAACAAACATAACAGCTGCCAATTCCAAATCATGAGTCGGATAATTCCTTTCATGAATCTTCAGCTGTCTTGAAGCATAAGCCACCACCTGCCTATCTTGCATTAAAACACCACTTAAACCCATCAATGACGCATCACAATACACCACAAAAGATTCTGTCGGATTCGGCAAAATTAGAATTGGAGCACTAGTCAACCTCCTCTTCAACTCTTGGAATCCTCTCTCACAATCCGAATCCCAAACAAACGCTTGACCTTTTCTTGTCAACTTAGTCAACAGTAAAGCTAACTTCGAAAATCCTTCGATGAACTTCCTGTAGTAACCTGCAAGACCAAGGAAACTACGAATCTCTGAAGCATTCTTCGGCGCTTCCCACTGAGATACCGCTTCTACTTTTGTAGGGTCAACAACAATGCCATTCTTGGAAATCACATGACCAAGAAAACTCACTTCGCTTAACCAGAACTCACATTTAGATAACTTCGCATACATCTTCTTCTCTTTCAATAACCCCAATACAATCCTAAGATGCTCTGCATGCTCTTCGTCACTCTTTGAATAGATCAAAATGTCGTCAATAAATACCACCACAAATTTGTCAAGATACAGATGAAATATCCTGTTCATATACTCCATAAAAACACCAGGTGCATTAGTAACTCCAAACGGCATAACAGAATATTCATAATGTCCATACCTCGTTCTAAATGCAGTCTTCTGAATATCTCCCGCCTTAACACGAATCTGATGATATCCAGACCTCAGATCAATCTTACTAAATACACAAGCTCCAACTAACTGATCCATCAAATTATCAATCCTCGGCAATGGATACCGATTCTTGATTGTCACTTTATTCAACTGCCTGTAATCAACACACAGTCTCATCGTACCTTCCTTCTTCTTAACCAACAATATCGGCGCACCCCACGGCGAAACACTAGGACGAATAAATTTCTTCTCAAGTAACTCTTCCAACTGTTTCTTCAACTCAGACAATTCAGATGCCGACATGCGATAAGGCGCCATCGACACCGGACTAGTTCCAGGTATCAAATTTATAGCAAACTCCACCTCTCTCTCAGGTGGTAGCTCACTAACATCTTCCGGAAACACTTCTGGAAATTCATTCACCACAGGTAATTCACCACTCTTAGCTTTTCCTTTCACCTTCGTCGAAGAATACAACATAAACACTACAGCACCATCTCAAACAGCTAAATTCATCTGCTTAACTGACATAGTCACATCTTCAACTTTAGCTACCTCTGGAAATATGACCGTATTCTCAAAACAGTTGATATGAACCTGGTTGAATACCAACCAGTTCATTCCAAGGATAATATCAAGTTATTCTAAAGGTAGGCACACTAAATCCATACCGAAACCTCTATCAAAAAATGACAATAGTACAATTCCTACAAACATACGAAGTAGTCACTGAACCCGACGCAGGAGTGTCAATAACCATACTTCCATCCATATTAGAAATTTCCAAATTCAATCTTTTAGCACAATCCAAAGCAATAAAAGAATGTGTCGCTCCAGTATCAATAATCGCAATTAAAGGTATGCCATTAATAAAATATGTACCTTTAATCAACCGATCATCTGGCTTAACGTCTGATCCTGACAAAGCGAACATCTTCCCACCAGCCTGTTCTTTCTTTGGCTTAGTACACTGCGGACGAGTGTGTCCCTCTTCGCCACAGTTGTAACAAGTTATCCTTCTAAATCTGCACTCAGCAGCTACATGACCAAATCTCCCACAGTTGTTGCACTTCCTCGCATCATTCTTGCATTCAGTAGCTCGGTGTCCCATGTCACCACATCTGTAGCACTTAGTGGAAAAACCAGAAGAACCAGAGTCTCCCCCACTAGGCTTCCTCCAACCACCAGATTTCTGATTATTCCTATCATAGGGCTTACCACGATCCATCTGTCTCTTTCCCTTACGGTCAGCATAACTCTGAGCATTCGACTTAGTACTAGCAAGATCCTCCTCTAGAATCCTACTGCAGTCCACCTAATCAGGAAACCTCCTAATGCGCTGATACCTGATACCCTGCATGATCTCATCACGAAGACCATTCTCAAACTTGATACATTTGGAAAATTCTCCATCTGCATCGTTAGTGTAATGAGCATAATACTTCGCTAATTCAGTAAACTTCGTTGCATACTCACTCACAGACTTGTTGCCTTGCTTGAGCTCCAGAAACTCAATCTCCTTCTTACCCCGAATGTCTTCAGGAAAGTACCTTCTCAGAAAAGCTCTCCTGAACACAACCTAAGTCAATGCAATGCCATCTTCTTCCATTTCGATTCTGGTAGCAACCCACCAGTCATCAGCTTCTTATGCCAGCATGTGAGTACCATACCTCACCTTCAGCTTCTCAACACAATCAATCACTCTGAAGATCCTCTCGATCTCCTTCAACCACTTCTGAGCACCTTCGGGATCATGTGTGCCTTTGAACAATGGAGGATTATTTCTCTGAAAATTCTCCAATTGTCTGTCAGCACCAATATCAGCTCCCTGCTGATTCCCTCCGAGCACTCCAGCTAACATTCCCAAAGCTTCAGCAATAGCAACATCGTCTCTTCCGTTACCTCTTCCAGCCATTGTTCTGTAACATTACAAAACAATCCACATCAGCACATAAGTATCGACAGTGTTACCTTGCACTGGTCGCATACTAAAGGGATAACGACACTTAAGACAAGACCGACTATGCTTTGATACCACTATTGTAACACCCCTTCTAATTACCCGCGTTTTATAAATGTTAATTAGAGTTTTTAATCACAAATCAAGAGGCGTCACAATTTAAATAATTCAAATTAACCAAAAACAGTTGTCATGCTTTCACTGAAGAAAATCACTAAATAAAACAGACTTAAGGTTATGTTTAACAGCGGAAATGAAACATAACAAACCCTGAATACATCATCCATAAATATACCAGGACATAAATCAAAGCATCAACTGAAATCATTAACTAAAATCCATATAGAATTCCTAATTGATCGTTTCCCAGTGTTACATCTACCAGAGCATGACACTGACACGCGGTTTGACTAAATAACACAACTCTAGGAGATGTCCTCACCAATTCCAAGCAGCTAATCACTTCAAATCTGAAATCATTAAAGTAAGGGTGAGATCTCTATCCAATATAAATGCATTATACATTTTTAAATACAGTAGAATAATTCGATGTGTAAGTCCACTATCAAAACACATTCATAGTTCAATTCACCAAAAAGCATTGTACACAATTCATTATGCAAGTAAACAATCAATGGAAATTGCAACACTAGAAACCATCCTAGCATGTTACAATCCCGTATGCAATGCAGACTCTATGCATGTGGTACCAAACGTGAACCGAGTTCACCCTTTATTCCATCACACTCGGAAAACAGCGGAAATCCATGATTCGCCCATAACCACTGGGTCAAGAATCTAGCCTCACTACCTCTGAATCCTGGTAAGTTTATTGGCTCTGCAAGTTCACTTTCGCACAATGAGAATGAACCATAAACAATGCTTATGCATGCATCATAAAAGCATGCAACAATAATTCACAGATTATGATCTCAACATAATTCACATAATGGCAATCACCAATGTATCACATTCAATCATAATGAATATCAAACACAACATTGTAAGCACTATTCCTCATTCATTAAATCAGACAATTCATAACCCATTCTCCTTTGTCCTTAACCATCAACGTTTCAAAAATCGGGAACTCGACACTTTTAAAATAATTTTCACAAAATAATATTTTTCTTCTTTTTATAAGATAGTATTTTTAATTTAAGAAATAATGCCGAAAATGACACTCGAATCGGAGTTACGGTTTAGAAAATATGAATTTTTAAAGTTTTAGGTATTTTGAAAATCAACACAGTGGAACCCGGTTCCTCCCTGGGAGAACCCGGTTCCCACCTTTTCAAAAAGTCAAGCTCCTGGAATTTTGTATGGGGAACCCGGTTCCTCCATATTGGGAACCGGTTCCTACATTGAAAAATGGACAGTTTTGAAAGTTTTGAATTGGGAACCCGGTTCCTCCCCAGGATTAACCGGTTCCCACGACCTGCAGAATTAAAAACTGCTATTTTTGACAGCATTATGCATTCCAAACCATTCTCAATCATTCCTATACGAATTATAGTTTCAGGGAACACCAAAATACAACCATTATACATCAATACAACATCATACATCATAAATTCATCATTCCTATTAATTGTTTGACACACTATGGTTCCAAAATCTTATACACCGACACAATTAGGGATGAATCTTACAAACCTAGAATTACCTAAATTAAGTTTCCTAACATACCCAATCATCCAGTTGATCCCCAAAACCTATAAGGCATTAAAATCGAATGAAATCACCCCTTACCTCGCGATGATCTTCGACTTTCCCGGCGTTGGCTTTTTCCTCTCTTCTCTACTCTTCTCCAATTCCACGTGAAATAACTTTTTCTAAAATAACCTTATTTTCTTCTTTTCCTTTTTATAATCCTTTATTTATTCCAATAAAATACATAAATTAGTAATTAGCAAGAGTAGAGTGATTTACTCCTCACACCCTCTAATTCCTCTTCACACCACCAACTCTTCTTTTCTTTAATTAATCTAATTAAATCCAAAAATATTAATACTTAAGTATTTAATATTCGAATTAAATTGGGGTGTCACATGATTGGTAGTGCAAATTAAGTAAATGATTGTGTTGTTGTGATTTGTGAAGGGAAAATCTATTTATAGTTCTAGGAGTTGGGCCTAAGATCTATAATCAAGCCTAAATCATGATTATTCGAATAATTTTCGTAATTAATCCAAAACAGCCAAATTCGTGCGGAATTTGAAGTCGGAATGTAAACAAAAAGTATCCAGAATGCGATTTTGCTTGCTTGAACCAAAATTTTGACTCGATCGGGTGAACGGTCAAGGAAATGCGAATTTTTGAAGTTTCAGCACAGTTTTCAGGTCATTGACACATGCAGAATTTTATTTGCGCTCTTTGGAGAAAATACCTCGAACAAGGGTCTTCTGATTAGAATTTGCAAATGAGTATTTCTGAGACAATCGAAGCTAACGAAATTTGTGAACTTTTGACACTAGTCCCATATCGTTTCGATAAAAATCGAGTGAGATATGATTTTTCAAACTTCGCGCATCAGATGAAAATTGCTTGATTCAGCTCAAAATCGACCCTGGAGAATAAAATTCTGGTATTGATTGGTGAAGAATCAGTTCCCGAGTATCGAATGAAAGTTTTAGAAGGCTTTGATATGAAATTTGAAAAATTGATGCCGCTCAGTTTCGATTTTCCAGCTAGGAGATATAGACTTTTTAGTGAGCAGAACGCACAGTTCAGCACTAAAATTTAGCTTAAACCACTGGAGAAATCCATTTCTTTGGGATTTCCGGCCTTCAAACAAAAGTTGTAGATAATAATGAGAAGAAAATGCTGATCGAAAATCATTAGAAAATAACCAACAAGATGAGAGATACACTTTCCAGAATGCCCAAAACGCCCGAAAACCCAAAATTCACTTCATAAAAAAAAAAGCAAATGAGATTCTTCTTTTTTGTTTGCCATTTGGGATACCTCGGACTTGGTAACCTCATGATTAATGTTATGCATGCGACTACATGTATGTTTATGCAATCAAATTATAAGCCAGAAATGCGGAAAGGAAGAGGGTAAATTTTAGGGTACAACACCCGACGATGCAAGACGCGATGGCCACTGGCCCTCACCTGGCCATCTCCCGACGAAATTTGACAGTCCAGCAACTTTTGTTGCTTTTCCTGCATAACTTCCATGGCTTCAATCTTTTATCCTTATTCCTTTATTGATCAACTTGCATCTTGGAGCTCCATTTGGACTTTATTCTCAATGCTCCAATAATGAAACAAATACCTACAAAATATATACAAAACTAATCAAACGGTACAATATGTACAAAAAATGCAATAAAACTTATTTACAATAAAAAACGGGGTTATTCAACGATATTAACAACAAAAGAATATATAAGTTCCACAAAACATATATACAAAATAACTATATTTTGGAACTTATCAACTCTCCCTAACTTGACACATTGTTTATCCTCAAACAAAGTCAAATAACTCAAAGAAACAAAGAATGATAATCAAATAATCACGAATCAACAAGTTTTTAAAATGGAAAACAAATGTATGGTTCAAACAAAAACGTACACGACAAAATACAAACTTACCACTATCCTACAACGATAACATATAAACGAAATAAATCCTAAGTACAAAAATCATGAAAAATATTCTAAAACAAAACAAGCTCAATCATGAATCACACCTAGAAAAAATTCATCGGTAGATGAAGAACACACAAAGGCGAGGGATAAAAAACAATCATCCACAATCTTGCAAACAAAAGACTAAATTATTCATTCATCCCAAAAACATATTGAAAATACAAATGCAAGAATCACAAGGGCTTTTCAAGGTTGTAATGTGGCTTGGTTAACAAACAAGTGATAAGTCCTAAAGCTAATCGAAACAAAAACTTGCCTAAACCTAAGGGAGTGATCAACTCACAAAGTTCCAAACAATATAATTCCAATCAAACTTCTTCTTCATCACAAATTGTCAAACCAAAACACCTCACTTATTAACACAACATTATCCATACTCTTTTTTCCTTTTCAAAGCTTTTTTCTTTTCTTTCTTTTTCACATTTTTTTCTTTCTTTCTTTTCTCTTAACCTCATACCACCCACAATATAAGTACATAAATATTCCTCTCCCCAACTTGAATTCAACCAACATTAATGTGTGAATACTCCCTACTTTCTAAGGCAAGGTAAAAATCTATACGACAACATATAGTCGAGGGTTCAGGAAACAAAGAAATCAACATCCATACAAAAAAAAGGTGAATTCAACACTCATAGACAAGCATCAAGTTCAAATAAACATGGATATTGATAAAAGCTAAAAGGGGGTAATAAATGATAACACACTCACAAGGTGAATTGAATATTTGACCAAGGTAGTTGTGCTCAAAATCAAACAAAATGCCTTGACCATTTTCATGCAATTATACAATCAACACAAAATAAAAGATTAAGCATAATAAAATCCAGTTAAAACAAGAATGTGACCTTCAATATGTAAACAATGGAAAACTTCCTCACATTTATGGCTAAAAAGGGAACTAAAGTGATTCAATTCATGAGCAAGTAATGCAAAAAGAATGAATGACATGGTAATTATACAAATGATAAATTTCCTAAACATGTTATGCTATAGAAAGCGATAGACGAGTACCTGACGTGTACCAACTTTGAAACTATCATTACCATATATCTGCGAGTTGAAACGATCAAACTCGAAAAATCACCAAATGCAACCTCAAGCTACCGGACCAAAATTTGAGTCCAAACAACAACAAAAGAGTTAGAAAAATAAAATGTATAATATTTACAATATTTACAACCAACAAAACTCCTCAAGCTAAACACAACGAGCTTGCGAAAATGACAATTTGACATAACAAAACAAATACAAATAACAATACGAAAACATGGTGAAAATGAATTAACAAGTTGAAAAATGAAGATTTGAAATAAAGAGCAAGTCCTATTTCAACTTGTTAAAACACAAGCCACCACACACATAAACAAACATAAATAGAACATGCTTGTTTTACGTCATAAGCTCGACGCCTTTATTGTGCGAGCACTAGTAACCTCCTCTCGTCATGCCATGGTATTGCCACACCGCACAAACCTAAAGAAAGTATCCTAACAAACACACAACAAACATTACTAATACGAGACAACTTACAACAATACTTGAAACAAGGAAAAACTTACATATGTACAAGTATGGAAACTAAACACATAACATGTACAATTAACAATATATAAATTCAATACAAAGCCTATACAACATATACATTAATTACAAAACTAAAAAACAACATAATTATCACAATACAGAAACAATAAAACCAATCCTCGGCAACGACGCCATTTTGTTGCATGCGGTATAGCAGGAAAGCAAAGAGTTGGTATTTATTTTTACCGGATGATATATACTGGTTAGGTTATATCGTATCGTGTCCACAAAGATCGATTATTGATTCATCGTTCGACAATTCTACCGTTAATGAGTTTGGGATTAAATGAGTTGAAAATAAAAGACAAAAAGTAAATGAACAAAAAGTATAAAGGATAGATAGCTTGTCCGAAACGAATGCACATTATCCGTCACAAACTTAAATCTACCGTCCAGTTATACTCGGCCTACGATACTCGTCCGTGTCATCACATACCTCTCACAACCTAAGCTATTTCTAACCCAAATTGAGAATCCTCCTGAATCACCTCGATAGCCATGTTTGGTCTATCTCAACAACCAGAAGTCAATTGTGTCACCTCCATACCCATCTCCGACATACTTCACCAACGCAGAGGCATTAAGATCAGATACTTTAAGTAAATGTCAGCTCTAAACCCATTTCTAGCATTTAGAAACTAACAGATGATCATTCCAGGTAAGAATCTAAGCAATCTATCTCTAGCAAAGCTCAAATCCCTAACATAGAGTAAAAACCTAAGACAATTACCAACACAGATTCATAAAGCAAACTTTATACAAAGCCAAGGGCGACAAATATACATGAGTTCAAAGTAAATATACATACATAACCAACAAAATAGAGAAATACAAAGAGAAGAGAGGAGATACACTACTCATTTACACCAGCTTGGCAAAGCCTATCGAAGATCAATCCACCTCCAATCATCCATGAGAAAGACCCTAGTGTTGTTTTCTAAGCTAAACTATCAAAAACTATATGAGTGGTGGAATTAGGAGCAAGAATCTCACACCCCAAAACCATACTTTTTAAAAATTTGTTCCGCAAGAATCGCCCGATGAAACTTCTTATAAACTTGGCTCAAATTAAGCCACGTCCTCAACCAGGCAAAAATATCTACTATCGCCCGGTGACAGTCAGCTTCGCCTGGCGACTCAAGTTTTCCTCGCCCAGCGACCAGCAGTGAAACAAGGCAGGCTCAACTCCAAAATTGATTCTTTTCCTCTCGCCCCACCGTCGCCCAGCGACGCAAGACGCGATGGCCCTCGCTTGGCCCTCGCCAGGCGAAATTTGACAGTCCAACAACTTTTGTTGCTTTTCCTGCATAACTTCCATGGCTTCAATCTTTTAGACTTATTCCTTTATTAATCAACTTGCATCTTGGAGCTCCATTTGAACTTTATTCTCAATGCTCCAATAATGCAACAAATACCTACAAAATATATACAAAACTAATCAAACAATACAATATATACAAAAAACGCAATAAAACGTATTTATAACAAAAAGCGGGGTTATTCAAAGATATTAACAACAAAAGAATAGATAAGTGCCACAAAACATATATACAAAATAACTACATTTTGGCACTTATCAAGAAGCTGGAATCATCGAGATGGATCGAAACAAGGTGGCGAAGGTGTTTGTGAGGAGAAGAAGGTGAAAAGAGTGTTAATGATGATGTATGAAGTAGAGGGTTTTTAGGAGAAGGCGTTATGTGAAGATTCGATGAAGACGAAGAGGAAATTTCTTCGCCTCCTCTGCGTTTTTTTGTTTTTTCTTCATTTCCAGATCTGGTTTATGCCTTATATGTTCACATTCTGTTCCCTCTATGAACAGTAGCTTTGATAGGATTATAAACACAAAAATTAGGTTAAGCCAATTATGATAATGCCCAAAATGACCCTAATGATAAAATGGACCATAAAGCCCTATCGAAAAAAAATAACCTACCCAATGATATTTTTGATTTAATTTTCTAAAATAAAAAAAGGACACCTAAAATTGTCAAAAATGATAAAGATTTGAACACTAAATTATCCGTAAAAATGAAATGAGTTCACTAAAATAAACTACGGGTCTCAAAGATTAATGAAAAATTATCAAAATAAAATAATAATAAAGAATACCCGACTGCAAGGCGCTTGCGATTAAAAATAAGACTTCAAATTGTACCGAAAAATTAAAGCGAGCACACCGTTATCATCTATACGAAACATAGATTCATAAAACAGTCAGTTGAAGGCAAAAACTTGAAATATATTCTCGCTAATTTTCTGCACATTGTCGAATCGCTTTTAATAGTCTATCTATAAAACTGAAATATCAATATTATCGGCATATAAACAGATTAGCACGATGCAAGAAACAAGCAAATAAAATGCATGAGGTGAAATAACGGGTATTTTACAACTACAAAACGATGCGAATTTTGGTTTAAATTGACTTCCGGTCAACCTAAACACAACTAGCGATGCAAATGCGATGAGTGGATACTGTTTAATGCCAATGGCCTAATGGAAGCGTATGTAGAAGAATGTGAAGGCTAAGCCATATAAAATCGAGATAGAAGGGCAAATTTGGAGTGCAACAGAAGCAATCATAAGAAGCAATTACTAAAAGAAAAATTGAGAAGCATGAGTCAATGCTAAAATACATAAGAAGCAAAAGTTTACCAAAGAGTGAAAATCCAATTCAACCCCCCCTTTCTTATGTTTTCTTCACACCTTCAGTGGCATCCACGATGATTTAAGAGAAACCATATAAATGAAAGTCACGCCATATATTCACCTAAAACCTTACGACACCGTGTCTCTCTATTTGAGCCAAATAGCTACCAAATGATTGTACCTTGCATACCAATTCACCATGAATCTCATAAATTTCCTTGTATCATTTGATATTCTCATTGTTGAACATCCATACTATTTCATATTTGGTACAAGTTTAAATACTTCTAATAACCTTTTTGATCTCATAAGTATAATATTCTTTAAAATCAATAATGTCTAGTGATTGTAAAACCAATCATATGGACTTCCAAAAAGTTCTACCATTATCTTAGTTTTCATTTTAAGACTTTTATTTTTGCAAGTTTATCATTGGTCCGGGTTGACAAGTCTCATTCAAAGGCATTAGATGTTCTTAGACCTTCACCTATTTTTATTTACTATCTTTTTGGACACTTTTATTGTTGCTTACATATCTACACGTACTCTTTGTAGTTGCATATCAATAGAGTGAGATTGTTGCATGTCCCTAACAAGCTCAAGGGAGTGCCCTAACACAATTATTTTGTTGTTTGTCTTATCTCTTTTGTTTAATTTTGGTTATTGAGTCTCCTTAATAAATTGCACACATTGAATCAAGTTTGAAATCGATTTGTAAATCTTTTTAGCATGCATAAATTATTGGTTATATTCAAACTTGATCATAAGATTTTTATTCATTTGCATGAGTTGGTGGAATAAGAGCATTACATGTTTTTAATTTGAAGCAAGTGAAATGTAAAATCTCAAAGTACTTTTGAAAACATGAAAAATTGGGATTTTACATGTTTGATTAGAATCATGTGAATCAAACATATTTTATGATTAAAATCAAATTAGACAAAAACATACCAACAAATTTTCAACTATTTGATTATATTCTTTTTTACACATGATTCAAATGACACTCTTCTAGTCACCTTCTTTTCTGTTTGATTTAAATCAAACTTTATACAAGATTCAAATCACATATTTTGGCATTTTCCAGTTGGCTTTGTTTGATTCGACTTAAATCAATTTCTGAATATGGTTCAAATCACGGGGTTCATGATTCTAATCACACTTTGTGCTTGATTCAAATCAATTGAAAAATGGGTCAAAAATATGATTTTCATTTATTACACTTTACTTGATCACTCGACTCAAAACTGAACTTTATTTAATTCAAATCTAACCACCTTTTTCAGTCTTTTTGTGCTTAATCTCAAGAAAATATAAAAACCTTTTGTCAACACTATTTCATGTGGGAATTTCATAATTGTCGGTGTGTATCTTGTGAACTTTTGAGATTATGTGAAAAATCAACTTCCTCTTTTGAATCCCTTGCATTAGAAATTCTTTTATCTTCAACCTTAGTTTCAATTTCATATATTGATAACGAGAGATTTGTAATTGATTGAGGGAGACGCTATCTTGAAATTAATCATTCTTGAAGATTGGGTAAAAGATTATCATGTTCTTACAATATCGAGGTTGTTGTTATTGGTACTGACAAATTCTAGTGAAAAGAATAAGGTCTTCTCTCAAAAATTGCCTTAATAGCGATTGTGAGGAAGGCTACAAATAAGACATAGTTTTTTTTACATCTTCTGACAATTCATCGCTCAAGGAATTAGTAGGATCAAAAGGTTGATTACTATATATAAAAGCTTGGAACAGATTGGTGATATTGGAAGATTTGAATCGTTGATCGAGTAAAGATTGCACAAAAGAGTTTGACATTGATCCATATACAAGTCAAGATCCAAATTGAAGATTTTATTTGTTATTTTTGTTCAACATTATTATCGATTGGTGATATTATATACTCTTGAGATATTTGTCAAAATAAAAGGGAACTATTGGAAGAAGTGGATGTAGACTCATGCAAGGATGATAGAGTCGACCACTATAAATTATGTTATCATCTCTCTATCCCTTACTCTTGAAATTAAATTTCGTAGAACATGCATGCTTAAGTTTAAATTCGGTCACAACGAATTATTTGATAAGTTTAGGTTTTGTTGGAATTGGAGACTCAACAAGAGCTTTAATGGTCATTAAAATCTGAGAAACTTCTTACTTTTAGAATTCATTTTGTTGATTAATTTGTGACTTATCCTATTTATTCAATTGCATATGTTGTGTTTCTCCATCTAGAAATTGCAATATTTTTAAAGTGATTTGAGTTGTTACGCAAATTATTGTCAAGTAAGTATAATTTCACATTTTTGCTCTATAGACTTCCGCGCGCAAACTCTAAAAACCTCCAATTATTCTCATTTGAAGAGTCAATTGATTTTGTTTTTAAAAGTCTATTCATCCCCTCTAGACTATTTTCTAACACTATATTCTCACCCACCACTCTTATTGCAAACCCCTCAGTTGTTATAATATTTGTCTCCCCTTATGAGTTTTGATAAAGGAAAAACCTTAAGTCTCATCCAAAAAGAAAGTTATTTCTCCTTAATATCTTAAAATCGAGTTTCATTTGTTTCATACATTTCATAACAATCCTTAATTTAGTGACCATTGATTTGAAATACAAAACATATAATACTCAAATTCAAATTTTTAGAAAACATCATTCTTCTTTAGTTATAAACCATTGTTCTCATATTCAAGCTTTTACATGTCGATGGTTGTTTTTAACCTTAGAAACACCCCTAATTGATATACTTCTCTATTATTCACTTCCGCAAAACTTTATATGACGTCTCCTAATTTTCTTGGCATGACATTCAACTTGATTTTATATGGAATATCATATACTTGTGTGCATAACTCCTATGTGCACACATTCATATTCAAATGTTATTCACCCTAAAAGTTTTTCCCAATGGTGGCAAGGTTTTTCTCAAACTCTAAACCAATTTTCAAAGATTGTTTCACCATTTTTCTTCGAGGAAAAAAAAAGCATAAACACATTTTTTTTTTGAAAAAAATCTACTTTGAAAAGTTTTTAAATTTAAGTCTACGTCCTGATATTACAAAATGACAGAACGAGATGAAATGGCGCAAAGTGGAATGAAACGTATCAAAACGAAAATTCTATTCCGCCCAAATTGAAAGGGAAGACAAATGGTGGTAAGTGATGAAATGAAATAAAATTCATACCACCTCATTCTGTTCCGCTCAATCAAAATTTAACTTATCCATCTCATATCACTCTATTCCATCCAATTCCATCATTTCAAACCCACAAATGACCACATGATTACCTACTTACATTCTACAATCAAAAGAATTAAGAAGTGCACATTTCCCTATTAAAGATCCCATAAAACTTTCATCCACACACATTCTGATCTAATGAACAACAACCATTATACTTTTCTTTAATGATATGTTTGAGAATTAATTTTTGAAAGATTTTTAAAAGGAAAATTTTTGAAAAATTACGTCTATATCTTAAAATATGTTTGATATTTTTAAATTTTTTTAAAAGACAATACATTATATTATCATATAAAATCATATTATTTATAAACTTTAAAAAATATTAAAGACATTTAAAGATATAAACGCCATCCTAACAATATTATGACTTATTTTTTTTCTTTCAAAAACCAACTTGCAAACCAATCCAAAAGTCTCACAATTCTTCAACTTTCCATCATTACCACAAAGATAAACAAACCTATGAAAATTCAATCTTATTATAGACTTACTATTTTAAACTATGTATATTGTCTTTTTATATTTTCACAAGTTTCCTATAATTTTTTCAATGAAGAAGTCCATAATACAATGCTTTCCACTCTAGTAGGAGTGAGAGTGACAACACATTTTGCAATGATTTAAAATTATTATAATATTATATTATTCACACTTTGATTATCTCACTCCATGGCCAAAACCATGCAAACATTGGATTAAATGACATAAGAAAGAGAGAACAAAAAAATGTGCAACTTCACAAAGCAAAACCTAAAAAGGGGTCAAAATCCAATAATGCAAAATCCTTCTCTACGCCCTAGAGCCTTCACAATCACAACACCAACAAAATAACCTTCACACCTTCCTTTCTTCATTCTTTCGGTTTCTTCTTCCTCAACTCCACCCCAATCCCAACCCAAAAACTCCCGAGGAGAAACAAATCCCTATAGAAACCAAACCCTACTTCGTTATTCTTCATCATTTTCCTCTCAATTTCCGTCTCTCTCCTCTACTTAGATCTATAAGGAAAGAAAGAAATTCACATTTTCCCTCTATTTTTTTCCTTTCACAGAAGGAAAGAAATTCAAAACCTAATCGTTTTCTCTCACACACGCACACTCTCTCTCTTGTACGATATATATACCGAAACCCTAACTCAGTTTTTCGCTCTCAGGTTTAGATTCGTAGCGTTTTGTACATTGGAGATTTTGCTTTCGCCGTTTTTTCTAGGGTTGAGTTTTAGGGTTTTTCAATCGGCACGATGAACAACAACAATAGAGCGAGATATCCACCTCCCGGGATCGGTCCCGGTCGTGGCGGGGCGAATCCCAACGTGAATCTGAACCAGAATCCGAACCTGAACAATCAGTTTCAGCAAAGACCACCTTACCACCACCATAACCAACATCAGCAGAACCAGCAGCAACAACAGCAGCAGTACTATGCGCAGAGACAAATGGTGCAGCAACATCAGCAGCCACATCAGCAGCAGCAGCAGCAACACCACCAGCAACAGCAGCAGCAACAACAGTGGCTGAGGAGGGCGCAGTTGGGTGGTTCGGAATCCAACGCTGCTGACGAGGTCGAGAAGACCGTGCAGTCTGAAGCCATTGACTCTAGGTTTGTATGCTTTTTGTTTTTTATTATATTGGTTATGCCTGTCATATGTTTCATTTCTGATTAGATGATATGTTGTCAATATGTTTAGTTACATGAGTGATGGAGTTGTTAAGTGTTTCACATAGAATATTGTAACTATAGATTTGTGTGTTTTTCAACATGTTATCTTTGATTTGTTGTGTTGAGTGTCTTTGGTTTCTGGCTTGTTGGCTCGATGATTATTAGGTTAGTGCTGAGTGTCTTTGGTTTCTGGCTTGTTGGCTCGATGATTATTAGGTTAGTGCTGAGTCTCTTTGGTTTCTGGCTTGTTGGTTTGATGATTATTAGGTTTTTGTTGTGCCGAGTCTCTTTGGTTTCTGGCTTGTTGGCTTGATGATTATCAGGTTTTTGTTGTGCCGAGTCTCTTAGGTTCATGGCTTGTTGCCTTGATGATTATTAGGTTTTTGTTGTGCTGAGCCTCTTTGGTGTCTGGCTTGTTGGCTTGATGATTATTATTAGGTTTGAAGTTTTCATCAATGTGTTAGATAATGGAAAAAAAGGAAAAAAAATCTTAATTTTTTTAGAGGAGAGTTCTAATGGCATTGGTATTGGTCGATATTGTGCTGAGTCTCTTTGGTTTCTGGTGGAATTTTTTTACTGTGCTAACATTCAAATAGACAATTCATCCCAAAAGGAAACAGCATCACTGTTGTTGTATGTGGGTAGTTTGCATCAATCTTCCTGGTTTTGGTAATCAATTTTGTTGTCTGTTTTTGTGTGTGATAGATCATAAGTGTAGTTTTAGATATTTGACTTATTTATGCTTGTTAACACTTTAACTAATGCAATTGAAGAGTTCCTGGTTTTTGTAATCAATGCTGTTGTCTGATTTTGTGTGTGATAAATCACAAGTGTAATTTTAGAGATTTGACTTATTTACGCTTGTTAGCGCTTAAACTAATGCAATTGAATAATGCCTTTTAAATCATGACTTATAATTGTTGATTCTTATTGGGGGTAGATTACATCAATCCTGAATCTGGTAATCAATGTTGTCCTTTTCTGTTTGCAAAATTCAAGACTGTACGGTTTTGGTTTCAACTTATTTATGCTTGTTAACACATACAAATGCAATTGATAAATGCATTTTAATCATGACTTATAATTGTTGATTCTTATTGGGGTAGATTACATCAATCTTGCATCTGGTAATCAATGTTGTCCTTTTCTGTTTGCAAAATTCAAGACTGTACGATTTTGGTTTCAACCTATTTATGCTTGTTAACATGTATACTAATGCAATTGATAAATGAATCATAAGTTTTGAGTTACTTCTATTGTTGGGGGTAGTTTTCATCAATTTTCTTGGATTTTGGTAATCAATAGGTTGTCATTTCTTTGTTTGCAAATTCATGAATTTACTTTTGACTGATTTATGCATGTTAACACTTTTACTAGTGCATTTGATAAATGTATCTTAATATCCGACTTCTATATGCTGTTTTTTTGGGGCTAGATTACATCAATCTTCTTGGTTTTGGTAATAAATGATATTTTCTGTTTTTTATTTGTGACACAGTTCACGATTTTACATTTTAAATTTTGACTTATTTATGTTTCTCAACACTTTAACAACAACAATCAAGCATTATCTCACTAAGTTGGGTCAGTTTAATGGATCAAAAGATGCCATAATGTTGTGCTTATTTTTTTCTAGGCCTCCCTATCTCTAGCGGTTTGATTACCCTCCATCTAATATACTCTCCTTACTACAGAATCCACAAGTCTTCTCTATACATGCTTAAACTATTTAAGCTTAGTTTTCACCATATTTTCTACTATAAGTGTTACCCCACCTCTCTCTCTAATGTTATCATTTCCAGTCTTATCTCGTCTAATCTGACTGAGTACACATCTAATGCAACATCCTTATATCTGTTGCACTTAATTATTTGTGTAAGTTGTTTACAGTCCAACACTTTGTCCCATACAACATTGTTGGTCTTACAGCTGTTCAATAAATAATCCCCTTCAGTTTGAGCGGTACTTTTGTATCTTGTAAACACTTGTGGCCCTCCTCCATTTCAACCACCCAACTTTAGTTTTATGCTTTACACCTCTTTCTATTTCTTTGTTTTTGTACTATGGACTCAAAATTTAAACCATGTAATTTATGGTATGTATGTTCTTCAATTTTCACCTCGAAGTTTGAAATGCTTCACCTTTCACTGTTACTACATTCCATATATTCTATCTAAGGGTTGTCTCCTACCTTCCATTTAATTACTGTCTCGACCCCCTCTAAGTAGGACTATATCATCCGCAAGTAATGAGCTATAGTGATGGAAAAAATCAATAAAGTTTGATGCCACTTTATGTTTTTTTGAAGGCAATAAATTTCCTTTTGCATTTACTGGTGTTTGTTATGCTTTTGTAACACTTCTGTTGTGGTGATTATTATTGTTTTTTTCAAAGAAAGAATTATTATTTTTATTAGGGTTAAATAAGTTTTTGATCCCTATAAATATTGCAGTTTTCATTTTTAGTCCCTCCCTGCCTTTAGGCAACGGTTTTTACAAAAAGAACCGTTGCCAAAGCCAGCTAAAACCGTTGCCAAAACCCAGGAGGGACAAGAAGTGCCAATGCCACCATTAATATACTGTCACGTGCACCCTATGACCAGCTAACCATTGCCTTTTTAATCAAGTGACTGAAACTTGTTTCATGTCGACAGTTTCTTATGTGATCTTAGAAATGCTAAGTTGAGTAGTAAATCAGCATCCTTTGGCTACTTTTTTTATGGAAGAACTTTGTTTAGGTGCTTTGATTTGATATGTGAATTGCTTTATTTTTGCTGAACCTGTTATACCCTTGCAATCTTTTCTATGCTAATACTCCACTTCAAATATGAGTTGATATCATGCTCAATCTTGGCTATTGCTTCCTTATTACAATTCTAATGTTTTATTTTATGGAGAGATGTTATTATGAGTTTGTTATAGTTTGGAAATTGGCTCTGTGAAGTTTATTAAGGCTACTATTGGATGAAGCTTTATTTTAGTGGTTATATTCTTTCAAAAGGAAATAAGTTGATCTCCTGTTATCCTTAATGTTTTTGGTTTTCCTATATTAGTTCTCAAGACTGGAAGGTTGGACTAAAGATTCCACCAGCAGATACACGCTATAGGACAGAGGTATGTTAATTTTTATTATCTTGATTTAGATCCTTGTGGAACTACAACTTTATAATATTTCTGATAGTGTATTATTTTAGTTTTCAATATATACTTATCAGTATCATGTTGTTATTTAACCAAACATTTTGTTGATCGGTTTATGCCTTTTGAGTGCCCTGTACCCCATTAGGCATTTACAATCTGTTGAAGTTATTTAGAGTACAATCACACTTATAAATCTTACAAACTGCTTTAACTATTTATACTCTGTCCAGAGATTGAGATTCAGGACGTATCTATGACATTTACCAGAAATTGTGTTTTGGATTTCCATGCATGGTGTGATTACGATAGATACTTGTATGTTAATTTGACTATTCAGCGAAGAATTTCCCTTGTTACACTGTAGAGCTTAGGGTCTATGCATGCCAATACTTGAAGGCCCTAACTCTACAAATTACAACATGCCTCTCCTTTTCATCCTCCTCATTTATAGGCTATGTTCCACATATATAAATATGTTCCAGGCATAGATTCAAGCACAGGGTGGTGTGGTAGTTTCCAAAATCATAGGGTGCGGTTAGGAGTTTCCAACGGCCATGCCACCCTCGTTTAACCCGTCCCACACACCCTGAGAAAAAATGGGGGCAAAAGTATTTGAATATTAGGAGATAGTGACGAGGAGGTAATCAAATAAGGTATGAACATTATCAACAAAAGAGTTTCAGCGTTTAAATATCTTGGAAGATGGGATCAACTGATTTCTTTTTAACTCCATTTTTGTTCTATCAACCCTGAATTCTCTCTTTCTGATCAGAGATTACTCTGATTCTAGTTGATTGAAACTATTGTCTTTATTGGAAGAATTAGGGTAGAGTTCCCCTTATTACAGTGTATAGAATACATTGCATTATGCACCCCCAATCCCTGAAGGCTCTTGCTCTCTTAGTTGACAAGACACCTCTCCTTCTCACCGTCCTTATCCATAGGAAGCATGCCTTTTTTAATCATCCTATTCCCCAACAGCTATTGATTTATTTATAATTCTCTCATCTTACAACTTATCAAATTATTATTTTTTGTTACATGGTTTTATTCACGGATTAGTTTATATGAAGGCTGTGAAAAGTGATCGGCCTTATCTTTTGTCTGGTTAAAAAGCCTAATAAAAATGATATCATTCATGGATTAGTCATTAAAGCTGCTTTGATTATTGGGTCGGTCATCATTAACTTTTAATTCTAGTTTGTAACATTTATCTTGTTGCTCTGCGTTTATTGTTCCCAGGATGTTACAGCAACTAAAGGAAATGAATTTGAGGATTACTTTTTGAAACGGGAGCTGCTCATGGGAATATATGAGAAGGGTTTTGAAAGACCTTCCCCCATCCAAGAAGAAAGCATTCCAATTGCTCTTACCGGCAGTGACATTCTTGCCAGGGCTAAAAATGGAACTGGCAAAACAGCTGCGTTTTGCATTCCTGCATTGGAAAAAATTGATCAGGATAATAATGTTATTCAAGGTTCGACATTCTCTTCCCTTCAGTGCTTTGCTTGATTCTAAGAAATCTAGTTGAACCGACTGTATATAATGATGTTAGTTTTATAAGCATCCTGGTAGCTTGATACTGATTCTTAGCAGTATCCTGCTACTTAAAAAAGAGAAGTAAAATGTAACTTCTGACAGGTAAGGTTCGCAATTGTGTGGTCTTCAACGAGCATCAATTTGGCTTTAAGATGTCTTTTCTTTTACTTTTGCCCTTCTCCTGAAAATGATTAAAGTGCATATTTGTTAGTTTTAGTCCTGGACTTGTCTGTTGTAAAAAAGCAACAGTAGTATGATTAATTCATAAAATCTTTTTCATTTATTATTATGTATTTTGGGGTTAGGATTTAGGAGCTCAGTTTATTTTCATAACCAAAAATCTGAAAATTTCTTCGAACAAACTGATATCTTGATGAGTAGTTTCTTTTAAGATATTTTAGAAATTTGAAGGTGATGCAGATAGATTCTTGCCAACTATAATTGAAAGTAATAACATTTTGCAGGTTGTTTTCTTTTTATATGTATATCTTTAGGGTTTGTGTTTTAAAGAAAGCATAACGATATGCCTTGCCCATGTTTTGACTATACTGTTTGTATTATCACACAGTTGTTATCTTGGTCCCAACACGCGAGTTGGCTTTGCAAACATCTCAAGTGTGTAAAGAGCTTGGAAAGCATTTGAAAATCCAAGTTATGGTTACAACAGGAGGTACCAGTCTAAAAGATGACATAATGCGTTTATATCAACCAGTTCACCTGCTTGTCGGTACCCCAGGGAGGATATTGGATCTTACTAAGAAGGGTGTTTGCGTTCTTAAGCATTGCTCAATGCTGGTAATGGATGAGGTAAATATATTACACCTGAGTTAATTCATTTATAGAATTCTGTTGGGAAACATCAACTATGTGGAAAACATTTCACATATTTGAAGAGATTTAGAAAAATGAAGGTCGGAAACATTAATTGGATTCTATCAGACAAGTATGACTTGATGTAGAACTATGTTTCTTTGCATTTATGTATGATTTGCTAGGATTAGAAATCCACATTCTAAATGTTGTCAGCTGATGATTGAAGCCAATGCCTCTGTTTACTGATATCTTCTTTTTGTTTAAATATCCATAGCTTTTTCATCAAGGCATTGTTAAGTAGTTACAGTTATCACTCTGCAGTTTTTCACAGCTTTCTGTGTTTCTCAGGCTGATAAGCTTCTCTCCCCAGAGTTCCAGCCTTCGATTCAGCAACTGATTCATTTTCTTCCAACAAACCGTCAAATACTGATGTTTTCAGCAACATATCCTGTTACTGTGAAGGACTTCAAAGATAGGTTTCTTAACAAACCATATGTGATTAACCTTATGGATGAGCTCACTCTGAAGGGTATTACACAATTTTATGCATTTGTGGAAGAGAGACAGAAAGTCCACTGCTTAAATACACTCTTTTCTAAGGTTAGATTTTTCTTTGTCCTCTTGATTTTCTTATATGCCTTCTGTGAATATTATGATGCTAATAATAGTAGTTTATTTTCCAGCTACAAATAAACCAGTCAATTATCTTCTGCAACTCCGTGAATCGGGTTGAACTCCTTGCCAAGAAAATCACTGAACTGGGGTATTCATGTTTCTATATTCACGCAAAGATGCTGCAAGACCATCGTAATAGAGTATTTCATGATTTCCGTAATGGTGCATGCCGAAATCTTGTCTGTACTGGTATGTTGCTGACACTTTAGCAACCTGTTGTAAATTGCTTGTAAGTTGCTTGGAATGATATTTAATCTACAATATAGTTGTTTTCAGTACTTAGTTGGGGTCCTCGTATCCTTTATTTTGACATGTTATCTCATTCCTTTTGTTTTGTAAATAAGTTCAATAAATCAATAGTTGTACTCTTATTGTTTATTGTAGTTTACGATGTACATCAAGTGACATTGCGTATGTTGAGGAATCTTTAGTTTATTATGTGTATAAGCTGATGGTGAAATTGTACACATATACAGTCCTAATAATTTAAACTCATTTTTCTGTGTGAAACATTTACAGACCTTTTTACTAGGGGAATAGACATCCAAGCAGTTAATGTTGTTATTAACTTTGATTTTCCCAAGAACTCGGAAACTTATTTGCACAGGGTATGCTTGATTTCTGCTCACTTTAAATTCAATTTGCTTTTTTTTTTGGCATCAATTACACGTACTGATGGATACTCTGCTTTTGATAGGTTGGTCGTTCAGGGAGATTTGGCCACCTTGGTTTAGCGGTGAACTTGATCACTTACGAGGACCGCTTTAATTTGTATGTAATGTAGTTGGTGTAGAATGAGTTTTATAGATTCTGGCTGTAGGTTGCTGATATGTTCCATCTTTTGTTCAGATATAGGATTGAACAAGAACTTGGCACTGAAATAAAGCAAATTCCGCCACACATTGATCAAGCATTTTATTGCCGGTGACAACAGTAGTTACAAGGGTTCTTTTTACAAGTTTGATCAGTAGCTATGGTGAGTAAGCAGACTTTTTTTCTTTCCTATTTACAGTTGACAATTTGATCTCTAGAGGTTTTTATTAATAATGCTATTCTAATTTGATCTCTAGAGGTTTTTACTAATAATGCTATTCTATTACAGTTGACAATTTGACCAAGATACCTGATTTTTATTAATAATGCTATTCTAATTTCAGGCTTTTCACATTTGTTTATGCTCATTCTTTTGTTCCATGATTTGTTCACTGTGGTTGGATTGTGCAGTTCTGTTGCTAACACGTGTTCATTTTCTACAGGTTAATGTGTCAGTCACTCGAGCAGGCGAGGCGGTCTGCCTGGAAGTATTATGGAGTTTGGAGTATTGTCGGACCCTTTGTTAAGTTTTTTTTCTTCTTTTTTCTTTCCAATTTCTGCTTAAGAGCCGTGAAACATGAGAGGATGCCTATGGCCTTGCATTTGAGGATGCACCATGGAAATTGGGGTATTGTTGGAACCTTTGTTTAGTGTTTTATTTTTAATGAAAAATTTCTGGATGAGAGCCGTGAACCTGAAGACATTAGAACGTCCAGAGAGTTCAGATTTGGCTTATAACTGCCATATGTTTTGGTGGGTCCAGTTGGTGTTTCCGTTGGTTACATTTGCAGATGTTACTGAATGTTATCAGTACTGTTACTTTCAATTAAATAAATGGTTTAGAGATAATTGACCTTGTTTTGAATGTCCTTTTCTATGCTATTTGCTCTGTTGTCAAAATTGAAGTTCATGAAAAGTTTGTTTTCTTGTGTTGTGGTGAAATGTGTATGCTTGGTAGTATTTGATTATGGATTTTGATCCATTTTGTGGTAGCTTTGGTAAGATACATGATCTAGATAGATTACTGCCAATTTTAAGCCGTCTTTGATACAACTATATTCATTGGCATATTTCATTCACTCGTTGAAGTACTGCTAACTTCATGTTCCATTCCATACGAAATCACCACAGTAATACACATGTTATCCATCACAGATTAAAATGACATTTTATGAATCTATTTATCAAGTGTCTTCCTCAAATCATCTCAGATATCACACTTTTTGGGATAAATAATAGCTCACAAAATTTACTTAGTCATTAGTAGTTAAGTAAGATGCATATTTTACAGAAGATTAGGACCGCATTTCTCAATTCACAAGATTACCATCTAACACCTCACGTGATCAAACAACACACTACGTCATATAAACAGACATACTATATAGTTGGTCTAAAGGAAAGATGAGCAAACACTTAGTTAAGGCCGCCACTCAATCCATCCTGCCCTAGTAAGTCCCACACAGCTCATGAATTTTAATGGCATCATCTCTCTTTTGGTGCCCAACAAAAATTAATGTAGGAGTCTAGGAGAGACCCGTCAATAGTTTGTTTAACTTTAGGTACAATCTTACCCTATAAATATTAATCTTTATCAATATTACACCGGTTATATCATATTTTGCAGTTCCATGGTGTGGACTGTAGAACACTCACATCCTCATTCGAAGTGTAGTTCTTATTCAATTATTAGATGATTTCAATCAGTGTTTTAAAAATCAGACCGGATATCAAATCGGTAAAGGTATTGGGTCGTTGGTTTATTGGTCGAACCACATGATCATTGGTCGAACTGCATGACTAAATCGAATTAAATCAAATAATTCGGTTGAATAGATCGGTCTTTATAACAAAACTATATAGATATAACACTTGTCAAACTAGATGACTCAATCTCTACAAAACATAACTAGAATTTAAATTTTTTAAAAATGTCATATTATAAATAAACTCATAATTTGATAATTTAAATTTAAATTTTAAACATTTTAAAAATATCATATTATAAATAAATTTACAATTTAATAATTTAAATTTAAATTTTAAATATAGGTGTCATATATAATAAAATAGTATAAAATTACAAAGTCTAATTGCAACATAATATAATTGAATAATTTATAACAAAATAATTTCATTGTCTATTAAATTTAGTTTCAAGAAATAAAGATTGTTTTAATATTGAGATATTCTTCTTCAATATCAAAATTATCTGATACAAAATCAACCGCATCTGCAACATTTTTTCTGTCTATTATATTTCTTTTATATTTAAATATAATATTTTAATAAAATAATCAAAATAAATAAAAAATTAAACTGCAATTTTTTTTTTAAAATTTTGAGAAAAAAATAAAAAAAATTATAAAATGCAGTTTAACTACCGGTTTTAGAAAACCGTCGATTTTCTCGATTTTTCCAATTTTCACCGGTTCTTGTCAGTTTAATGACATATCTGATCTAGTAATTGAATCAGACGGATTACCTGCCCGATTCTCGGTTCGACCGGCCGATTCCCGATTTAATCGGTCCGATCGGCCGGTCCGATCTGATTTTTAAAACACTGATTTCAATATAAGAAAAACACTATTAGTAAAGTAATATTTATTTGTTGAATTTTTTCTCTTTTATTGAAATTATCCGTCAGACTAGGGTTGTATTTGTTTTTGTTCTTTTCAAAGGCAAATAATATGTCTATAGAATCAAGATAGATGGTAAAAATGTTGAAAGTATATTGTTTTTATAAGCAAATTTAATTAATTAATATTAGAAATGCGTACTAGGGGTACTCAAAATCCAATACACCTTTGTAGCATACAACATGTTTACACCATATTAATAAAATCTAATGGAGCTTTTAGCCAGATGTAAAAAGACAAACATCTTCCACCACTCGAGCCGATCGCTTGTCAAATCCATGACACCATTTTAATGCTAGAAATAATGTCATCTAATACATAAGTCCCATTATCACATTCCATACGGATCATAACGATGCCAACCATATTATAGACATATCTTCTTCTTCTTCTTCGTATTTCTCGCAAGAGCTTGCATAAATTGATCCAAATGATTAGAACCACTCATCTCCTCCAAGGTTCAACCACCACACATGAATATATAGTGAATTTTTTTTGTTTGAAAAAGAACATTTGAAGAAAAGGTGATGTAAGTCTTCACATTCTTTCATTTGTCTTGGTCAGTGAGAATGATGTTCCTCTTAGCCAATTGATCTTTCGAAGGATGTATGTTTAACATCGCTCTCCAACCGAACACCTTAAGTTGGTAGAATATCTGTCCTCCAAAACCATTTGATAGCTTCTAATCTATTTGCATCCACCACTTCTTCAAGCTGTTTATCCCTCAGAAAAGAGAGGCAATTTTTGACAGAGAAAATGTCGTCTGCATTAGGCCACCATTTGACAGTGTCGACTCCGTTCACCATTGGTTTAATGTTTACCAGAATTTCCACTAAATTCATCGTTTCCAATGTTGCTGCCAGATTTCCAAGTAAATCTTTTGCTGATATGTGAAAGTCCCATGTCCACATCGGATTTTGATGGCTACCCATCTCATTCACCCATCCCGATGGCCTACTCGATAATCCAAATAGAGTGGAAAGTTCTTCCTTAATCAGTGAGCCCCTAATCCATCTTCCATACCAAAACGTGATGTTGTTACCGTCCCCTAAGTCAAAGCTTAAATTACCCGCAAAACAATCAAAAACGTTAATTTTGGATGAACTCGCCACAAGCATATCTTTCCACCACACTGATCCTTTCCTTTTTGACTTGAAATATGAACCCATAACCACAACTTTATGTAAACCTCCATATCTAGATTTTAGAATTTGTTTCCACATAGAGCCATCTTCGTTCATAATCCTCCACTTCCATTTAGTCAATACGAAATTATTGAAATAACCTATGTGTTTTACACCAAGACTTCCTTCCACTTTAGGTTTACATATGTTGTTCCATCTAACCCAACTTATGCCTTTTTTCTCTACATTGCCACACCAAAGATAGCGGCTCTGAATGCTAATTATCTCTTTAATAATCTTCACTAGGGCTCTGAAGAAATACTTCATATAAATGGGGATACTTGAGAGCCCTGAGTTAAGTTGAGGAGAGTTACTCTTCCCCCAATTGGCAACAATCTTGCCTTCCACATAGAAAATTTCTTCTTTAACACAATCACCACCGATACCCACGAATCACATCTTCTTGAGTATGACCCAACTTTAATTCCCAAAAATTTGAACGGTATAAAATCTTTGCAGAAACTCAGAAATTGGGAAGCACTCCATGAAATTATCCCCTAAGTTCACCCCGTATACCTCACTTTTGCAAAAGTTGACCTTTAATCTCGAAATTAATCAAACCCCCTGAAGATCGCTTTGATGCTCCATAGATTCTTCCAAGACCATTTGCCCAAAATCACGTATCATCCACAAACTAGAGAATCTTTACATCCAATTCTCTGCTAAATTTATACCCCTCAAAATTCCCAGACACTGCTGCTTTGTTAACAAGTCCAACCAGGCCTTCAACCACCAAGGTAAAAAGAAAAGGTGACAAGGGGTCGCCTTGTCTTAAACCCCTTTTCACCCAAAAGTTTTTCGTAGGACTCCCATTTAAGTGAATAGATAACGAGCTGTTGAAGATGCACACTTTCATCCACTAACACTAATTACTTCCCAAACCAAATTTTTGAAACATGTTCCTCAAGAATTGTCAATTGACACAATCATACACTTATCGAAAATCTACCTTAAACATAAAGCATTCCTTCTTTTCCTTTTTTGCATGGTCAATGATATAGAGAATTTTCCTCCCACGCACAAAAGCCGATTGAGAAGGAGAAATTAAAGTCTCAAGGAGTTTCTTGATTCTATTGGCTAATAATTTTGATACAATTTTTTACAGGCACCCAACCAAACATATCGGGAGATATTCGTTCAGACCCTGAGGATTGGAGTTTTTTGGGATTAAAGCAATGAAGGAGGTTGTTTATTGCCTTTAGGAGTGATGAAGACTTGTGGAGTTCCATAATAAATTTGTAGATACCATCCTATAAGAATCTCCAACACTCTTGAATGAACTTAAGATTAAAGCCATCAGGCCCCAGGCGTTTCTCCCCGTCTGAATCCCACACAGGCTGCCTAATTTCCTCACTACAAAGATCAGAATCTAAAAATATCCTATTCTCGTCACATAAGCGACTAAAGCCCAAACCACCCAAGGATGGTTTAACATGAGATGACTCCTTGAATCTTCATTCAAACACCTTCAGAACCTCATTACGGATACCACTCACATCCTCAATCAAAACACCCTCCCTTGTTTGGACCGCAATAATATTATTTTTCCTCCTCCTTTCTTTGATCACTTGATGAAAATACTTAGAGTTTTGATCTCTCCCTTTCATCCATTTTTGTCTTGATTTCTACTTCATCCAGCTTTCTTTGAGACGAAGATACTTCCATAAATCTTCCTTTGCCTCCTTACACTCCAATTCTCTCAGACATCCAAAATTTTGATCACCCCCAACAAAGATACATCCCTTCTGTTGATCTTCTTGGTAGCTTTTTCTATCTTGAGATCTATCCACCCAAATTTCTCTTTGTTCCAGATTCTCAGAATATTCCTCATTCGTTTGAAATTCTCTTTTAGCATAAACGCCTGTTTACCAATCACTTCCAAATTGTTCCACGATTCCTCCACAAAACTTTTAAAATCTTTATTCTCGAACTAGTAATTGTTGACTCTAAAAGGTTTGGGGCCCCAGTCCTTGCCGTTAGCTTTCAACCAAATTGATGAATGATCTGAGATGTCCAAATCCCACACCTTCTGCCCCATAATCTTCCAACTATCCACCAACCTTTCAGATAACAAGAATATGTCTAGTCTACTTTTCATGCTCCCCTCCTTGTTAGACCTGGTGAATCTATTTCCAACTGATGGGGGTATCCACCAAGTCTAAAAAATCAAGGAACTCATTGAACTTAATTGTTTTAGCGCCCCTGTTCTTTGTGTTTCTACCCAATCTTTCAAAACAATCTATGGTATACCAATATTTTCCCAACAATATAACATGAAGAATAGATATTCACAAAGAAACAAACCTGACCTTTAAACTCTGCACATATCGCCACCGATCCCTCTATTTTAAAACTGAACAAAGATGAAAAAATATCTTTCTTCCACATGATGATTAATCCACCGACACCCCTCCAGAATCATTAGCTGACCAATCAATGCCGTATGAGCCCCAAAGACTCCTAACAAAATTGTCACTCATAGGTTGGATTTTAGTCTCATGAAAAAAAATACCATATCTGCTTGACCTATTTATATTATCTTTCTCAACACCCTATGATGTTGAAAGACATTATATTCATGATGCAACAATTTTTTTCTCCTTCTTCGCCTTCATCCATTCAACGTCTCTAAATTCCAGATCCCTGATTGCTTCCATATACATATCGTCTCTATCCCTCCAGAAATCTCTAATAGAGTTAATTACTGCCATACCTTATCCTCCATGTCCACCGATTTTCCCTCTTTAGAGTCCCCACCCCCATGAGTAGAACATAGGTCTTTGCTGAATTACTGCACAAAGTTGTTCCTTCAGATGATTGCGATGAACATACCTTGCATCCCTTGCATCAATACCTTGGGCGTCGGAGAGAGATGGTGGAGCATCTTCAAAACAAAAGGAAGGAGAATGTGGGACACAACTTACGATGGAAGCAAGGAGGAACAAATGTGATATCTTACACACAAATGGTTAGAGGAGACAAGACATACAAACAGGTGATCGACGATCAACGACAGGCTAAAAGGATTCCCTTCACCCATTTAGAGTGCAACATAGAGGAAGCAGATTTACTCCGATTTCAAAAAGCCTATGTTGGGGTGGTGGAAAACCCGGGTACAATATAGAACATGCAAGAATACTTTAATATGGAAGGTTATTTTGGGGTAAAAGTAACACCTTTAGGGAAATTTTATGCTTATTAAAAGAAAGAGAGGAAGGAGAACTAAGAGCTTTAATATAGGAAGCTTCAGAATGGATTAGTCAATGGTTTGAGGAAATTAGACCACGGTGTCCATAGGATGTTGATAAAGAAAGATTAACATGTCTAAGGGTTTTTAGATTACCCTTCCATGCTTGGCAAGCAATTTTTTTTGAATTCATGACAAAATTGGTTGGGGTTTTCATATGTGCAGACGAAGATACCACCAAGCATAAGAATATATATGTTGCTAGGATTCTCATTGGAACCAAATATTGTCCAGTTTTGAATGAAACTTACAACATCTCAATCAATTACAAAGTGTTATGTATCAAAGTGATATAATATTCACATGGACCAATGCAAATTGATTTAAACCACAATATGAAAAACACCCAAGTCAGTAGTGTCTCCAGAGAGAGTCCGGACGAGGATAATGGTAGCTGAGATAGTCCATCTTCAGAGGAAAGTTCGAAGTCTTTTTTCCAAGAGTCCGTAGAATATATTATTGAATTGGAGGCAGGAAGAGCTCTTTGAATCCTTTGGAAGAGCTCTTTGAAGACATCAAAGAATTCTGTTTTATCCTTGATGAAATTCACCCACGTATATCTGGAGTAATCATCCACCATCACATATGCATATTTCTTTCCACCAAGACTTTCTACTTGCATTGGTCCCATTAAGTCCATGTGAAGTAATTCTAGGACTTTTGTTGTAGTGAGATATTGAACCGTTTGATGTGACATCTTGGTATGCTTTTCAATTTGTCATTTCCCAAAAACTCTTCCTTCTTCAATATTCAGTTTAGGGATTCCTCTCACTGCTCCCATAGAGATGATTCTCTTCATTCCATTCAAGTGTAAATGTCCCAACTTCTGATGCCATATTTTAACTTCATCTTCCTTGGCTAGAGACCAAGTTGAAGAGATGCTTAAAGTCTTCAGGTATCCATAAATAGCAGTTATCTTTGGATCTGACACCTTTCATCACAACTTCACCTTTCTCATTTGTAACTAAACATTCGGATTTTGTTAAGTTCACCTTAAAACCTTGATCACAGAGTTGACTAATGCTTATTAGATTGGCAGTTAGGCCTTTGATAAGTAACACATTCTCAAGATTTGGAATTCCTGGGAAATCCAGTTTTCCAACTCCTTTAATTTCTCCTTTAGCTCCATCTCCAAAGGTTACGAAACTTGTAGAGTGGGATCTGATATCCACTAACAAGTTCTTAACTATAGTCATGTGTCTTGAGCATCCACTGTCAAAATACCAGTCTTCTTTAGCTGAGGCTCTAAGACATGTATGAGTTATGAGACTATTAATAACAACCTTGGGAACCCCCTGTTCTTGTACTGTGTATAGTTTGAGGGATCTTGGGTTGATATTCAGGCTTTGGATATCCATGAAAATTATAGCAGAATGACTTTATATGACCAAATCTCCCATAGTAGTAACATCTCCAGTGTTGATGTCTTCTTTTGGAGTGTCTAATATTCCTACTTTCATGATGTTGAGACATGTGTTTCAACATTTGTGGTTTAGACTGAATATTATTCAAATATGAGTGACATCCTCTTTTGATCATTTCATTATAGCCCAGACCACTCATATCTTTTGCATCTCTTCCAGTATGAAGTATATTGTCCAGTGCATCTGATCTACTATTCAACATCCTGACAGATTTTGTTAAATTGGCGAGATCAGATTTGAGCAAAATTACTTCATGTTCCAGCTTCACAATGGTATTTAGGTCCTTCTTCTTTTCCTCTTTCAGTTGAGCTATAATTTTCTTCTGATTCTCTATTTCTTGATAGATATCATCATTCCTGATACAATCCTTTTTAATAGAAGCAGTCAGATCATTAATAACTTCGTCTCCTCTGTCATTTTCTCCATCTGTTTTGCAAATCCCAGATAAGGCTGCTACTTGTTTGGATGTATCTTCTTCAACTTCACTTCCAGAGTCTTCATCCAACCAGGTTACTACTAGTCCCCTTGTTTTTCTCGTGTGATATATAGGACATTCAACTATGACATGACCAAATCCTTCACAACAGTGATATTTTGTTTCTCTATCTTGGTTGATTTTGTCATCTGGTCTGGTTTTTCTGCCAAAATCTCCCGACTTCTTGATGTCTTGTAAGATGTTCCTGACATTTGGTCTTGAGTCATCTTCCATTTTATTCAGCACTCTGTTGAGTTGTCTTCAAATAAAGACAATAGTATTAGATAGTCTTTATTCAGTGTCCAGATCATATTCCTTGTCTTTTTCTTCAGTGTTGGACTTGAAGGCTATGCTCTTAGGCTTTTTGTCTGATCTCTCATAAATACCCAGCTCAAATAGAGAGAACCAATTGTCTATCCACTTTCATGTTGTTGGTTTCTTGAGCCTCTTCAATTGTCGTCACTTTCATGTCAAATCTCTTAGGTAGATATTTGAGAATCTTCCTTACCAGCTTCTCTTCTGGTATCTTCTCTACCAAGGCACTGCATGCATTAGCAATCTCAAGAATATTCATATGAAATTCTTGAATGCTTTCTTCTTCTTTCATTCTTATATTTTCAAACTTAGTGGTGAGCAGTTGTAGCCTTGACATCTTAACTTTGGAGGTTCCTTCATGAGTAGTTATGAGAATTTCCCAAGCATCCTTGGCCACTTCACATGTATTAATCAGTCTGAAGATGTTTTTGTCCACTCCATTGAATATAGAATTTAAGGCCTTTGAATTAGAAAGAGCTAGTTCATCATCATCCTTTGACCAGTCTTCTTCAGGCTTCAATTCACCAGTAGGTTAATTATAAGCTCCAATAATGACAGGATATGTCCATCCTTTCAGAATAGCTTTCCAAGCCTTGTTGTCCAAGGAATTTATGTATTCTCCCGTACGAGGCTTCCATAGGTCATAGTTAGAACCATCCAAAATGGGTGGTCTATTCACATATGTTGCCTCATTTTCCATGTTACCAGAAAATATCTTCCCTAGATCTCATCCAAACACAGAGCAGGATGCCTACTCTGATACCAATTGAAATTCTGGCACCAGATATGAGATGTCGAAGGTAATGTCACGACACTGATATCTGTTTTAAACACAGATAACATTAAAAAATTGTAAAGTGCAAAAAATAATAAAAACACAATAGAATTGTTAACCCAGTTCAGTTCCAACCAACCTACGCCTGGGGGCTTCCAAGCCAGCGATGAAGTTCACTATCAGCAATATTAATTCAGAGCTAAACCTCCCTGTTTACACTCCTCACTTAATCCCTACCCAATGACCCTTCTAACTAAGACACCTATCTTAGATATGAGAACCTCCGCTCACTCCCTAAGTCACACACGGTGACACTTAACATTAATAAAACTGAAGACACTCTTCAAAGACACACAATCACACTCGCTTCAAAGCTTATGGTGATTGAAAAGTTACAACTCAACAAACATCCTACACAAGTATCAATTTATATAATAGAGACTGACAATAAAACAATGAACAACAAACAATTAAAATTCTAAGTTTCTAAATCTAGAACGGCCAAACTGCAAAACGAGGTTTGTAGCCTTTAAATAGAGTAACATCAACTAGGGTTGCTTTACTCATAAGTCTTCAACGCTTCCTACCTTTTCTCTATGAAAGCAGGACATAAGATCTCCAAGAATATTGCTGAAGACGTTCTCAAGCTTCCTTAATCGAAGCATACAAAAGCAAACAAATTGACTTCCTAAAATTTTTGAACTTTAAGCCAATTCTGTCAGTTTCACATGTCAGGACATCTGCTGTGACATTTGCTACTTCAGTATTTTCATGGAATTTTTTGAGCAGAATATTTTACCAAAATTACTGCCAGTCAATAGAACTAACAGAATCTTTCTCATTGTCTGAGTAGGAAGTCTCACATACGAGTACTTTGCAGGCAATCTAGATTAATCGGACAGGTGACCCTGATCCAGACCTCACTTCATGCTTTCAGTTGTCAACCGCTTATCTTATTTAAGAAGGAAAGCATGTCATTTCTTAAGTACTCAAATTCATTGGAATTTATAATTTTCTTTTCACTATCATACTGATATGAGCGTTGTAGAGCTAACCTTGCATGCCAGCCTCCCCTCCTTCATATTATAAGCTTAAAACCGTTGCAGTAAGCTCAACATCCATATTTATCTATCAACTCTATTTCCTTTATGAAACATTGACACTGTCTCTTGGAATCAAATTCAAATTCCTATGAATTTTCACGTTCATATATCTCTCGATTCAATCAAATATCATTTGTCAAAAGCTCAAACCTCCTCATCTCAAAGTGAAAATCTTCGTTTCTTGATCACTTTTCTTGAATCTCAACTTGTTTTCCTCAATATCCTCCCTAGGCTCCACCGACTATTATGGTATCCAAAGCCACTCATTCCACCATCCAACGACAAGTCACCACTGTTATTGAAGCTGCCTAATATCCACCACCTCTTCCTCAAAGACAAGATGATCAAGTTTTTGCAACTTCTCTATCTGTTCCTTCTCGGCAAGATCACATTCAAGAATGCACCAAAGAGTTTTCTTACATATTTTGTTCTACGGTTGCGCAACAATTCCACCAAGGAGAACTTTTGACCAGACTTCCATCAGTGCATATGATAACTGAATATGAAGAACAAGAGAAGCCGCTGAAGCTCCTCATTAAATAGGCATGGCGAATAATGATCTAAAGGTATAGCGAACAATAATCCAAACCAACATCTCAAGCATGTAGATGACTGTTTAGACTACTACCATGTTGAGCATGTAGATGACCGTATAGACTACTACCACACCCACGATCCCATAAAGTTCTATCTTTTTGCATTAACTTTAATTAGATCATCGATATCTTAGTTCAAATATCTTCCTGATGAGAGCATAGATTCATGACCGATCTATGCAAAGCTTTCACCGCCTACTTCACTAATCGAAAGAGGCAACCCAAAAACATTGGCATGCTCAGTGGGATCACACAATGTAAAAAAGAAACCCTAAGAAGATATATTGACCTCTTTACTAAAGCGGCCTTTGCCTTGGGAGCTTAGATGAAAGTTTGAAGTGCTAGATTTTTGAAAGGGGCTTGAGACAAGATTTCACGTTTGAGAGAAACTGGGGTGCAAATAGGCCTATAACATGAAACATTTTTAAGTAGGGCGCAACCTTACATTAATTATGAAGAATAAAAATCATGTCCATGAGAATTAACTGAGGGTTGGGAACACTAGACATAACTGAACTTTAGAAAGAGATGCCAATCGATATAAAAAACAAGCAAAGCTCAAACTTCAGTCCATATTTGATGCTTACTCTCCCCTGAACTCTTCACTAAAGAAAATTTGGAGTAAATGTGCAAACACAAAATTCAAAGAAGTCGGGATCAGGAATCTATATTCGGCTAGGGAGCCTCCCAGATAAACAAATCTAAATATTGGTGTTTCCAAAATAGTCAAGGCCATAACATAAAAGATTTTAATTTATAGATGCAATTACATTCATCTAAAGGATGCTATTGAGGCACTAATTAAAAGGGAAAACTAATCAAGTACATTAGAGATATCAAGATAGACTGAGAAGACTCCTCGATGAAGAAGCAATCCCTAAAGAAAATTGTCGAAGCTATTTTTGGGGGCAATGGAAAGGATACCAACAATAGGGAAGAAGAAGGAAACAATTTAAAATAACAATACATCATTTCGATCAATACTGGTTCTCCAAGGGTGAAAAACCAATCTAAGAGGATGATGAAGTGGAAGGTTACCGGTTAACGATTTTCAGAAAGAAAGATGAAAGCACTTCAACCAAAGGGCCAGAGAAAATAATTCTTACATTATGCGACGATGAGAAGATATTAGGGATCACAAATTTGATATTTCCCTTGATGATGACGACCACAATTGCTAACTTTAGCGTCTCCTAAATGCTTATTGATGGAGGTAGTTCCTGTGATATCATGTACTCTGATTTCTTTGAAAAGATGAGGTTTAAGAAGGACAATTTGTGGTTATATTAAGAGTTTGACCTACACGATTTTAATGAGAGTATAACCCGTGCTTGGGATACATCAAATTAATGACCATCGTGGGAGAAGGAAGGTATACCAGAAAAACATCCAGAGTTTTTAAGGTGGTCATCAAAACCCTCTTGGTAGCTAGCCACTTTATAAGTAGTGGTGAAAATTCCATGCATCAACCTCAAACTAGGCTTTCAGTAGAGGACATAAAAGGGGTATCGACTCTTGGTCGGGCATGATTTCTAGATATATCCTATCTGAAATTCCTGGCAGCAGATACGTGATGTCACAGAGAATGTTATGACACACTATCTAACACTCTGTTAACAATTCACACAATAAATATAAACAGCAGTAAAGAACACAATAAGTTGTTTACCCAGTTCAGTGTCTAACTACACCTACATCTGGGGGCTACCAAGCCAAGGAGGAAATTCACTATTAGTAGAATTAATTCAGGAATAAACCAACCAGTTTATCTCCTTCACTTAAAACCTACCCAATGCAACTTCAACCTAAGTCCTACTTAGATCTGAGTTCCTACTCACTCCCCCTCAATCACAGCAGTGATATCAACCTATTGAATAATTGAATTGTGAAGACACACTTCAATAAACTATCTTGATCTTGCTTCAAAGCTTTCAATCAAGAGACAAACACTCGTGCTTCACAGCTTTGAGTGATAAACTACCCTTACAGACAAATCCTAGTCCAAGGCACTTATCAATTGATAATTGCTTGGCTCACAAGAGATACTAGAATTACAAATACCAACTGTTAACTCTCCCAACAGTACACAAATAACAACCTGCTATATCTTCAATAAATTCTAGAGGCGCAGCAGCAGTATAAGGGTTGAATTCCTTTTATAGAAGAAGTCCTGAAACTTCAGTTTTGGGCTTCCATAAAGATAGCTAGGGTTCACTTAATTTAATCCTAAAAACATGGTCTTTTCAACAACCAATTTAGGTTTAATTAAGATTAACCTAGCAGCCACGTGAGCATGCTTTCTAATAACAGAAAAACACAATTTAGTAGCTCAACAAACTTCCTGAAAAGTCTCAGGAAAAAAAATATTCTGCAGAACAGAATGTCACACTGAATGTCATAACATCTATTATGACATCGATCTTTCTGAATTTCCAGATGACTTTAGCTTCAGCTTGAAATGTTCTTTAACATCCTTAGCAAGTAGGATTTATCTTCAATCTCTGAATGTCATGACATTTATCAAGACATTGCTATAGCCTAGTTTTACCAAAATTAATGCCAATCTAAAACACTAACAAACTCCCTCTTTGGCACATTTTTGGCTAAAACTACTTAACACATCAGAGTACCTATGCAGCAGAAGACAAACTAGTTCTAAGCTTAAAGAAACTAGAACCTAGAGATAAGATAAATTCTACCCATACAGAAATCCCACAATTCCCACAATTGCCCACATACAGATTTAAAATTGTCATACAGTTTCCCTATACAGTTTCCCAAATTCCCAAAATTCCCAATACTACTGTCACACTGTCACACAGTAGTTCTTCTCCCCCTTTTTAGCCACAAAGGGGCCAAAGGAATCAATACAAATACCCCAAACAAACATTATGCAATTAAGTACCAGCATTCAACAGATTACAATGAGCTTTAGTCAAGGATTACAGTGCTGGTAACAGTAAATTACAATCATCCAAACAAAATTGGGAAATACAGACAAGAAGCAAGAAACAATTGACATAACAATTAAACAGAAGCAACAAAAAACAAGAACCATCACAGCAACAGATCATTTGCTCTCCTTCCCTGAAGAAGCATTGTGATCATTATCATTGTGAGCAACACCATCAGCAACTTTACTAGCTACCTCTTCATCTTGAATCTTGGAACCAGAACCTTGATCAGACTTTGCAGGTTCAGGTGCCTTCCTCTTCTTGGAAATTGGTGTCCTCTTTGGTCTTGAGCTACCAACAGATTTAACTCTATACTTCTTTAAAATAGTTCCAGCTTTGGTCATCTTCTCAACTTGAGAACCAGAGATACCACCCTTTGTTTTGACAGGGGAATCAGCAGGAGTAGCAATATCAGAATCCACAGAAGTTTTCTGAATATGATCTCCAGATGTCTTGACATTCTCTGTGACATTTGGATCAGCTGCTAAACTAGGGCTAGCAGACTCTTGGTTAAAGGGATGAAACTCCAGTGCAGTGTGATTTTCGTCTAGGATCCCGTGACTATCCTAGCAATGGCTCCTTCCACATACATGGTACCTTCTCTATTTCTTATCTCCGGAGGAACAAATGAAGATGAGTCGAGATCTTACCGGTCGATAACCGTGTATTCTTTGCATGCAGATTCTTGGTCTTCTTGGAGTCGGTTGCCATTGAGAGGAGAGACCTTCACAGTTCAACATTTATGGCATGATTGCCCTAATCTCACCATGGTAGGAGATGGGGAATCTTGGGATGAAGAGGATGAGGAAGACATGTTTCACGAGATATGTTGAGAGGCGAAACTAAGAATGACAAAGAGTTTGAGAGTATCTTTTGGATGAAGAGGATATGATACTTTCAAATGAAAAGGCTATTATATGGAGGAGTCCTTCATATTCTTGAAACTTATAAAATAAGAGGGAAATAATTAGGTGACCCACTTATAATTAATAAAAGGTCTTCTCCTCTCCTTGTAAGCAATCTTAATTGCTACAATTCCTCATCCGACAAATACCCGTTTGCTCCTTAAATTTTCAAATTGACTAGCATCAAGAGCTTTAGTAAAATGTTTGAAGTTCTGACTACATGATCCAATTTAATCACTTTCTCCTCCACAAGGTCTCGATGAAGTGATGTCTAATGTCAATGTGCTTAGTCCACTGTGTTGTATAGGATTCTTTGAAATATTAATAGCACTCATTGTCACAAGATAATGTCATGACATCTGTGTGACATTGTACTCGACAAGATCCTTCATCCGACCATTTGGGAACAACGCTACCGCTATGTATTCACTTTGGACAAGGACACGCAATTTTGCTTCTTCTGAACCAAGAAACAAGATTGTTTCCCAAGAAGAAGCATCCTCCGAGGTACTTTTTTCATCGACTACTACCCATCAAGATCACAATAACGGACATAATTGGTTCACATCCATGGGAATACAGGATACCATAATTGCAAGTTCCACTCACATACGTAATTCTTTTCACCGATTAATGTGACTTACTTTAGGTTCACTTGGTATCTTGCATGACCCAACAGAAATGCAATGTCAGGTCTGCTGGCTGTTAGGTATAACAAGCTTCCTATCATGCTTCTATATAAACTTTGATCAACCTTTTCACCACTTGTGTCCTTGGACAACTTCAAATGTGTGGGAGCAGGAGTCCTTTTATGGCTGACATTCTCCATTCCAAACTTCTTGACAATATTCCTTGCATACTTGCTATGTGAAAGAAATGTTGAGTCTTCCATCTGTGTAACTTGCAGTCCAAGAAAGTAAGTCAACTCTCCCATGAGACTCATTTCAAACTCTGCTTGCATTTGATTGGCAAAGTGTTTCACCATTGTCTCTGACATTCCTCCAAACACTATATCATCAACATAAATTTGAGCCACCATTATCTTTCCTCCTTCATTCTTGACAAAGAGTGTCTTATCCAAGCCTCCTTTCTTGTATCCTTTGTCTGTAAGGAACTTGGTTAGCCTTTCATACCAGGCCCTAGGGGCTTGTTTTAGTCCATATAGGGCTTTCCTTAATCTGTAGACATGTTCAGGGAAACTTGGATCCACAAATCCTTTAGGTTGTTCTACATATACTTCCTCATTTAAGTAGCCATTTAGGAAGGCACTTTTCACATCCATCTGAAATAATTTGAATTTCAGAATGCAAGCAACCCCTAGTAGAAGCCTGATTGATTCCAGTCTAGCCACTGGTGCAAAGGTCTCATCAAAGTCAATCCCCTCAACCTGAGTGTAACCCTGAGCAACAAGTCTTGCTTTATTCCTGGTGACAGTCCCTTCTGCATCAGACTTGTTCTTGTAGATCCACTTTGTACCAATGATGTTTGTTCCTTCTGGTCTAGGAACTAATTCCCATACTTCATGTTGCTTGAACTGGTTCAATTCATCTTGCATTGCTCCAATCCAGAATTCATCACTTAGAGCTTCTTTGACATTTTTTGGCTCTATCTTTGACACGAAGCAAGAGTTTGAGACAGTTTCTCTGGACCTTGTAACAACACCTTTGGTTGGATCTCCAATGATGAGATCCTTTGGATGATCTTCTGAATTCGATGGAAGGATCTTTGTTTGCTTCCTCTGGTTGATTTTGGTGGAGTAGGAGCGGTACATCTTCCTTATCGTACTTGAGGTGATGTCTCAAACCATGTCTCAACATCATATGGGACATTGTGTTCCGATGATGATCATCAACAATGACATTAATAGACTCCATCATAACTGGTTGAGTTGAATACCCTATATGCTGCTTTGTTAGTGGAGTATCCGGAAAATGCCTTCATCACTCTTAGAGTCCATTTTCTCCTTTGATCACGATCGTCGAATATAGCATTTGCTACCAAACACATGGAAATATTTCACGCTTGGTTTCTTCCTTCCATAGTTCATATAGGGTGGAGGAAGTTCCTTTCTTAAGGTGACCTGTTGTGAACATAGTGTATTCATATCTTCACCCAAAATGAATAGGAGTTTCTTAGCATGAATCATTGCTCCGCAGATTCTGATAGTCCTATTCTTTCTTTCCATAACCCCATTTTGTTGAGGTGTTATAGGAGAAGAAAACTCATGATTGATCCCCTCTGAGGAATAGAATTCATCAAACTTGCTGTTCTCAAATTCCTTTCCATGGTCACTTCTTATTCGACAATCGACTTTCCTTCTCTTTGAAGTCTTTTGCATAACTCTTTAAAGACATCAAACACATCAGATTTTTCTTTGATGAAGTTTATCCAGGTAAATCTGGAGAAGTCATCCACAACAACATAGGCATATCTTTTTCCACCAAGGCTTTCAACCTGCATAGGCCCCATCAAGTCCATGTGCAGCAGCTCTAGCACTTTAGAAGTGGTCTGATGTCTAGACATTGGGTGTGACATTCTGGTTTGCTTTCCAACCTGACACTCACCACAAACCCTTCCTTCATCAATATGGAGTCTTGGTATCCCTCTGACAGCCTCCATAGTGATGATCTTTTTCATTCCTCTCAGATGAAGATGTCCAAGTTTTTGATGCCACAACTTTACCTCCTTTTCATCTTTTTCTGTAGAGCACACAGAAGAGAGGTTGGTGTTCTCAGATTCCCACATGTAGCAGTTGTCCTTTGATCTGACTCCTCTCATAACTGCTTCTTGTTTATCATTGATTACAAGACATTCAGACCTAGTGAAGTTGACTTTGAATCCCATATCACATAGCTGACTTATGCTTATGAGGTTAGCAGTCAAGCCTTTTACCAGCAATACTCCATTTAGATTTGGAACTCCAGAGCAGTCCAAGTTTCCAACACCTTTGATTTCTCCTTTAGCTCCATCTCCAATAGTAACAAAGCTGGTAGAATGAGGTTTGACATTATTCAGTAGGTTTCTTATTCCAGTCATATGCTTGGAACACCCACTGTCAAAGTACCAATCTTCCTTGAAAGACACTCTAAGAGAAGTGTGAGCTATCAATGTTGCAGTCCTCTTCTTCCACTTTTGAGTGTAGGGTACCTTGATGTTCTTAGGCTTAACATAGGGAGTCTGATCAGGGTATCCATGTAGCCTATAGCAGAAGGGTTTTATGTGTCCAAACCTTCCACAATGGTGACATCTCCATCTTTGAAACTTTTTGTTCATGTTTCTCTGATCCTGATGTTGACCCCAATGTTGTGACATCTGCTTTGACATTGACTTATTAGGTCTGTTCTTCTTCCTGTTATCAACAAATTTCTTTGCATCCACATGCCCTGAGCCAGGAACATTTCCTGTTTTATGTTGTGACATCTGCTTTGACTTTGATTTCCCATACCTCTTCTTTTTCTTGTCACTAACAGGTTCCTTTTCAGGCCACATATCCTAGACCATGCTTATTTCCAGCATTTTGTCTAAGCTGAAGAATTTCTTCCAGCTTATCAGTCCCAGTGGTCAGCATCTTGACAGACTTAGTCATATGATCAAGCTTGGAATTCAACACTATAATCTCACTGTTGAGATGACTTATAGTGATTATATTTTTCCTTCTTCTCAGCTTCCAGCTTCACATTTTCTGCCTCCAACTTCTCAATCAGCTTTTTCTGTTTTTCATTTTGCTGACATACTTCACCACTTCTGATACACAGCTTCTTGTAAGTATCAGCAAGTTCTTCAAAGGTCACTTCCTCATCACTAGAGTCATTATCAGGATTGCCACTTTCAGAAGGTGCAGTGACAATTTTGGCTGATTCCTCTTCAGAGTCACTACTTGATTCACCATCAGACCAAGTAACAGTCATTCCTCTCTTTTGTTTCTTAAGAAAGGTAGGACATTCAGCCCTAATATGACCATATCCTTCACAACCATGACACTGGATCTCTATGCTTTGACTTCCTTTATCTTCTGACTTGGATCTTCTGCTGGAGTCATAAGATCTGCTGATGTCAGATGAAATGTCCTTGACATTTGACCTTGACTTTGGATCAATCCTCTTGATGAGCTTGTTGAACTGTCTTCCAAGCATTGCTATAGCTTCAGATATCTTTTCTTCATCTTCCACCTTGCATCCTTCTTCAGTATTGGATACAAGTGCTATGCTCTTGTTCTTTTTGTCAACAGTTTCACTAATCCCCATCTCAAACGTCATAAGAGATCCAATAAGTTCTTCAACCTTCAGGTGCTGATGTCCTGAGCCTCCTCTATTGCAGTCACCTTCATTGCAAATCTGTTAGGCAAGGATCTGAGAATCTTTCTCACCATCTTTTCTTCTGACATCTTTTCACCAAGTGCTCCTGAGGCGTTGGAAATTTCCAAGATATTCATGTGAAACTCATGAATAGTCTCATCTTCTTTCATCTTCAAATTCTCAAATTTGGTAGTGAGCATCTGAAGTCTTGACATCTTCACCTTGGATGTCCCCTCATGAGTAGTTTTGAGAGTGTCCCAAACATCCTTGTCCAGCTCACATTGATGAACTAGTCTGAAGACATTTCTGTCAATACCATTGAATAGAGCATTCAATGCTTTAGAGTTCCCTAGAGCTAGCTTCTCTTCCTCTTTGCTCCATTCTTCCTCAGGTTTCAAAACAGTAGTCCCATCTTTCTCAAGCTTGGTGGGATGTTTCCATCCTTTGTCAGCAGCTCTCCAAGCTTTAATATCAACTGATCTTAAGAAGGCAACCATACGTGGCTTCCAGTAATCATAATTAGACCCATCCAGAATAGGTGGTCTACCTCCAAATCCTCCTTCCTTATCCATTACGCCAGAAACTATTATCCCTAGATCTCACCGAAATATAGGTGCCCGCTCGATGCCAATTGAAATTCCTGGCAGCAGATACGTGATGTCACAGAGAATGTTATGACACACTATCGACACTGTTAACAATTCACACAATAAATATAAACAGAAAGAACACAATAAGTTGTTTACCCGGTTCGGGTCTAACTACACCTACATCCGGGGCTACCAAGCGTGGAGGAAATTCACTATTAGTAGAATTAATTGAATAAACCAACAAGTTTATCTCCTTCACTTAAAACCTACCCAATGCAACTTCAACCTAAGTCCTACTTAGATCCGAGTTCTACTACTCCCCTCAATCACAGCAGTGATATCAACCTATTGAATAATTGAATTGTGAAGACACACTTCAATAAACTATCTTGATCTTGCTTCAAAGCTTTCAATCAAGAGACAAACACTCGTGCTTCACAGCTTTGAGTGATAAACTACCCTTACAAACAAATCCTAGTCCAAGGCACTTATCAATTGATAATTTCTTGGCTCACAAGAGATACTAGAATTACAAATACCAACTGTTAACTCTCCTAACAGTACACAAATAACAACTTGCTATATCTTCAATAAATTCCAGAGGCGCAGCAGCAGTATAAGGGTTGAATTCCTTTTATAGAAGCGTCCCGAAACTTGGGCTTCCATAAAGATAGCTAGGGTTCACTTAATTTAATCCTAAAAACACGGTCTTTTCAACAACCAATTTAGGTTTAATTAAGATTAACCTAGCAGTCACGTGAGCATGCTTTCTAATTACAGAAAAATACAATTTAGCAACTCAATAAACTTCCTGAAAAGTCTCAGGAAAAAACAGATTCTGCAGAACAAAATGTCACACTGAATGTCATAACATCTGTTATGACATCGATCTTTCTAGAATTTCAAAGATGACTTTAGCTTCCAGTTCTGAGCTGTTCTTTAACATCCTTAGCAAGTACGATTTATCTTCAATCTCTGAATGTCATGACATTTATCAAGACATTGCTATAGCCTAGTTTTACCAAAATTAATGCCAATCTAAAACACTAACACTATCAATTTCAAGCACATATTCGAAGAAAACCTACGACTCAAAGAAATAAACTTGATACCAAAATAAATATTGCAAAAACATGTAAAAATACTGGTAAACAACAAACAAAAATATACATTGTAAGAAAAAAAGACAAAGATTACCTATCAGATTTAAAAATTATGGATACACCCACGTCAGAAAAAATGAAGAAGACTATTCCATTAAAGAGATCACCTTCCCATTTATTATTGGATAAAAATGCTTCACAGTTTCAAGGCACTTTCAAAGGCATCCTAGACAACGAAGTAACTTTCTTCTATCAACTTATCCAGTTCCTTAAAAAGAGCAAGATTCTTAAGACATATCTCACGGAGGTCGTCTTCATCCTTTTCGTGACTATCTAGAGATTATTTTAGAGAATTTTCCATCTCTTCCATCTTTTTCCGGGCATGATCCAAAGACGAGTCCATGTCATCTAAAATGACCTCCACCTTTTGATAAATATGTTTAAGTAAAATACAAAGCCTCCTATCCCTATCCGTAATCCCCAAGCACCAGAATGGCTAATTCCCGACGGGTATGATAATCCAACTTTACTGATTCCTTTGTTGGGCTTCCTTGGAGATACATGAGAAGTATTTGTAATAAGCTAAGGAAGGAAACTCCATCCCCTTCCTTGGGCCAAGACGAGCTAGCAGCACAAAAGGTGATTCGATTAGAACATAAACCCTTCCACATGTGGGCCTGAGTTGAGGGCATCTGCTACGTTGCCTCTCAACTTGTTATTCCTCAATTTCAGGGATAAAAACTAACCCTTCCTTTCACTTCATCCGCAGAGAGCGTTAAAATTTATCTACCATATTATGTATATGAGAGATCCGATCATGCATTTAAGTAGGGTAAGAGTGACCAAAATAATTTGACTGATACTCGTACCAAAGGGTGAACCAATGGGTGTACTCGAGGTACAAGGTTCCATGAAAGATAGAGTACTCAGACTACTAACTTGAAAAGAAGTAGCCCAAATCTCCCTCCTAATTTTCCGCATTGCTATTTTTATCTTCATCGCATCTATACAATTAACAAAGGAGACATTAGATAAGAGGTAATTAAATTAAGTAAATCAAAAAATTAAATTCCTATGTCGCCTATAAAAAATGGACATCATATCCTTCTCTGATTTGTTGTCCACCAGCCAACAAGTCTGAATGAACTTTTTCAAGCGTTTTCTTGATGTCGTGTTAGGTGGAACAACACCACCAATTTATTAAAGCTCCTCGTAGAATTTCACCAACTAGTTTTTCAAATATAACTCATCCATAGAAATTTTCCCCTTCTTGTAGACGTAAGATCACACTCCCATCAATTAGGGACTCTGACTCTAAAACTTATAAAATAAGTCAATAGACACGAATGGAGGACCAAGTTCTAGTATGCATATTTTCACACGAGCTTCTCCAATAAGAAGGGTAACTAGAAAGAAACGATCTTTGAAATTCTTCACGCTATTAGAGTAAGTCTCTAATTATCTAACATTCTGCCTCAAAGAAAGAAAACTTGAATTGTTCACGTAGTTTGGGTTGTTTTAAGTTTATAGCGGAAAAAATAACCTTACAATTGGCTTACTTCCCATGTAATAACACCAATGGTAAAAACCTTACCATATGCATAACTTACTGGGTGCAACTACACATGACAATCAACAAATGAGTCATTACGTTGAGCTCAAACTCATTGAAAGGAATGTGGAAAAATATGAGGGAGAATAAACACTCATAGAAAGGGATGCCACACCAATCATTTTGTCTGCACCTATTATCTTCACCAGGGCCCATGTCAATCAAAGCCTGGTCCAAAACACCCTCGTGAACAAAAGCAAAAATTGTCCCTAGTATGTCTCTATCCACCCAGTCACCCAAGATATTTCTACCCACCTTCATGGGTGAGGTTGATACAATCTCTACGAATAAAATGCTACAAAGAAAATCGAATATAGATAAAAAAAGAGAAAGTAAACAAGTTCGTGCACTAACACCATTCGAAGGAACTGTTAAAACTAGAGGAAATTTCCCAATGAAGAAATAAGAAGATCAACTAGTCACTCTTCAAGAATCCTAAAAAGAGAAGCAGAAGCAAAGAAAATAATAAATTTATCTTAGAGGACGGATCGACCTAACACGCAAGACGAGTTCCAATGAACGAGATCAGATAAACTTAACCAAATCCTGGAATAGAAAATCTCATAGAGAAAAAGACAAAGGAAGCAAGTAAAACTCTTTTGTACGTTGCTTATGGCAGAAAATGTCAAAATAACACTTCAATAACCTCTCATGTGATGTCCTTCTACTAAGGATCATACGATCTACTGCGCACCACCAAAAATTGAGATCTCTTAAAAAATCTTCTAAAGTACTCAACTGCTCTATAGAAGAGGAAACATAATCACCAACTAGCATAAAGAGACATGTTACTCGCTTTAAAAAAATGATATATATTACAAGAAATACATTTAATGCACATATTCCTGAGAACACCAATGTCCTGTCAAAGACTTCTACATCCACAAATTTTGTGCCTAAGTAAGAGCACATGTGGAAAACCCTTGTTGTGAAAAGTAGAAACAGACCCATTGTTTTAGACCCCTCACAATGCCCAAGGATTAAAAGCCCAATAACGATGCAAGGGGAATAAAATGCATAATAAGTAGATTCTTTCTCATTCTCAGAGTAGTGAATCACATGCGCGAGTACCCTGTTGGCCATCTAAATTAATCTAATGAGTGTTCATGATCCATGCCTTACCTCACATTTTTAGTTTCCAATCACTTCTCTTATTTTAGAAGGAAAATACACCATTTCTCAAGTATTCAAATCTATTTTAATTAATACTTCACTTTTCACTCTCAGACTTGAGAGTTGGAGTACTAACATTATAGGCCAATGCATATCCACTATATTAGTAACTCACAACCACTGCAGTAAGCTCTAAACCTCACTTAGCAATAAAATCTAGTTCCACCACATAACACTAATGTTTTAAATTCTGATTTTTAAAAAAATTAAATGATAAAAAGACAACTTGAAATTTTAAATATAAAGAATAAAATTCAACATGATATTCTGTCATACCCCAATTTTTGACCTAATATACCACCTTACATTTGCATCATTGCATCACTAATGTAATGTAAAATCGGGTGTGGCTTCTACAGGTTAAAATCAGGGTTTCACAAAATTTTCATGTGTTCAAGAGGTAATCAATTAGGGTTTGAGTTTCTACTCACCTAAATTGGTCTATCTTAATCAATCATCAACAATTGATCTTCAGATCTCCAATTTTTTCTCATTGATCTATCAAGGATCGACCAATTAGGGTTTTTGTCGAGGATAAGGAATTGCTGATTTTCTGATCAATGAATGACTTTTTTGCTTGGAGATTGATCTTCATATCTTCAATACAACATCTTGACCTAATTTCTTGATTCAAAACATCACAGAAGTTCACATTTTTCATCAGTCAATTTCTAGATCATCTGATGAAATTTCATCTGCACTGAAAAGTCAAACTTTGACTTTTGGTCAACTTTTTCAAGATAAAAATTTTTCAATCATCAAAATACTTCAAATGATCCATCATGATCATAAAAAATCAAGAAATTTGGAAAAGTCAACAAAAAGTCAAAATTTTCAACACTTAGAAAAATTTTAAGTGTTAAAATTTTCATGTTTTTTTCTACTTTCATGGCATTTTTTCACATAGTTCCATTTGGAATTAGAAAAAACTCAAAACATGAAAGTTGTAGCCCTTGTTACAAGCTTTCCAAAATGTCCAAAAACTTGCAAATCCATTGTGTCTAGCTATACTTTTGATTTTGAAACATAGAGCTCCAAAACCATGGATTTCAAGTTCATGCTTCAAAAATTACAAGTCATTTTTTGATTTTTCTCTCCTTCTAGAAGCCTTGCCACCTAGCCAAGATGGATAGAGCTGATAAAAATCAGATGAGAGGTAATTATGATGGAGATAAGATCAAGTTAAGTTTTAACCATGGTTAAAAGGAAGGTTCCTTTTGCATTTATGGCAAAAATGACTTTCTTGCCCTCTAAGGCAAGTTGTACAAATCCAAACCATCATCCTTGATCTGTAACACTTCCAGACACGAATTCGAGTTTCACTTCAAGAAACTGTAGGTGGACTTGGGTAGAGAGTTCCAGACCATTTCAGAGTGTGCATAGTGATCAAACACCTTCCATAAGGTTCACTGGTGCTCCAACAATCATCAAACATCAACTGGAAACACTCCTTTGAAGAATTCGATCTCAGCTTAAAGAGGTAAGTCACTCATACTTCGAACTCTATGATTCATGCATTCCAGTTTAAAAAACTCTTGGCCATTTTGTTTCTGCACCTTCACTGAAGCTTAACCCTCAATCAATTGATCAAATCCACGGCCATACACGATTTCAATTTGATTTTTAGGAATTAGGGTTCTTCGCGTTTCTGGAGAATTTAATCATCTAAAACTAAAAATAAATGAAATTAACCAACATCATTATGTTCCTGGTTCAATTTCGGTCAAGTTTGGTGTTTACATCGATCATTTTCATTGAGAAACAAAGAATCCATGGCTGAATGAAGGATCGAGGAAGAAGAAGATGAGTTCGCGCGTGTTCTTGTTGTTTTTTCAAATTCAAATATTAAGTTCATAATATAATAACATGAAGTAAAATAAATAAACGGATGTATTGCCGCCCCAACGGTTTCCAGCTCACCTTTAAGTCACTTGCCTTGCCTTGCCCAATGGTCCCGGGTTCGAGTAGCCTTGGGACCATTTTTGCCAAACTTTTTTGTTTCTCTTCACATTTTTTTTCAAACTTCAATGCTTTCAAAACCCAATCAAAACTCTTCATTTTGAGGTGATTTGTTGTACACTTGTCATTTAACATGTCTATTTTATGATGATGTCAAAAAAATTCAAAAATGTTCTCTTTTGATTATATTTTCATCGAGCCGAAAACGCGACATTTTAAGTACTTTTCAAAGCACTTTCAAAGAGGTTTCTTTCAAACTTTTGAAACTCGAATCTTTTCAAAACTTCTTGTAAGTATATTTCATCTTTAAAAAACACTTTCAAGATCTTTTCAAAACTTTTCAACAAACTTACACTCTTTTTCCATGATCGACCCGATTTGAAGATAAAACCGAACCCGTTTTTTCCTCGAATTTCTTAATCGATCATGGGCCTCCCTTACGGTGTAAGTCCCAATTCTTTTTATGTACATACATATTTCCTTGTACATATCCAATTATTTTATGTACATAGCTATTTTCTTGTACATAATACAGACGTCTTTTGTAAATATTCAAGTACAGACAAACTTCGATTGTTTGTTTTCATTTCGCTTGTATATACACTGAATACCATTGGTATTAAAAGGAGCATTATTCCCGGTGAAACTGCTTTTAAACCAATGGGCCTCCCTTACGGTGTAAGTCCCAACCCTCCTATGTACATACATATTTCCTTGTACATAAATACTCATTCCTGTATATATTCGCTCCCTTGTACACATTCAAACTTGTAAATAATCAAGTTACGCTCGTTTTAAACGCTCGTTTTAAACGCTCGTTTTACACACTTGTTTATATTTTCTTCATAAACTCTTGTAAATAAACATCATGCATTTGTTTATATTTCCTGCATAAACTCCTGTGAATAAACTTCATACACTTGTTTATATAACTGTCTAGTTATAACATAACAACTAGTCTAACAATTAAGTTCCCCGCAGAGATAGCCTCCTCTTGGGCTTTGTGCAGGATAACTCATTCATCTGAGTTAGCCTCCTCTTAGGCTTCATATAAGAAAACTCATTTACTGAGTTTAGCCTCCGCTTAGGCTTCATATAAGACAACACTCCCCTGTTGAGTCAGCCTCCTCTTGGGCTTCGTTCAAAAGAACTCCTCATTGAGTTTAGCCTTCTCTTGGGCATCAAACAAAGAAAGAGACCAGGAAATCTCTTAACAACCTCCTATTGGGCTTCCAATACAAAGAATCACCCGCGCTAAGATAGAACCCTGAGAGTATGATTTCCCGGTGAAATCGCTCTTCAAATCCTAAGAGGATGGTTTCCCGGTGAAATCACTCTTAAAGCTAAAGCCAGCCATACCCTATAGCTTCCTCTTGAGCTACATACAAGGATCCTCGATGACCCTCGATGACCCTCGGAATGCCTCCTCTTGGGCTAACAATACAAGGAATCATGGGCTTCTTAAAAGCATCCCCCTAATCCAATCAATTTCTCCTCGAGATTTAGACGTTTATGATCTCTATGGAAGAAGTATCTCATCTATCACATCACATACAATCAAAAACTCTTCAAAACTCTGTTTCAAACAAAAACATCTCTTAATCGTAAGTGGTAATGCTTGTACACTCAAGCAAAACACCCAATGCTTACAATTAAAAGATTCAATCATCTTTTTCAAACATCTTTCTAAAACTCGTAAGTGGTAACGCTTGTATACTCAAGCAAAACACCTATAACTTACGATGAAAGATTTCAATCAATCAACCTTTCAAAATGTTTGTGATGAAATAGATTAGATACATTTTTCATTAAGATGACATTTGTCTTTGTCTCTTAATAACTACCTTTGCTTCCACTAGCATAAGTGGGAACTACGATTGCTCTGACTTTCTCAACATCCTTTTGAGAATACGTAGGCACAAGGTCTCATCCTTGCCGAGCAAATTTCTTTCTTCCTCAAACCAAACAAACCATAGATCCCTTTAGATCCGAGCTACAAATGCTCTGATTCCCATTAAGGGATATGTATGCAGAGGATCCCAATGATCTTTGCGAGCACAATAATAACAAAACCTAGGATCCCACGTAACCTACCTTACTTAAAATCCAAAGGAGAAACTTTCCCAATCATAGAAATAGCAATTTAAAACACACAAACATATCAAACATATTCATATATAAAGCTACGGATAACCATATATATTTAGGGTGCTCCATCTATTCCCTTTATATAACAAACCCCCTTGCTCGGAATCTCCCCAAATGCGTTACGTCTAGTTCACGCGAGTCGTAATGCATATCATATCAATTGAGGGTATTGCAGCTTTCCCCTTTTTCATAATCATTTTTCTTGTGTTGGAAATAATAAAGCTTGATGCTCGCGGCATCTTTATAAACAAATCAAAAGAGTAAATCGTTTCGAGCCAGAGAATCTGAATTCAGATTCGATTCCCTAGCGCGTCACTTTTTAACGCGAACATATTCCACTTAATTAAAAAAATTAAAAAAATGTCAAATGACAACGTAAGATCATTAGATATAGTGAATTTAAAAATTTATTATTTATTAAAAAATTTTCTCTCTCTTCGTGGATCCGCTCCTCCTTCTCTCTAGAAGGGGTCAGGTGCTTTTTTTCAAATTTCTCAGATGAGCGGCGGTTTTCGAAATCAAGATGAAGAATGGAGGGAGAGGAAGAAGAGAAGCTTTCAAAACTGGGTCCCCCACTGGGAAGTGTTTCCGACCGGTAGGAAGCCCGACGATGGAGCGTGTCTTCATTTTATTTTGCTGCATTTCTAGATCGTTGCAAGGCGAGAGATCTTTTCGATTTGTTTGGGACAGAGATTTGGTTTTGCAAGATTCGTTGAGATTGAAAACATTAGGATTTTGGAGGTTAGCATGGATAATGTTATAATCGACGGAGGAAAGATCATCACGAATATTCCCAGATTTCATAGAAATAATAAATGGAGGGAGGATAACCAATTTGTAGTGGGCAGACTTCTGTTAAGAAATGAGAGGGTTGGGGTAGTGAATCAGGGTCCTCACTCAGCTTGCAACAGAGGTCCTGCTGTGAGAAGGGGATCAATCTCGTACGCTGAAGTTGTATCTAATGCTAATCTTCGTGGAGAGAGGAAGGTGCGTATTCCGTTAAACTTGAAGTGCTCAACTTCGGCTAGTCTGTCCTTAAACAAAGCTTATATTGGGGAAGTACACATTCCGGGTTCGACATATAGAATGCAGATGAGCCTGGAAATGAATGGTTACTATGATATTAAAGTACGACCGTTGGGACCGATGCTCTGTCTTTTAGAAAAAGCTGAGGAAGGTTTTATAGAAGGGCCGTTAGGGGAAGAAGAGGTATGGTGGAAGAAGTTTTTTGTGGAGGTGAAGCAATCGACAGGGGATGTGGTGGGTATAAGTAGATTGATGTGGATTAAGATATATGGGATTCCTTGTCATATCTAGAACTCTAATAATTTTGAATCATTGGCGAAATCTTTCGCGACCTTGGTTTGTTTAGATGTGAATACGACTGAGGGACTTTATTTTGACGTAGCCAGAATGCTGGTGAGAGTTGACATATCTTTCAAACTGCAAGACTCCACCACGATTGAGGTTGATGATAAAGCCTTTAACCTGTTTATCAAAGAGGATTCATCAGGTGGTTGTAGAGCAGTTCCAGGTATTTCTTCGATTCATATTACTGACATGGATGATTCTTCTTCTTCATCTTCTGTTTCTTCGATCTCGCTTGACTATTATTCGAAGAAATATTCCGAAGACGATAACAATGAGGAAGGATAATTTTGTAGACAAAAAGAGGATTTAGTCGATAGCAGTAGGTTTTTTGATTAGGAGGAACATCCAGAAGGTATCACCAGGAAAGACGAGGGAGTTCTGGAGCCATCTGGGATGTTAACATTAGTGACGTGGGTTTTATTTGATAGTAAAATCGCGAGTTGTGTTAAGGATGATCAGAAGGAAAAAGAGGTGGAGGAGGATCTTTTGATTTATGAATCGGGCAAAGTGGTGGAGGGAGTGAATTGTTCGTTGGCCTAGGCTAAAAAGTCAAACATTAAGAAGCTTCGGGTGAAAAAGATGAAGGACTTTGGGGGAGCGATCAGGATAGGGCCGACAACTTCACTTAAGAAAATCAAGAGGAAACCTTACCTTAAGGAAGCTTCCGTTCCGTCGGTTCCTACACAAGCAGCCATAGTTTTGGAAAATTCCAGTTCCAGTGCTATTTAGGCCCAGCGGGGAATTTCAGAACTGCTTTAGTGTCAATCTCGGACTGAATCTATTGTTGATGGGGAGCAACAGGAAAATTCGGATATTGTTAGGAATAACTTCAATCAATGGGTGTTTTTGGATGATAAGGGAGGTAGTATAGTTAGAAAGGGTATTGAAGCGTTGGGAGTGGTGGGAAAAAAAGGTATGTTGAACTTAGAAAAAAAGTAATTAGAATTGGAGATGTTGGAAGAGAAAAGGGCATCGGTGGGGAAGGAGATAATTAATATTTTGAAATGATTATTGGTTCCTTGAACATTAGAGGGGGAGGAAATGCTTTAAAAAGAAGTAGAATTAGTTCGATGATTTGTAAGGGAAAGGCGGATATTTTCATGATTCAAGAAACCAAACTTTCTTTTATGCATGAATATTGTGCTAAACATTTGTGGAAAAAGGAGGAGGTTGATTTTTCTTATTCTAATTCTTTGGGAGCATCAGGAGGTATCATTACTCTTTGGAAGAAAAGTGAGATGGAGGCAATCCTTAGTTTCAAAGGGGAAGGTTATTTGGGGGTTAAATTAAGATGGAAGAAATTTTTGTATCATGTGGTGATGGTTTACTCCCCTTGTGATCTCCCTAAAAAGAAATTACTTTGGGACAACATTTTGAAGTTGATGGAGGTGTTTTCGGATGGTGAGTGGGGGATTGGTGGTGACTTTAATGATATAAAGAATCATAGGGAAAGAAGAGGTAGGAATTCAAGGGAATTTAATAGTGATATGTCTAAATTCTCGGATTTCATTGATGAAAGTGGGTTGATAGATCTTTGAAATTCTGGTGAAGGCCAGACTCAGGATGTCATGATATCTGATCCGACATTAAAAAACAGACAAGGTAGAACATACAATTAAAAGCTGGAAACAAAAATAACACAAAGAATTGATAACCCAGTTCGGCTCTAACTAACCTACGTCTGGGGGCTTCCAAGCCAGGGATGAAGTTCATTATCAGCAGCAGTATTAATTCGGAGGGAAACCTCCCTGTTTACACTCCTCACTTAATCAGACTACCCAATGACCCCTTCTACCTAAGATACCACACTTAGATATGAGAACCTCCACTCACTCTCTTAGAATCACACACTGTGACACTAAAATTGTTTGAAGATACCACACTTCAAACACAATACAAAAATGTCACTCAAGTGACACAAACCAACTAAGACTAAAAGCAATATGCTTTTAACTTAGGACACACCTTGGAGTTACTTCACCATTTCCTCCAAGAACATAACACCCTATTACCTATAGGCTTTGAGGTGTACACATGGTGACCTTCCCATAATCCGGGAGGTTCACTCTACAGACTCAGCCCTAAAAATGACATTATATTTTATCACGGCTGGTGCCAAACTTAGGTTATAAATATTCTATTTATAACCTATTACACAACTAGATTTGAGCCTTCAAAACATTACAAATTGACATAACAAACTGCTGCTAAAATTTCTCCACAATATTCCTTAAAACAACTCCAAGATATTCTCCACAAATATCTCCATATTGTTATAACAACAATTAGAGAATAAAAAACTCTGCAACAGATTCTCCTATAAAACCTCCCTAATATATCTCCATAATTTGGGCTCCAAGTAACAACAAGTAAGTGGTTATAATTCTGCAAAAGATTCTCCTTAGGAATATTCTGCTTCATAACAGAATCTAATCTGTCAGCTCAAACAAGATGTTATGACATCTTCTTCGACATGTTGTTCCAGATGTTGAAACATTTCAACACAACATGTTTCTTCGTTAAATAGAACTTCAACCTGTTTTCTCCTTACAAGTTATAAATCCTATTTAATATATTGCTTCTAAATTAGTTTTACCAGACATAAAGCCAATCCTAAAAATAGAGAATCAACAATCTTCCCTTTGGCTTATTTTGGCTAAAACTAATTTACATAACCTTTGTAATACAAAAGCATAATAAAATATACAAGAGTTTAAGCAATTAAATCCAGTAGCATTAATTTAGAAGTCTTCACTAGTCACTGATTTATGATACTTCAAACTCTACATGTGATAGTTTTCAGTCTTCTTTTATGATGTCGAAACATCACACTAGGACATCTTTCTAGCAGGTCCAAATCCAATATTCTCTTTTTCTTTTAAGGATCCCACAGATCACACAAAGTTTCTCTCCCTTAAAAGTTCGTCTTTAGAGATAGCATAACATAACCACTTCTCCACCTTTTTATCCATAATAAAACAAAGGTTTGTTGAAGGAGAACTCACTATAGTACAGGAAACATAACATCATAGAAACCATCTTCACAAAGAAGGAGAAATATTGAGGCCATGATACACATGAGGAAGAAGAAACTAAATACTCCTCCTAAAACTGAGAACTATGCTATGACACAGAATGACACAACATCCTCTTTTAGAGCAGATGAGGAAACACACTAACAGAAGCAAACACATGAACTATCCATTTACAGACATAGAGAACCAGACCTCTATATTGGATAACTTAGAACACAAGACACAATTTGTGTTCATAACTAAAAAACAAGACACAAAACAGAAGCTTGCACAAACTGCAAGAACAAACAGAATCAGAATAGGACATCCTATTCAACATCTTTGCAAAAAGAGACGCAAAGAGTGACCTCAAACTTAACAACATATGAATATTACCCTTTTTCCCTATGTTTGCCACAAGTTGACATGCATAACTTTCATAGACTCTAAACTTACCCATATCCGAACGAAGGACATGAGAGAAAAACAAACTAAGATACAACAAAAGTGAAGGAAAGAAAAAGAAACAAAAAAAGGCACTCTATATACCTGAGCAACCGTGCTGATTAATTCCTTCTTCTGGTCATTACATTTACTAGTAGTTGCTGATACTAGTAAATTATTTAGACTAGAATAGTAGTTATGCATTTCCAGAGCATACTACTTTAAACAAACTTAGAATCTTCTTATTCTAAACCAAAGATAGAACTGCCACTTTTGAATGAGGTGATAGAATATCAAGATCCATAGTCCCAAGTATCTTCCAAATACTATCATCAACAATGATGTTGCAACATCATTTGGGACACCATCAAATTTACTACAAATCCTATCAGCTTTGGTTATGAGATTATATTAAAACTGCTTCTTCAAGACTTTATGTCACTTCAACACATAACAATATACACTCTCCTTTACTTCAGCTAATGAAAATCTCTCACTTGACATTAGCTGGTCATCAACATATATACCAACTGCGCCTTTTGTTCGCGTTAAAAGGTGACGCGCCTGAGGATGCGAACGTGAGTTCGGATCTTCTGGTACGCAACGATTTAAATCTTTTGATTTGTTTATAAAGATGCATGAGCATCAAGCTTTATTATTTTCAACACAAGAAAGATGATTTAATGATTATGAAAAGGGGAAAGTCGAAATACCCTCAATTGATATTGGTATGCGAACGACTAGCGCAAACTAGACATAACGCATTGGGGAGATTCCGAGTAAGGGGATTGGTATATAAAGGAATAGATGGAGCACCCTAAATATATGTAGTTATCTACACTTTATATATGAATATGTTTGATATGTTGTGTATTTTTTAATTGCTATTTCTATGATTGGGAAAGTTTCTCCTTTGGGATTTTAAGAAACAGTAGATTATGTGGGATTCTAGGTTTTGTTATTATTGTGCTCGCAAAGATCTATGGATCTTCTGCATACATATCCCCTAGTGGGAATCAGAGCATTTGTAGCTCGGATCTACAGGGTTCTATGGTTTGTTTGGTCTGAGGGAGATAGAAATTTGCTCGGCAAGGATGAGACCTTGTTCCTACGTATTCTCAAAAGGATGTTGAGAAAGTCAGAGCAATCGTAGTTCCCACTTATGCTAGTGGAAAGCAACGGATGTTAGTAAGAGATAGACAAATGTCATCTTAATGAAAAATGTATCTAATCTATTTCATCACATACATTTTTGAAAAGTTTGATTGATAAAAATCCTTCGTCGTAAGTATTAGGTGTTTTGCTTGAGTGTACAAGCGTTACCACTTACATGTTTAAGAAAGATGTTTGAAAAAGATGTTTGAATCTTTTAACTGTAAGCATTGGGTGTTTTGCTTGAGTATACAAGCGTTACCACTTACTGTTAAGAGATGTTTTTTGTTTGAAAACAGTTTGAAAAGTTTTTGACTGTATGTGATGTAGTAGATGAGATACTTCTTCCATAGAGATGATAGATGTCTAAATCTCAAGGAGAAATGGATTGGATTAAAGGGATGCTTTTAAGAAGCCCGTGGGTCCTTGTATTGTTAGCCCAAGAGGAGGCATTCCGAGGGTCATCGAGGGTCATCGAGGGTCCTTGTATGAAGCTCAAGAGGAAGCTATAGGGTATGGCTGGTTTTGGCTTGAAAGGGATTTCACCGAGAAATCATCCTTTTCTGAATAAGAGTAATTTCACCGGGAAATTTTACTCATTGGGGAATTTGAAAGTGATTTCACCGAGAAACCATCCTTCGTGGTTCTATCTTAGCTGGTGATTCTTTGTATTGGGAGCCCAAGAGGAGGTCATAAGAGATTTCCGCTCTTTCATTGTATGATGCCCAAGAGAAGGCTAAACTCAATGAGGAGTTCTTTTGAACGAAGCCCAAGAGGAGGCTGACTCAACAGGGGAGTGTTGTCTTATATGAAGCCTAAGCGGAGGCTAACTCTGTGGGGAGAGTTTCTTTGTACAAAGCCCAAGAGAAGGCTAAACTCGGTTGGAGATAAAAATATCTTGTATGAAGCCCAAGTGGAGGCTAAACTCATGCTGGGGATGAGTTGTCTTGTATGAAGCCCAAGCGGAGGCTAACTCATGCTGATGATGAATTGTCTTGTATGAAGCCCAAGCGGAGGCTATACTGTGGGGAACCTATTGATTAGTCTAATTGTTATGTTATTTATTAGACGGTTGTATAAACAGGTGTGTGTGTGTGTGATATGTATTCACAGGAGTTTATGAAGGAAATATAAACAATGCATGATGTTTATTTACAGCAGTTTATGGAATATAAACAAGTGTCTGTGAAACGAACGTTTAAAACGAGCGTAACTTGATTATTTACAAGTTTGAATTGTGTACAAGGAAATGAATATGTACACGAATGAGTTTTTATGTAGAGAAAGATGAATGTACATAGGAGGGTTGAGACTTACATCAGAAGAGAGGCCCATTGATTTGAAAGCGCTCAGGGAATAATGCTCCTTTCAATACCAATGGTATTCAAGATACGATGAAATGTAAATGATTGATCAAAGTTTATCAGAAAAGTATTTTCAAAGAAAGAGTATCTCAGATATGTATGATAAAAGTTTTGAAAAGAAGTATCTGTGTTATGTACAGATAAAAAGTTTTGAAAAAGAATGTTTGACAAAAGTTTGATATGTACAAGGAAATATTATGTACATAAAAGAATGTTATGGGACTTACACCGTGATGGAGGCCCATTGGTTTAAAAGAAATCTTGCTCAGGAGAAACCTTCCTTTAGAACCAATGGATTCGGCGTATAGACAAACGAATGAAAACAAATGAAAGAAATTTGTTTATGTTTGAATATTAACAATGATAATTTGAGTATGTACAAGTAAAACTAAGTATGTACATAAAGGGTTGGGACTTACACCATAAGGGTGGCCCATGATCGATCGAGAAATTCGAGAAGAAACGAATCCAGTTTTTATCGTTTTGAATTGGATCGATTATGGTAAAAGATGCAAGTTTGATGAAAAAAGTTTTGAAGAATGATTTGAAAATGTTTTGAAAATGTTTTGAAGTGTGAGGTTCACGTATGAGAAGTTTTGAAAAGAATCGGAAATCGAAAACTTGAAAAATTCACCTTTTAAGGAGGTTTGAAAAGTGTTCGTAACATCGCTTTCGATTAAAATTTAATCGATGAAAGTTTTTTTGGATTTTTTTGACATAATCATAAAATATATATATTAAATGACAAGTGTGCAAAAAATCATCTCAAAATGAGAAGTTTTGATTGGTCAAAAAAATTGTGAAAGTTTTATAAAAAAAACATGAAAAAATGAAGTTTTGTAAAAAAGGAATGGTCTTGCTGGGTTTTGAACCCATGACCTTTGGGTGGACGCGTGGCAGAAATGACTTAAGACCAAGCAGATAACCACTAGGCCAACGCGTTTGGGATGTTTAGTGGATTAAAACACGTGTAGACAAGGCGTTGGATTGTTTGAATTTTTGAAAATGAAGAACACCAAGAACACGCGCGCAGTTCTGGGTTCATGTTTTGATTTTCAGAATCACGAATTCAACCTAAAATCTTTGTTTCTCAACCAAATGGCATGATGTAAAAACCAAACTTGATCGATTTTGTACCACGAACATGATAGTAGATGTTAATTTCATTTATATTCAGTCTATCATGTTTTATTTTCTGAAAATACGAAGAACCCTAGAACCTAAAAATCCAAATTAAATGATGTTTGTTCAATGATTCTTGGATTTGTTTGAGGGTTAATGTTCGTTAGGGGTGCAGAAAGAGATTGGCCGTGAGTTTTTTCCAATTGAATCAAAAAATTATGATATCACGTTCATATGTATACCGAAAAGTTGAGATCGATTTCGATCGGAGTGTTTCCATTGCTATTTCTTGATCATTTAAGCTTCATCAGATGTATGGATGTGTGAGGATAGCTTGCTTGCTTTGAACTTGCTTCAATCACTCCACTCAAGTCAACCGCAATCAGCTCAACAGGAACTCGAAATTGATGTTAATGGAGTTACTGATTGTGTTCTTGTTTAGGATCAACTCCATGATGTTCATGGAAGGTGTTTGGATCATTAGAACAACAATTTCTCCAGCCAAACTTGAAATTCGATTCCTAAGTCAGTTTTGAAGTTTTGAAAAAATGGAAATTGAAAACTGGTTTTCAATTGCTTTTAGTTTGATTTTAAGTTTGTAACATGTTTGTTAATGATTATGGAACATGTTAGACACCAAAGAACTTCTTGATTTTCACTGATTTTATAAATTGCAAGTTTTTCAAAAGTTTATCATGTTTCTTGATTTTGAAGAAAGAAAAGAGAAAGCATGATTCTTGCAATGCTTTGGTGTCCATTTCTCTTGGATTTGTGATCCTTTTATAGGCAAGAGATTCTGAAAATGTTAGGCAAGTGTCCATGGCTTTTGGTGATTCAAAGTTACCTTAAGGGGTAAACATGACTTTTGCAAAAGAAAAGGAACCTTCCTTTTTTTTACCATGTGCAATTTTCACAATTTGATCCAATCTTCAATCATCACTTCTCACTGATGTTTATCAGTTTGATGACTCAATTTGGCAAGGTGGCAAGGTTGAATTACTTCTTGGTGAAGAAAACTCAAAAATGACCTATAATTGATGTTTGAACTTTGAAAAATCAAGTTTCATGGACCCTTATGTTCCAATTTCAAAGACATAGCTAGCCTTCATGGATTTTGGAGTTCTTGGACATTTTGGAAAGATTTTTCCATGATCTACAACTTTCATGTTTTGAGTTTTTTCAAATTCCAATTGGAACTAGGTGAAAAAAAGGCTTGAAGTTTGGAAAAAATGTGAAATTTCAACACTTAGAAATTTTTCTAAGTTATAGAAATTTTGACTTTTTGTTGACTTTTCCAAATTCTTTGATTTTTTATGATCATGATGGATCATTTGAAGTATTTTGATGATTGAAAAGTTTTGTTTTGAAAATTTGACCAAAAGTCAAAGTTTGACTTTTCTGCGATGAAATTTCACCGACGCTTCGAAATCGACGATGAATTCTATGAACCTCTGTGATGTTTTGAATCCGTAAATTAGGTCAAGATGTTATATCTAAGATATAATGACCAATTCTATCCAAAAAGTCATTCAACGCTCAAAAATCGAGAATGCCTACGCCGACCAAAACCCTAATTGGTCGATCCTCGATTGATCTGTGAGAAAATTCGATATCTGAGGATTTAAGGTTGAAGATTTGATCAAGATAGATCAAATGGAGTGAGAAAATCTCAAACCCTAATTGGTTAGCTCTTGAATCAGATGAAAATCTGATGAAACCCTAATTTTGACCTGTGAATGCTATACCCGAATAATGCTGTCTGAGCTGTTAGTTATGAAATGATGCAAATATATGGTGGTATATTAGGTCAAAAATTGGGGTATGACACCTTTACACAATAGCACCCGACAAAATAGCTTTCGCAATTGATAATTAATAATTAACAATAGACAATTTCTCTTCAATTTTCCAGTTCCTCTTCATACGAACACTTGCTTCTTCAAAAATTTTGTTTCTTCCCAATGATACTTTTGCTCCCCCTTAACATTAGAAATATTCCTTTTTGGCTTCTAAGATGAAGCTTACCATATGTTGTTACCCCCCTTGAGTTATACAAAATAAGGACATTTGATGCTGATCCTTATAGTGCTTGAAGCATTCTTCATTTGGACTTGCCACAGTTTCCAAATTAGGAATCCTTAGTTTACTTGTTTCACAAGTTTCAGATTGCCACACTCTGTAACTTGTAATAGAAGAAACCTCATAGTTAACTATATGTATAACTAGTTATAAGTCTTCAAGAGATAAGTATGAACCTTATCATCTTTCTTCAATCTCTGGTGTCTTCAATAGATGTGATGTTACATCTTCATGTAGAACATTCTCTTTTATTCATCACATAGTTCTTCTCTTCTTGATTCAGATTTCCATACAGTTAACATAAATATCCGACTCCTATCAAGATATTTGACAACATCTGTATGCATCTCTTTAGATTGAAACAATTCTTCAAATAATCACCAGATAACATTGCCACACATCCTTGACTTGTAAGGATAAAAATGAACTTTAATATTGATATTTAGTTCACACTAGGCCATAAATTCTTCACACAGATACTCATATCCCAACAGAGTATATGAATCTTGAATTTAGGCTGCACATCTAATAAGTACTTAGTCTCCCGTCAGAGTACTTACTAGTTTGTTAGTTAGAATTAGCTACTCACAGTAGATTATTCTAACTGATTACATATTCACACTCACTTCTACTTCCAGGAAATAAAATATAAATTCAAAATTGAAGACTTTAAGATGATGTTTTGGCACTTGTTACAACATCATCCATTATAGTTCTGGGGGTAACATCCATAATTCCTACTTTAAGGGGGGAACACAAGAAGCACTGCAACTGTCAACTTTACATCCAAGCAATTAACATATCAAGGAAAAAAGTGATCCATATCTCAATATACTTTTCTTCAGACTTTCACTTCTAATTTTGAGATGATGGATTCCATAGTCGGCATCTACAGAGGAGATTCCCTTAACTAGGTTTCTAGAACAAACTTAATCATGTCATAACACAAAAAGTATGCATATTCTTTCAAGATAGTCTACCTTCCTTGATTCATCTTGACAGTACCCTTCCTAGACAGTATTTAGGGAAGTCAACATTCAAGACCATGTTTTACTGTGGTTGAGGCATAGTATTCATCTCCAAACTATTCTATGGTCATGAATAACTCACGATATATCTGGTTCCTTTGATCAAAAGGATGAACCAGATATAAGCTCACCTTGATATCACATAAAGGGATTGAGGGGTTTACCTTTATGGGTCTCTTACTTGCATTGAGCTTGACTTCTATACTCCCATAAGCTTAGGTTAAAAATAAATTGACATATGGAGTATAAGAGCTTGTTGATCATGTCATGATCAACTAATACAGATGTCTCCTCTTCCAGATCAGGAGTAGGTTCCAAACATATGTACTCACACTACATTTTTTTAGCACCCATAATATCTGTTCTTCAACTGGTAGCTGCATACCAATCACAATGTTCTAACATCCTCTAGAACATCAGTTCCATCTCCTTGGAACATAAAATCCTTGATAATATTCAAGGTCTTCAAACAATTTGCAGATGTATATGAGAGTCATTGATCAATTGATGCTCATCAGCTTTAATAATCCATGCCTTAATGAGTGGACTTGAGAAATATGTCAAGTATCTTTGACACTTTTACTATAGTTGTAATAATCTGCCATATATTTTGTTGATAGAATAACCCTAGGATCCTTCTCTCACTATAGGGGTTGCGTCAGAGGCTATACAACAGAATATAGCCATACTTCAACAAAGTGTACACAATGCTTACTGCATAATTTGATTGTAAGCATGACACATAAGGATTGAAAATAAATCAACCCTAAAATCTACTTGCTTCTTCATCAAACAACAATCTAGACCCAACCAAAATCCTGACCATGTGGTAATGCGTAAACACAAGGATTACCTTATCAATGTATTCACTCCCGCATGAAGATTTTGATAACTCCGATCTCTATGCTGAGGCTAAATAATACAATCCAAACTCTTCACTCCCGCATGAAGTCTTTGAATTTAATTTTCTTGTTCCAGCATCTTCATCTTCTTCAATCAGGTTGGTCTAGTTCTTCACAAATAGGTCAATCCTCCACTTCAAGGGACCATACAATATAAACACTCCTTGCTCAGAAAATCTTGTACCTTGTGCACAACCAGAAAGTATCCCTCATGGGTCTCATATAGAAATAAACAGAATGCATGCTCTAATACCAATTAAAATTCTGGTGAGGTCCAGACTCAGGATGTCGTGACATCTGATCCGACATTACAAAACAGACAAGGTAGAACATACAATTAAAAGTTGGAAAAAAAATAACACAGAGAATTGATAACCCAGTTCGACTCTAACTAACCTACGTCTGGGGGTTTCCAAGCCAGGAATGAAGTTTATTATCAGCAGTATTAATTCGGAGAGAAACCTCCCTGTTTACACTCCTCACTTAATCAGACTACCCAATGACCCCTTCTACCTAAGATACCACACTTAGATATGAGAACCTCCGCTCACTCTCTTAGTATCACACACTGTGACACTAAAATAGTTTGAAGATACCACACTTCAAACACAATACAAAAATGTCACTCAAGTGACACAAACCAACTAAGACTAAAAGAAATATGCTTTTAACTTAGGACACACCTTGGAGTTACTTCACCGTTTCCTCCAAGAACATAACACTCTCTTAGCTATAGGTTTTGAGGTGTACACATGGTGACCTTCCCACAATCCGGGAGGTTCACTCTGACTCAACCCTAAAAACTACATTATATTTTATCACGGCTGGTGCCAAACTTAGGTTATAAATATTCTATTTATAACCTATTACTCAACTAGATTTGAGCCTTCAAAACATTACAAATTGACATAACAAACTGCTGCTAAAATTGCTCCATAATATTCCTTAAAACAGCTCCAAGATATTCTCCACAAATATCTCCATATTGTTATAACAACAAATAGAGAATCAAAAACTCTGCAACAGATTCTCCTATAAAGTCTCCCTAATATATCTCCATAATTTGGGCTCCAAGTAACAACAAGTAAGTTGTTACAATTATGCAAAAGATTCTCCTTAGGAATATTCTGCTTCATAACAGAATCCAATTTGTCCGCTCAAACAAGATGTTGTGACATCTTCTTCGACATGTTGTTCCAGATGTTGAAACATTTCAATACAACATGTTTCTTCATTAAATAGAACTTCAACCTGTTTTCTCCTTACAAGTTATAAATCCTATTTAATCTATTACTGCTAAATTAGTTTTACCAGACATAAAGTCAATCCTAAAAATAGAGAATAAACAATCTTCCTTGTAAAGGGAAAAAATTCTCTTGGTACAACGGTAGTGGAACGTGTATGAGTAGTATAGATAGGTTTTTGATTTCGGAGGAGGTGGCGAATAGGTTGGGAGGGGTGGGTTAATTTATTGGAGATATAGATATTTCGGACCATTGTCCTATATGGTTGGTGGTGGATAAACCAAATTGGGGGCCAAAGCCTCTCAAATTTAACAATGAATGGTTTTCTTTTAAATATTTTATCCCTTTTGTAGAGAAGGACTGAAGGTAGTTGAAGGTGGAAGGTAGGGGAGATTTTGTTTTAAAATAAAATTTGAGGCTTCTTAAAGGGAGGTTGAGGTGGTAGAACAAATCAGTGTTTGGGAAAATTAACTTGGAGGTGAATGAGAATGTTAGTGCTTTGAATAATGGGGACGAAAGGTTGGAATTTGATCCCGAAGAGTTACACACGAAGATTGTGTCTAGAAGGAAGGAGGAAACTAGTAGATTTTGGTTGTATTTGAGAATCAAAGAAAACATGTTAGTTCAAAAATCTAGACTCAAGTGGATGAAGGAAGGGGACTCAAATAGCCAGTTTTTCCATACGGTTATGAGAGAATGGAGAAGATATAATTATATAAGGATAATTAATTCTAAGTTTGGTATTCTTGAATCGGTTGAAAAGGTAAAGGAGGGAGTTTGGAAACATTTTGCGTCCAAATTTAAAGAAAACGAATCGGAGAAAGTGAGATTAGAAGGAATTCAATTCAATAGCTTGGAAGTTGAAGATAGGATGTTTCTTAATAGTCCTTTCCAAGAGGAGGAAATAAAGGAAGCTATTTGGGGTTGTGGGAGTTCCAAAAGTACGGGGCCGGATGGATACTTCATCTTTCTTTTCTTTAATCCCTAAATCTTCCAATCCCGTGTCTCTAGATGATTATAGGCCTATTTGTCTTATCGGGTGTCTTCATAAAGTACTTTCTAAGTTTTTGGCAGATAGGTTGAAAAAGTTATTTCTTTGATTGTTTTCCCTTGCCAAATTGTCTTTGTGCCGGGAAGACAATTGTTGGATGGTGTGATGGTAGCTAATGGGGTGGTTGACTTTTCTAGAAAATAAGGAAGAGATTGTCTTCTTTTCAAGGTGGATTTTGAGAAAGCATATGATAAGGTCAATTGAAATTTCCTTAGATCGATGTTGGGAAACATGGGATTCGGTGAGCGTTGGATGAGATGGATGGAGTTAATTGTGTTCCAAAGCAAGATGTCAGTCTTAGTCAATGGGAGTCCAACGAAGGAATTCATGGTGGAGAAAGGGTTAAGACAAGGAAATCCTTTATCTCCGTTTATTTTTGTGCTAGTGGCGGAAGGCCTAGCGGGTTTGGTTTAGAAATCTCAAGAAATTGGTGATTATGGTGAATTTGTGTTGAATGGTAGGTGTTCAATCGATATTATTCAATTTGCCGATGACACATTGCTTATAGGAAAAGGCTCTTGGAATCAAATTTGGGCTATTAAATCGATTTTAAAGGCGTTCAAGATGGTTTTGGGTTTAGGAATTAATTACCACAAGAGCAAGTTGATTGATATAAATGTGAACCCAAGCTTCTTGTAAGCGGCTTCTTTTGTTTTAGCATGCAAAATAGAAGATAGTCGTTTCAATTTTTTGGGTATTCCTATTGGTTCTAATCTGATATCTATGGCTACTTGGACACTTCTTATCAACAAGATGAAGAAGAAGGTATAGGGTTGGAAGAATAGGTTTCTAAACCTTGGGGGGAGAATTACTCTTTTGAAATCTATTATAGGTTCTCTCCCTATTTTCTTCATGTCGTTTTACAAGATGCATAGAAAGGTTGTTAAGGTTATCACTAGCTTGCAAGGAGGTTTTTTGTGGGGATGTTTGGACGAGAAGAAGAAAATTCATTGGGTGAGTTCGAAGAAAGTTTGTCTTCTGGTGGATTTGGGATTAAAAGAGATTGGGGAATTCAACATGGCCCTTCTTAACAAGTGGAGGTAGAGAATCCTACAAGGCCAATATTCGCTTTGGTTTAAGATTTTGAAAGCGCGTTATAACAATGAATACTTTTTGTGGTGGCCAAGATTATAATGTTTCCAAAGCTTATTCTTTTTGGTGGAAAGATATCTTGTCGATTGCTAATTATTCTTCTAATGATCCTATGGTGGAAATGAGCAAATTTGTGGTAGGTAAGAGATTTTCTATTCCGTTTTGGGAGGCGAAATGGATGAAGGATGTTAGTTTAAAAGATGGTTTCCCGGAGCTTTATGCGGTTTCTCGTTTTAAAAGGGTCTCGGTGGCCGGTATGGGAGGGTGGTCTAATGAGGAGTGGGTTTGGAGTAATTGTGGTATTGGTATAGATAGTTTGCTTCCGGTTTTGAGCGGTATGTTTTCTAGTTTGTTTTTGAAGTTGAATAATGCAAAATTGCTAGAATTCAGTATTGACAAAGTTTCTTGGTTGTTGGAACCGGATGGTAGTTTTTCGGTGTCCTCTTGTTATACTCATTATGCGGAGAAGCGCTATCCGTTTGGGCCGAGAAGAAGAGCCAAGAAAGCTCTTGTTATAAGATAAAAGCTTTTGGTTGGTGGCTTTTTGTGGATAGAATTTCCACAAAAAATCTTTTGGTTATTAAAGGTATTCCTTTCATCTTGGATAATTTAAATTGTGTTTTTTGTGGTGTGGATAGTGAAAATAGAGACCGTTCTTTTTTTAATTGTTCGGTTGTGAAAATTATATGGAGGGAGATGTTCATTTGGATTGGCAAACCTTTGAGAGTCATGGAAGATTGTTTAGTTAGTTTTTTGGATTGATATACTTTTTATAAAAAGAAGAAAGTTAAAGAGAGAAAGTTAGGGGTGGTGTGGCTAGCTACTTGTTGGATAATATGGTTGACGAAGAATGATATTAGCTTTAGAAACGATACTTGGAGTATTAGCGATATGGTTTGGAATATCAAGATGTTAATATGGAAGTGATCGCTTTTAGGTGAGATTACTTACTCTAATTTCAATTTCTACAACTTTAACAAAGATCCTTTGTTATATCTTTCGTAGTAAAATTGGTTTGTAATTTCTTTCTTTTGTGAGTGATTTATCCCGTTTATTTTGTATATTGGTTGGAGAACCCTTAGTTCTCTTTTCATCAATGAATTCTTGCTTACACAAAAATAATATAGTGAGTTTTTTTTTGAAGATAAAGAAGAATAAGACAAAAAAGAAGAAACTATTTATTTGGAGGAATAAATTATAAAAGAGATAGAAAGAGAAAGTTAAAGAAAGGAAGAGAGAATAGAAAGTTAACACAATCCAAAACTATTTAATTATAGATATTAAAAGTATTTACTCTTCAAATCACTTGTATCAAAAATGGTATTCCCTCGCTTGCTTGCCTATGTAAATATCGATCATAATAACTTCTTGCGGCCAAAAAACAAACTCCCTTCTGAATATCTCCGTACACTGCAACAAAAGCCATTAAATGCATTTTCCATAAATGCTTTCGTTTGAGCTCAGTCTTTTCCTTTTGACATATCTCAGCACGTCACTGTATGTAAGTGTTGATGCAATTCATTGATCCAATCCTTTCCCACCACTACTAGTAATTTTCTCTTCTTTTTCTTGACTCTCATTAATGCTGTCACTATCATATTCACTGCGTCTGTTTTTCTCTCCCATACCATTTCTGTGCAAATCAATATCTGATAATGTTTGATTCTCACTCTTTACCTCTTTGTGCAAGTTTTTTCCGACAATAATTCAATTTGTGTGATTCTAACCAGAGACTATGCATTAGTACTTTTGGTTCAAGTTTTTGTTTATAGGGTTTATAATGTTTTCTACTTTTTATATTAGTGTAAATGCCATTATGCATCAAATGTTTCTAAGATGTGAAAAAAACACACAAATTTGTTGGTTTCATTCTCTCCTCTAAGCTTTCTTGTAAGAAAATATTTTTGATATTAAATTGATGTAATTTCCAACTAGAACTAGAATAAGAAGCAAGAGATGATAATATATGAACATTATATATCATTGACCTTGTGTCACCGGACCCAATGTCTTTTCATAATCAATGCTCTATGTTGTTGAATATATCTTTGTCATTAATTTAAGAGCATTGCTAATTAGACATCCATTTTGACACTAATATATACCGGTCACCGTATTCATATATTTATACCATGAATAATATATTTTATTAAAATAATATTATTTTAAAAATATATATATGTTTTTAAATTTATTTTATAATATAAATATATGATTAAATATATGATTATGTCATTAATCAATTTCACAATTGTATTAACCACAAAAATATTTGTTATTAATCAATTTTTATATTTTATTAACCAATTTTATTTTACTATTTAATATATTTTTGATGTTTAAGAACTCATTAACCAAGTTATCGATTGCATTAATCAATTTTATACAAATTAGGAACCAAAATCTGAATGATATTCATATTAACATTTTTATGTCAGAATATATATTAATCAAACTTAGAACTTTTATAAATCAAATTTTAACATTTCATTAACCAAAGTAATTTAAAAAAAAAAGAAAAGAAAAATATATCAAAATATTAAAATAATAATAAAAACACTGCTCACGTATTGTGAACAATATTTAGGTGTAAGTGTACGATTATGGTGTCAACATATTTTTTTCTTAATTTAACCTTGTAACGATAACAAATGTTGCAAGACTTGTATTTCATAGTAATATGCATTCAATTAGTTTCTTATCTTTTTATCTATGTGTAATCTCGTGAGTCCTTAATTTCTTAAAGTTAAGATTCTCTCTATTTTCTCAAAAAAATGAAAAGATAAGAAAAGTGGCATACTAATGTTTTCATTTGATAAAATTCAAAATATACAAAATATATGTCACACATTTCAATAATATAAATACATTGTACACTAAAACTACAGTAATGACATTCTCCATTTCTTTTGAAAAATATAGAGGATCTAAATTCAATTTCTTAAGTGATTTTATTTTCTCATTCTTAGCTTTAGTCAATTTTTTTTATTTTCTAATGTTTGTTTAACAAACAATGGAATTCTCACCAAGTCAACAACAAAAATAAATGTGTGCTTAGATTGCTGGTGAACAAAATTGATTCTAGTAGAATTGAATTTGATAGAATTTATTTTATTAGAATTGAGTTTAACAGAATTGATTTATGTTTAGATACATTTATATAAAAGTGAGTTGAACAATAACTTTCAGTGTAAAAATTATCCAGAATCAGTACTAGAGATAGAAGTTACAAATTATAGGTTCAAGTATAATCAATTCTGGAGACAGAATCAATTCTACTATTGTTTAACCAAACATCTCAAAATCACCCAGAATCAATTCTATACCTCTAGAATTGCTTTTGGCCCTTTCAAAAGCTAAACTAAACATGCACTAAGTGTATGTTTGGATTGACGGTGGAAACAATTGATTATAGTAAAATTAAGTTTAGTAGAATTGATTTTAATAGAATTGAGTTTAGTATAATTGATTTATGTTTGGATTTATTTATGTAAAAGTGAGATGAATAATAAATTTTAGTGTAAAAGTAATCCAGAATCAATTTTGGAGGCAGAAGCTACAAATTCTAGCTTCAAGTAGAATCAATTATGGAGCCAAAATCAATTCTACTTTTGATAAAACAAACACCTCAAGATTACCCAAAATCAATTCTACACCTCTAGAATTGATTCTGTGACTTATAGAAGTGGAACCAAACATACACTAAAACTATGATATTGTAGAGAGAAATGTTTAAAAGAGACGAATTTAGGTATGTAATATCTATATATGGAGGACATGATCTTTTCTTTTTCTTTTTTAAAGCAATAGGTAAGTCATCCTGGTCACTATCATAAGTATGTAAATCATTTGGTTATGTATCACAAGCATTAAAAGTATGAAAGTCGCTAGTAGAAGATTTACTTATTTTTGGATCAGGTTAGATTCACTTCTTCTCTAATACACTAGAGTTACTATTGAAGGTATTGATTCCTTTAAAATATTAGACATGAGAGGATTATGATCAATTATAGACTCGAGTTCAGGTTCAACTCTTTGAGTATAAGGAAAAATTATTGACCTAAGTTTATGTGTTTAACTAGGGATATATGCTTTAGGAAGACTAAAGGGTCTTAAAATTAGACTTATGTCTCCTTAGACTCAGATCGAGTGAAGTATGAAATATTTTTATGGAAGACAACATCTTTGGAGATAACAAGTTTTCAACTAGGAGGATGATAACATTTGGACCTTATTTTGGTAGGTGCATAGCTTAAAAAGATACATTTGATAGCATGTGATTCAACTTATTGCTATATTGTTTATGAACACGAAGAAAAACAACAAACTAAAAATTCAAGATTCAATATGATGGGAACATAGAAAAAATACGAGATCATAAATTGAACAAGACTAATATTACCTAAGATTCGAGATGGGACATGATTCATCAAATAAGTAGATAAATATTATCTAACAACTTCAAGTAAATAAATATTTTTTTCTCTACACCATTTTGTTGATGGTTGTTGACACATGTGAGTTCATGGATAATATTATGTTTACTTGTGAAGTTGGAAAAGGAATGATTAGAATATTCTTTACTAATTTTCAGACAGAATGCTTTATACCTTTAACAAATTATGTTTCTATTATATTATAAAATTAGATAAATAATTATGGTACTTCGGATTTAGTATTCATTTATAAAATACAAGTTACTCAAGTACAATCACAAATAAAATAAATAAATCATTTTACAACTGTGAACAAGGGAGCTTATGGATGAAAAATTAAATTATTTGAAAATGTAAGAACATGAAATACAAATTATAACTTGAATGAAGCTTCCAAATCAATATTTCCAATGCAACTAACATACAATGCGAGCTCTCAACAATAGTTATATAAGAAATACTCGGAGGGTGAAGTATAGGAGGATGATAACATGTAATCAAATGTCATACAATTAGTTGAAGGCGAGAATCCAAGCATTGTTAGGAGTATTACTACAAACATAAAAAAATTGAGAGTGTAAACTTTTATCAGTAGTTGATGAAGGTGTACCATAATTAATAACTTCTAATACAGAGACAACAATTGAGGATGTGTTGAATAAATAACCGAATATAAATGATTTGTGACAAAATACCTCAAAAGTAAAGTATGTTAGAATCCAATTTTGACCACTCACATTGAAAGAGGAAGGACCGTTGAGAAAAATGACATCTAGATTGTAAAATAAACTAGAGGACAAAACAGACGTGCGGGTGGCAAAGTGTGACTAGAGATCACGCGACAAAATGAATATGGCACGTGCGGAAAATACTATTGGTGGAATTTTAGGGGATGACTGATATATGAGAGACATTCAAAATGGTGTGTGTTAGTGTTTTTAAGTTGGCATTATGTTTGGTAAAACTAGGCTTTAGCAATGTCATGATAGATGTCATGACATTCAGAGATTGAAGATAAATCCTACCTGCTAAGGATGTTAAATGGACAGAATCGAAGCTAAAGTCAGAAATTCAAAGAATGATGTCATAATAGATGTTATGACATTCGTGACATTCTTCGCAGAACTGCTTGTTCCCGAGATTTTTCGTGAAGTTTGTTGAGTCGCTAAATATTGTTTTTCCGTTATTAGAAAGCATGCTCACGTGGCTGCTAGGTTAATCTTAATTAAACCTAAATTGGTTGTTGAAAAGACCATGTTTTTAGGATTAAATTAAGTGAACCCTAGCTATCTTTATGGAAGCCCAAAACAAGTTTCGTGGATCGCTTCTATAAAAGGAATTCAACCCTTACAACCGTGCCCTTTGAATGTATTGAAGAGATAGCACTTGTGTTTGTGTAATCGTTAGGATTAGTAACAGTTGATATTGTGTAATTCTAGTTTCTTCTTGTGAGCCAAGCAACTATCAATTGATAAGTGCATTGGACTAGGATTTGCTGTAAGGGTAGTTTATCACTCAAAGCTTTAAAGCACGAGTGTTTGTCTCTTGATTGAAGCTTTGAAGCAAGATCAAGATATTTTATTGAAGTGTGTCTTCACAATTCAATTAGTCAATAGGTTAATATCACTGTGGATTGAGGGGAGTGAGTAGGTACTCGATCTAAGTAGGACTTAGGTTGAAGTTGCATTGGTAGGTTTTAAGTGAAGGAGATAAACGGTGGTTTATTCCCGAATTAATTCTACTAATAGTGAATTTCCTCCGGCTTGGTAGCCCCTGATGTAGGTTTGTTGAACCGAACCGGTGAACAATTTATTGTGTTCTTTACCTTCAGACATCGTGTGAATTGTTAACATAGTGTCGACATCGTGGTCATAACATTCTCCGTGACATCACGATCGCCGCCAGAATTTCAATTGGCATCGAGGTGCACCCCGCTTGTTATTTATGGGTGAGATCTAGGGATAATAGTTTCTGGCGTAATGGATAAAGAAGGAGGATTTGGAGGAAGACCACCTATTCTGGATGAGTCTAATTATGATTACTGGAAGCCTCGTATGGTTGCCTTCTTAAGATCAGGACATTAAAGCTTGAGAGTCGATAAAGGATGGAAACATCCTACCAAGCTTGAGAAAGATGGGACTACTGTCTTGAAACCTGAGGAGGAATGGAGCAAAGAGGAAGAAGAGCTAGCTCTAGGGAACTCTAAAGCATTGAATGCTCTGTTCAATGGTATTGACAGGAACATCTTCATATTGGTTCATCAATGTGAGCTGGCCAAGGATATTTGGGACACTCTCAGGACTACTCATGAGGGGACATCCAAGGTGAAGATGTCAAGACTTCAGATGCTCACTACCAAATTTGAGAATTTGAAGATGAAGGAAGATGAGAATATTCATGAATTTCACATGAATGTCTTGAAATTGCCAATGCCTCGTGAGCACTTGGTGAAAAGATGTCAAGAGAAGTGGTGAGAAAGATTCTTGATCCTTGCCTAAGAGATTTGCAATGAAAGTCACCGCAATAGAGGAGGCTCAAGACATCAAGACCTTGAAGGTTGAAGAACTTATTGGATCCCTTATGACTTTTGAGATGGGAATCATGAAACTGCTGACAAGAAAACAAGAGCATAGCACTTGTATCCAACATCAAGAGGGATGCAAGGTGGAAGATGAAGAGAAGATATCCAAGCTATAGCCATGCTTGGAAGACAGTTCAACAAACCGATCAGAGGGTTGATCCAAGTCAAGGTCAAATGTCAAGGGCATTCCATCGACATTAGCGATCTTATGACTCCATCAAGATCCAAGTCGAGAAAAAGGAAGTCAAGGCAGAGAATCCAATGTCATGGATGTGAAGGATTTGGACATATTAAAGTCGAATGTCCTACCTTTCTTAAGAAACAAAAGAGAGGAATGAATGTTACTTGGTCCGATGGTGAATCAAGTAGTGATATCAAGAGGAATCACCAAACTTGTCAACGCATCTTCCGAAAGTGGCAATCTTGATAATGACTCTAGTGTTGAGGAAGTGACATTTGAAGAACTTAGATACTTACAAGAAACCGTATCGGTGGTGAAGTATGTCAAAAATGAAAATGTAAAAGTCGATTGAGAAGTTGGAGGTAAAATGTGAAGTCGAAGTCGAGAAGAAGGAAAATACAATCACTATAAGTCATCTCAACAGAGATTATAGTGTTGAATTCCAAGCTTGATCATATGACTAAGTCTCAAAATGTTGACAATGGAACCGATAAGTCGGAAGAAATTCTTCACTTGGACAAAATGCGGAAATAAGCATGGTCTAGGATATGGATCTAAAAGGAACCCGTTAGTGACAAGAAAAAGAGGCATAGAAACCAAAGCCGAGGATGTCACAATGTAAAATAGGAAATGTTCCTGCCTGTGGCATGTAGATGCAAAGAAATTTCGATAACAGAAGAAGACCCACCTAATAGGCCAATGTCAAAGCAGATGTCACAACATTGGGGCCAACATCGATCGAGAAACATGAATAAGAAGTTTCAAAGATGGAGATGTCACCATTGTGGAAGGTTTGGACACATAAAACCCTTCCGCTATAGGTTACATGGGTACCCTAATCGACTCCTATGTTGAGCCTAAGAACATCAAAGTACCCTACACTCAAAAGTGGAAGAAGAGGATCAGAAGATTGATAGCACACACCTCTCTGAGTGTCCGCCAAGGAAGATTGGTACTTTGACAAAGGTGTTCCAAGCATATGACCGTATAAAAACCTTCTCAATAATGTCAAACCTCACTCTACCATTTGTTACTTTTGGAGATGGAGCTAAAGGAGAAATCAAAGGTGTTGGAAACTTGACCGGAGTTCCAAATCTAAATGGAGTGTTTGGTAAAGGCTTGATCGCTAATCTCATAAGCATAAGTCACCTATGTGATATGGGATTTAAAGTCAACTTCACCAGTCCGAATGTCTTGTAATCAATGATAAACAAGAAGTTGTTATGAGAGGAGTCGATCAAAGGACAACGCTACATGTGGGAATCTGAGAACACCAACCTCTCTTCTGTGTCCTGTACAAACAAGGATGAAAAGGAGGTAAAGCTATGGCATCAAAAACTTGGACATCTGCATCTCAGAGGGATGAAAAAGATCATCACTATGGAGGCTGTCAGAGGGATACCAAAACTCCATATTGATGAAGGAAGAGTCTGTGGTGAATGCCAAGTTGGAAAGCAAACCAGAATGTCACACCCAATGTCTAGACATCTGACCACTTCCAGAGTGCTAGAGCTGCTTCATATGGATTTGATGGGGCCTATGCAGGTTGAAAGCCTTGGTGGAAAAAGATATGCCTATGTTGTTGTGGATGACTTCTCCAGATTTACCTGGATAAACTTCATCAAGGAAAAATCTGATGTGTTTGATGTCTTTAAGGAGCTATGCAAAAGACTTCAAAGAGAGAAGGAAAGTTGTATTGTCAGAATAAGAAGTGATCATGGAAAGGAGTTTGAGAACAGAAAATTTGATGAATTTCGCCTTCGAGGGAATTAATCATGAGTTTTCTTCTCCTATAACGCCTCAACAAAATGGGGTGGTGGAAAGAAAGAATAGGACCATACAGGAATCTGCCAGAGCAATGATTCATGCTAAGAAACTTCCTATTCATTTTTGAAGCTATGAATACACTTGCTATGTTCACAATGGTCACCCTAAGAAAGGATCTTCCTCCACCCGTATGAACTATGGAAGGAAGAAAACCAACTGTGAAATATTTCCATGTATTTGGCAAGAATGCTATATTCGACAGATCGTGATCAAAGGAGAAAATGGATTCTAAGAGTGATGAAGGCATTTTTCGGGATACTCCACTACAAAGCAGAGCATATAGGGTATTCAACCCGAACCCAGTTATGATGGAGTCTATTAATGTCATTGTTGATGATCATCATCAGGAACACAATGTCCCATATGATGTTGAGACATGGTTTGAGACATCACCTCAAGTACCTGATAAGGAAGATGTACCTGATTCTTCTCCTCCAAAATCTGAACCAGAGGAAGTTAACAAAGATCCTTCCATCAGAATTCAGAAAGATCATCCAAAGGATCTCATCATTGGGGATCCAACCAAAGGTGTCGTTACAAGATCCAGAGAAACTGTCTCAAACTCTTGCTTTGTGTCAAAGATAGAGCCAAAAAATGTCAAAGAAGCTCTAAATGATGAATTCTGGATTGGAGCAATGCAAGATGAATTGAACCAATTCAAGCAACATGAAGTATGGGAATTAGTTCCTAGACCAGAAGGAACAAACATCATTGGCACAAAATGGATCTACAAGAACAAGTTTGATACAGAAGGGACTGTCACCAGGAATAAAGCTAGACTTGTTGCTCAGGGTTACACTCAGGTTGAAGGGATTGACTTTGATGAGACTTTTGCACCAAAGGCTAGACGGAATCAATCAGCTTCTTCTAGGGTTGCTTACATTCAAATTCAAACTATTTCGATGGATGTGAAAAGTGCCTTCCTAAATGGCTACTTAAATGAGGAAGTATATGTAGAATGCCTAAAGGATTTGTGGATCCAAGTTTCCCTGATCATGTCTACAAATTAAGGAAAGCCCTATATGGACTAAAGCAAGCTCCTAGGGCCTGGTATGAAAGGCTAACCAAGTTCCTTACAGACAAAGGCTACAGAAAAGGAGGCTTGGATAAAACTCTCTTTGTCAAGAATGAAGGAGGAAAGATAATGGTTGCTCAAATTTATGTGGATGACATAGTATTTGGTGGAATGTCAGACTCAATGGTGAAACATTTTGCCAATCAAATGCAAGTTGAGTTTGAAATGAGTCTTATGGGAGAGTTAACCTACTTTCTTGGACTGCAAGTCACACAGATGGAAGACTCAACATTCCTTTCACAGAGCAAATATGCAAGGAATATTGTCAAAAAGTTTGGAATGGAGAATGCCAGCCATAAAAGGACTCCTGCTCCCACACATGTGAAGTTGTCCAAGGACACAAATGGTGAAAAGGTAGACCAAAGTTTGTATAAAAGCATGATAGGGAGCTTGTTGTATCTAACAGCCAGCAGACCTGACATTGCATTTGTTGTTGGGGTATGTGCAAGATACCAAGCTGAACCTAAAGTGAGTCACATTAACCAGGTGAAAAGAATTCTGAAGTATGTGAGTGGAACCTGCAGTTATGGTATCCTGTATTCCCATGGATGTGAACCCATTTTGTCCGTTATTGTGATGCCGACTGGCTGGTAGTTGATGATGAAAAGTACCCGAGGATGCTTCTTCTGGGAAACAATCTTGTTTCTTGGTTCAGAAGAAGCAAAACTGTGTCCTTGTCCACCGCAAGTCAATACATAGCACGGTAGCGTTGTTCTCAAATGGTCTGGATGAAGCAGATGCTGTTTGAGTACAATGTCACACAAGATGTCATGACATTGTACTGTGACAATCTGAGTGCTATTAATATTTCAAAGAATCCTATACAACACAGTAGGACTAAGCACATTGACATAAGACATCACTTCATCGAGACCTTGTGGAGGAGAAAGTGATTAAACTGGACCATGTAGTCACCGAATCGGTCGACATTTTACTAAAGCTCTTGATGCTAGTCAATTTGAGAATTTAAGGAGCAAACTGGGCATTTTTCAATATGAGGAATTGTAGCAATTAAAATTGCTTACAAAGAGGAGAAGAAACCTTGTATTTCAAATAAATATGAGTGGGTCACTTCATTATTTCCTCTTATTTTTAAAGGTTTCAAGAATATCAAGAGTCACCTCCATATAATAACCTCTCCTATTGAAAGTATCATTTCCTCTCCACCCAAAAGATACTTTCAAATTCTTTGTCGCCTCAATATATCTCGTAGAAATATGTCTTCTTCATCCTCTTCATCCCAAGACTCGATTGTTCATCTCCACCATGGTCGAGATTAGGGCAATCGCCGCAGCCATGAATGTTGAACCTGTGAAGGTCTCCTCAAAGATTCAATGGTAATCGACTCGTAATCAGCATGCACGGAATATTCAAGGATCATCGGCCCATAATATTTCTGCCTCATCCTCATCTGTTCCCCCTGAGATAAGAAATAGGGAAGGTACCATGTATGTAGAAAGAGCCATTGCTAGGATAGTCACCAGAATCCTAGACGAAAATCACACTGTTCCTGGAATTTCTGTTCCCCTTAATCAAAGGCCTGCTAGCCCTAGTTTAGCAGATGATCCAGATGTCACAAAGGATGTTATGACATCTGATGATCACGTCCAGGCAACACATGTGGACTCTGATACTCTTGCTGATTTCTCTGCCAAAGCAAAGGGTGGTATTTCTGGTTCTCAAGATGAGAAAATAACCAGAACTGGAACTTCTTCAAAGAAGTATAGAGCTAAATTTGCTGGCTGCTCAAAATGCAAAAGAACACCAATGGCCAAGAAAAGGAAAGCTCCTGGACCTGCAAAGTCTGATCAAGCTTCTGGCTTCAAGATTCAGGCTGAACTAGCTGCTGGTAATGTTGTTGATGCTGCTGCTAACAATGAAGATGCCTCTTCAAAGGAGAGCAACTGATTAAGTTGCTGTGATGCTTCCATTTATCTGTTGTGTTTGCTCTGTCAATTGTCTTCTTTTCTTGTTCTGCATTTTATTTCATTTTGGATGATTGTAATCATTGTGTTGACAGATGTGTATCCCTTGAATACTTATGCTGGTATTTCTTTTCTGGTACTGTTTGATTAAAAGTTTGGGCACTTGTATTGTTTCCTTTGGCCCTTTATGGCTAAAAAGGGGGAGAAGAACTACTATGTTGACAGTAGTATGGGACTTTGGGGAATTGTATGGCATGTTTTTAAATTTTGTTTGTGGGCAATTGTGGGAATTGTGGGATTTTTGTATGGGTAGAATTTATCTTATCTCTAGGTTCTAGTTTATTTAAGCTTAGAACTAGTTTGTCTTCTGCTGTATATGTACTCTGATAGGTTAAGTAGTTTTAGCCAAAAATGTGCCAAAGGGGGAGTTTGTTAGTGTTTTTAAGTTGGCATTATGTTTGGTAAAACTAGGCTTTAGCAATGTCATGATAGATGTCATGACATTCAGAGATTGAAGATAAATCCTACCTGCTAAGGATGTTAAATGGACAGCTCAGAACTGGAAGCTAAAGCTGTGCTAGAAATTCTGCAGAAAACAGTCTGATGTCATAACAGATGTTATGACATTCAGTGTGACATTCTGTTCTGTAGAATCTGTTTGTTGCTGAGATTTTTCAGGAAGTTTGTTGAGCTGCTAAATATTGTTTTTCTGTTATTAGAAAGCATGCTCACGTGGCTGCTAGGTTAATCTTAATTAAACCTAAATTGGTTGTTGAAAAGACCATGTTTTTAGGATTAAATTAAGTGAACCCTAGCTATCTTTATGGAAGCCCAAAACTGAAGTTTCAGGACTGCTTCTATAAAAGGAATCCAACCCTTACAACTGTGTTGCACCCTTTGAATGTATTGAAGAGATAGCAGCTTGTGTTTGTGTACGGTTAGGATTAGTAACAGTTGATATTGTGTAATTCTAGTTTCTCTTGTGAGCCAAGCAACTATCAATTGATAAGTGCATTGGACTAGGATTTGTTGTAAGGGTAGTTTACCACTCAAAGCTTTAAAGCACGAGTGTTTGTCTCTTGATTGAAGCTTTGAAGCAAGATCAAGATATTTTATTGAAGTGTGTCTTCACAATTCAATTAGTCAATAGGTTGATATCACTGCTGTGATTGAGGGGGAGTGAGTAGGTACTCAGATCTAAGTAGGACTTAGGTTGAAGTTGCATTGGGTAGGTTTTAAGTGAAGGAGATAAACTGGTGGTTTATTCCTAAATTAATTCTACTAATAGTGAATTTCCTCCCTGTCTTGGTAGCCCCCAGATGTAGGTTTGTTGAACCGAACTGGGTGAACAATTTATTGTGTTCTTTATCGCTTCAGATTCTTGTGTGAATTGTTAACATAGTGTCAGATACTGTGTCATAACATTCTCTGTGACATCACGTATCTGCTGCCAGGAATTTCAGTGTGATTGTTAGTGAAAAAACCCTTATGTGTTAGGTTTAAGTGTGAGTGATAAGTCTCAAATTGCCCATGAATGGGTATAATGTTAGATTTATAAGAGAGTTGGCCCATATAACTGACGCCTTAAGGTGTTGGATGGAGATATAGCGTCTCTATCTCGTGGTTTTTGATCATTGGTCCTATTGTTACTCCCGCCTTCCCCAAATTATCCCAACAAGTGCTATCAAAGTATTGGTTCAACTTGACGGAGGGAGAGGTAAATAGATCGTATGTTGGATCATGTTATAGGATGTGAAAACTCACACATTAGGAGGGGGGATGAGGTTGTTGGGTTAAAGTAAAAGTGGTTAAGTCTCAACTCGTATAAGAATGTGTAGAAATTTGAATTTATAAGAGAGGTGACCCATATACCTAATGCCGTAAGATTTTAGGTGAAATTATGGCATCATATCTCTTGTGGTCCAAAAGCATTGTGTCATTATTTCTCTTACCTTACCGGAACTCTTTCACAAGTGGTATTAGAAGATACAGGTTCTTTGTATGCTCAATAGTTGGAGATTTTAATAATCTTCTAAATCAGAAAAGAATGGTGGTGTTATTGAGTTGTAGTATAAAGTTTTGCCATATATTTTGGGCTAGAAACAAATTGATGGAATAAACATTTTTGACATGTAAAAAATTTAAGTTAAAGCTATATTGATACAATCAAAATTTGAAGGAAAATTGCAATACAGTACGCTGCGAAAATTAAAATTTTCTTTTAGTGATCCTTAAGAATGGCCATGGTCAGTGATATAATCCATTACCTCATATGGAGTTTGACATTGTGATCACGAGAATTGATTAAGAACAACGCCTCTACTCAGTCCACACGAACAGATCGCTTCCGGTCACAGTGCTAGCTACTTACGAACGAAAACTTTGAGTGAAAGAGTGAGAGAAAATACGGCTAGGGTTTCAAGCCCGAATTTTCGTCAAGTGAAATGCTTCAGCACAAGGGTTCTTATTTATAGAACCACAATAGTGGGCTACAAGCTAAAATCCCAATTAAGGCTGCAAGCTAAGAACCCAATTAAGCATAAGAGTATCATATCTTATAATGTACCTATAATCACTTCAGCCCATGGTACCTTACCATATTCGGTATTCCACTTAAGTGCACCGTATCTTATGGTGTTCCTACGAAAGTCGAAAGGTTGTACATGACAAAATCATTGGTCAATCACCTATACCTGAAGAAATATCTATATTTATTCAATATAAGTGAAGACAAAGTCTTGACAGAACAATTGGATAAGTTTAATAATCTGATTTTTGATCTTGAGAATATTGATGTTGCCATTAGCTATGAAGATCAATCGTTATTGTTGTTATGTACTTTATGAATATCTCATGCTCTCTAAAATAATCTCTCTTGTATGGAAGAGAGTTCCCGACCTTTGAAGAAGTTCACTCAGCTATGTATTCAAAGGATTTGAACGAAAGAAATGAGCACAAGTCACCACCTGTTTGTGAAGGATTGTCCGTTAAAGGAAAATTCTTGAAGAAGTGTGGTAAGTTTGAGAAGAAGAAGGGTAAAGTTCCACATAAGTCTTATGGTGGTGAAGCTCCTCCTATTAGGTGTTACCACTATAATAAGGAAGGTCGTACCAAAAAAGTGTGTCCTGACATGTCGAAAGTTTATGGCGATGGCAAGGACAATGGAAACACATCTAATGTGAAAAATGATTTTCAATCATCTGATGTTCTTGTGGTTTCTACTAGAAATTCTAGCAAGTAATGAACTATGAATTCAGGTTGCACTTGGCACATGAATCCAAATAAATATATGTTTAAGGAATTATGTGATCAAGATGATGGATCAATAATGCAGGGAAATAACAAAGCCTGTAAAATTATGAGAATTAGATTTGTCAGATTCAAGATTCATCATGAGTCAATAAGGTTATTAACTAGTTTCAAGTATGTACTTGATATTATGAGAAAATTTATTTCTCTTGGCGAACTCGACAAGAAAGGATATGTGTTAACTGGAGAGAAAGGTATTTTGAGAGTCATGAAGGGATTGAAGGAAGTCTTGAGAGGAAAAAAGAAGCAAGGTTTGTATACCCTTGAGGTTGAGGTTGTATGTGGATCACCAAATTTTGCCTCCACAAAATCTATGACGAAGATAAAATTATGTCACTTGAGATTGGGTCATATCAATGAAAGGGGTATTTTCGAACTAGGGAAAAATATGCTTGGTGGAGCAAAGTCAAAGAGCTGAAGTTTTGAGTACCTTGTGTACTTGGAAATTCTTGTAGAGTGAAGTTCAATAAAGGCAACCAAAGAATAAATGGATCATTTGTTTACATCCATGTTGATATTTGGGGCCTTCAAGGTGTGCTTCACATTTATATGCAATGCATTTTCTAACCATAATTGATGATTATTCGAGAAATTCACGCGTATTCATCTAGAAGACTAAGGATGAAACTTTTGAAAATTTCAAAAATTAAAAGTCTCTAGTCGAAAACCAAACTGACAAAAAGGTCAAGTGTAACACTTCAATTTCTACCCGGTAATTATAAATAAATTAGAGTATAAAATTTTCAACCAACGATTGGGATATCACATTTTCAACTTAAAAACACAACCTGTAATTTCATTTAAACCAGATACATAACACTTTAATCAGAAGGGTGAGCTCAACAAACTGTTTAATATTTAAACATAAATAAACTTTTATAATAACTACGCAGTGGATTCACGACATTAAACTTTTGAGGATAAAACATAGCATCTTTATCCAAAAACTCAAACAACTTTAAAAAACAACCAAACTTCTCAATAAAACAACTTAAACTTCAACATAGGACTAATTAATCAACGATAAAACAAAACAGAAGATTCCATCAACATAATAAAATCCACAGTAAATAAAACAAGCATTTATCCCCCTGAGTGCTACGTATCAGAGAGACAACACCGACTCGAACTAACAGCGACTAGAACTTCATTCTTCATTACCTGCACGTTACCCACGAAGAGGCAACATCATAACAGAAGGGGTGAGATATCTAACAATCTAATGAACCATATGATAAATAATATATGACAAAATTTAGATAAGGTAAATCACCCTTTCACAAATTATTCACCAAATAGTATAATGACAACAATTTATCAACACAACAACATTTATCACAACATATTCATCAACGTAACACAACAACTCAAATATTCAATATAAAATGCGACTCAATGACAAGTACATGCATGTGGTACCATTAGAGCAGAACTCCCAACTCAAAAATTTCCAATTAATAGAGGCATTAACAAGGCATAAGCCTTCATTGCAGGTTGCCATCAAGGCCAAGGCATAAGCCTTCGTCACAGTTTGCCAATCCAGGTCGTTGCAAAATATGCAATGCATGTGACTCGACACATGCAGCATCATATAACAACATTCATCATTCACCACAAAGGCGTAAGCATATATCACAATTGTTACCAATAAATAAAGATAATTCATCGTCACTAAATTTCCCTGCAACATCACATTATCAACAAAATTTATCACAACACCATAACATCACATCACATCACAAGGAAAAACAACAACATAGAGTAACACAACCAATTTCATCACAACCTACAATTTCGTAATTTATTAACAACATCAATAAAAGCAAACAACAACAATTTAATTAACAACACATACTCCAACTTTGGCATAAGCCTACAATTTAATAATCATAATTCAATGGCAGCAACACAAAACAATTTATCATCGAAACAAATTAAGTATTACTACTACTAATTAATTATCCTGCATTATCTACTAAATCCATTAGTTAATTCAATTACTATCTACATTTGTTTTTCCATTAAAATATTGTTGTAATTAAAACACCTGCTACATTCATTTTCCATTATGTTTCTATCATGGTAACAGTTTCCAGTTTGCTACTGTTACTTCCAATTCTCGCTGCAATCAATTCCTAATATTTTTTATCCTCAGATAATTTTCTGTCATAATTTTTGGCACTTACTGCAACCTCTATATACACTGCTATCACTTTATGTTAATTACCTACCTAATGTCACTACCTGCAACTTAATTAATCACGTCGTGTAACCGATATTTATTTTTCCATAAACTCACTACTACCACATATTCATACATATTGTTGTCATAATTTCATGATAATTTAACTATCTAATATTTACCACTTGCTCTTAATTAGTTAGGTAACATACTAGTTGAATTTAATTAAGTACTAAAGGGACAGAGATAGGACAACCCAAAGAAATAGACAGGTTGCCAGAAATTACAAAAATTAAAACATGTGCCTCACAAGGAAGGTTTCGCTCAGCACCTCTTGCAAGCATACCTTGCCGTTCATCAGGCCCCCCTGCACCCACTATGCATGCTGTTTGGCATGCTCTACTTTCCATCCATGAGTGTTGTTCGTCTACAACTATGGCATTGATCAATTTAATACATTATTATTATATTTGATTTGCTAAACAAGTTTAATACGTTATTATTATTATTATTATGAACTGGGACAAATTGATCGGGAGCTAGGAAACCACATGCAAAGTGGAACCCACTTAGATCATTGTTACCTACATCAATCAATGCATCTTAAAATGTCGTTCAACACTTACACCTTCCCCTTGGTGCCGTTCATCTTTCAGGCATCCTAATTTTCGGTTTCTGTCATTTTTCTTCTTCTTTTGCTATGCTTCCATAATTTCTCCGATTACTCAACGACACCAATTACCACCACAAAGAATATTAATTCAAACATTACAAATTATAATTTTTCTAACGGCAATTCGGTTATGCACACCACTCATGATCAATTTCAACACAGACAAATAATTCAATTCCCTAACAAACACAATAACCACGAATGCATGATAAATTCTAAGTACCCTAATTTCCACATAAAATTAATCCTACAACCCATTATAAAATTAGAACCCCACCCTTACCTTGGATTGAAGGTCGTTCTACGGAGTTTCGGTCAAATTTTGATTTTCCTTTCGGTCTGCTATTCTTCTCCTGACGGCTAAATCTCCAAACCTTTGTTCCTTTCTTATTCTAATTTCCTCACGTACAATTTTTTCATAAAAGAAATTCTAACTAACCTTATTCTCCTCTTTATACTATTTTACAAATCTATTTCTCTTATTGGGCCTACTTCTCTACACCTCCCTATTGCTATTACTATCACATAACTAAACCCAAAATTCACTTATAAATTCTAGTATTATTTCTATAACTTAATTCAATCCAATTTACTTGAATAGTACAAGAAGGAACTTACCTCAATATAATATATTTCCATTAATTTCGTGAATAATTCTGAAATAATTTAATTAAATAATTAATTAAATTAATAGGCATTACAACTCTCCCCCACTTAAAATATTTTCGTCCTAGAAAAATCTAATAGCTACTACCATTTGTTAACGCAAATTTTGCATCCAACTCTCTGATCTCCAATTCACGTTTGGCTACACTTCGACCACTACTTCCCTTCATAATAATAACTCAACATGATTTAAATCGACTGCACACATGCTAACTATTCAACACAATCGGTAGCAATAAAACAACGAGTATCATTAGTATCCATAATAGTGATTAAATGAGTACTATTAATAAACATGTACCTCTTATAAGCCTGTCTTCATTAGCTATTTGAGTCCTCGCCAACGCGAACACTTTTCCACTACCGGGTGCCCTCTTTGGTTTCTAACATTGGCTACTAATATGCCCTTCTTTTCCACAGTTGAAACATATATCTCCATTGTGCTTACAATCAGGAGTTGTACGTCCAGTGTCACCATAACAGAAATACCTCTTTACCTCAACAGTACACACATTACTCTTATGACCAAGTCTCCCACATTTGAAACAAGTCACACTAGCAGGAACATCTCCCCCACTAGTTCTCCGACCCTCAGCAACTTCCTGTTTACCTCTACCAGCTGGAGCATCATATGGCTTACCACGACTCTGGTGCCTGCTCCTCTTCTCACTAACAATCTTGTAATGAGCATTGATATCCTCCTCATAAATCCTACAGCTATCAACTAAATCAGGGAAAACACGAATCTTTTGGTATCCAACTGCTTTCTCTATCTCTGAGCGTAACCTATTCTCAAACTTGATGCACTTCGATAATTCAGTAGTCGCCTCGTGTAGTGCAGATATAACTTTAGTAGTCGCCAACTCCACAAACTTTACAGCATACTCGATAATCGACATCTTTCCTTGCTTCATCTCCAGGAACTCAATTTCCTTCTTACCCCAAACATCTTCAAGATAATAATTCCTCAAAAACTCTCTACGAAGCACAACCCAAGTGATTTCCTCACCTGCAACATCCAACCTCTGACGAGTCTCTAACCACCAATCATCAACTCCCACCGCTAGCATATGAGTCCCATAACAAACCTTCTGAGCTGGAGTGCAGTCCATCACACGGAAGATTATCTCCATCTCTTTCAACCAATCCAATGCTTCATCAAGGTCATACTTACCCTTGAAGGTAGGCGGATTCTCCCTCTGAAAAATCGCCAAACTATGAGATCTAGCATCCCCATTATCAGTTCGACTGATTCTATAAAGCATTAGCCATTGTTTCCAAAGCAGCAACAATTGCAACATCATTCCTTCTATCCATCTCAACTTATTACTACAATATAAACAATGGTTAGAACTAATTAACAATACTCGATTGTTAAACGACTCAACAACTTTGGTCGGACGGACCAACCTGCTCTGATACCACTAATGTAACACCCCAATTTCTACCCGGTAATTATAAATAAATCAGAGTATAAAATTTTCAACCAACGATTGGGATATCACATTTTCAACTTAAAAACACAACCTGTAATTTCATTTAAACCAGATACATAACACTTTAATCAGAAGGGTGAGCTCAACAATATGTTTAATCTTTAAACATAAATCAACTTTTATGATAACTATGCAGCGGATTCACAACCTTAAACTATTTGGGATAAAACATAGAATCTTTATCCAAAAAATCAAACAACTTTAAAAAACAATCAAACTTCTCAATAAAACAACTTAAACTTCAACACCGGACTAATTAATCAACGATAAAACAAAACAGAAGATTCCATCAACATAATAAAATCCACAGTAAATAAAACATGCGTTTATCCCCCCGAGTGCTACGTATCAGAGTGACAACACTGACTCGAACTAATAGCGACTAGAACTTCATTCTTCATTACCTGCACATTACCCACGTAGAGGCAACATCACAACAGAAGGGGGTGAGATATCTAACAATCTAATGAATCATATGATAAATAATTTATGACATAATTTAGATAAGGTAAATCACCGTTTCACAAATTATTCACTAAATAGTATAACGACAATAATTTATCAACACAACAACATTTATCACAACGTATTCATCAATGTAACACAACAACTCAAATATTCAACATAAAATGCGACTCAATAACAATGTACATGCATGTGGTACCATTGGAGAAGAAATCCCAACTTAAAAATTGCCAATTAATGGAGGCATCAACAAGGCATAAGCCTTCATCGTAGGTTTCCATCAAGGCCAAGGCATAAGCCTTCGTCGCAGTTTTCCAATCCAGGACGTCGCAAAGTATGCAATGCATGTGACCCGACACATGCAACTTTATATAACAACATTCATCATTCATCACAAAGGCGTAAGCCTATATCACCATTGTTACCAATAAATAGAGGTTATTCATCGTCACTAAATTTCTCTGCAACATCGCATTATCAACACAATTTATCACAACATCATAACATCACATCACATCACAAGGAAAACAACAACACAGAGTAACGCAACCAATTTCATCACAACCTACAACTTCACAATTTATTAACAACATCAATACAAGCAAACAACATCAATTTAATTAACAACAAATACTCCAACATTGGCAAAAGCCTACAATTTAATAAGCACAATTCAACGGCAGTAACACAACACAATTTTATCACCGAAAATAAATCAAGTATTACTATTACTAATTAATTATCTTGCATTATCTACTAAATCCATTAGTTAATTCAATTACTAACTAATTTTGTTTTTACTTTAAAATGTTGTAATTAAAACACCTCCTATATTCATTTTCCATTATGTTTCTATCACGATAACAATTTCCAGTTTGCTACTGTTACTTTCAATTCTCGCTGCAATCAATTCCTAATATTTTCTATCTTCAGATAATTTCCTGTCATTATTTCTGGAACTTGTTGCAATATATATATACACCTCTATCACTTTATGTTAATTACCTACCTAATGTCACTACCTGCAACTTAATTAATCACGTCGTGTAACATATATTAATTTTTCCATAAACTTACTACAACCACATATTCATACCTAATGTTGTCATAATTTCATGATAATTTAACTATATAATATTTACCACTTGCCCTTAATTAGTTAGGTGACATACTAGTTGAATTTAATTAAGTACTACAGGAACAGAGACAGGACATCACAAAGAAACGAACAATATGCCAGAAATTACAAAAATCCAAACATGTGTCTCACAAGAAAGGTGCCACTCGGCGCCTTTTGCAAGAATACCCTGCCGTTCGGCAGGGCCCTCTTCACCCACTATGCATGCCGTTCGGCATGCTCTTCTTTCCATCCATAAGTGTCGTTCGTCTACAACTATGACATTGATCAATTTAATACATTATTATTATATTTTATTTGTTAAACAAGTTTAATGCATTATTATTATCAACTGGGACAAATTGACCGTGAGCTAGGAAACCACATGCAAAGTAGAACCCACTTAAAGCATTGTTACATACATCAATAAATGTAGTTTAAAATGTCGTTCGACACTTACACCTTTTCCTTGGTGCCGTTCTGCTTCCTGGCATCCTAATTTTTGATTTCTGTCAATTTTCTTTCTTCTGCTATGCTTCCATAACTTGTCCGATTACTCAACAAAAGCAATTTCCACCACACAGAATATTAATTCAACCATTATGAATTATAATTTTTCTTACCGAAATTCAATTATACACACCACTCATGATCAATTTCAACATAGACAAACAATTCAATTCCTTAACAAACAAAATAACCACGAATGCATGATAAATTCCCATTACCCTAATTCCCACATAAAATTCATTGTAAAACCCATTAGAAAATTAAAACCCCATCCTTACCTTGGATTGAAGGTCGCTCTATGGAGTTCCGGTCGAATTTCAGTTTGCCTTTTAGTCTAAAATTCCTCTCCCGACCGCTAAATCTCCAAACCCTTGTTCCTTTTTCTTCTAATTTCCTCACGTACAACTTTTTCATAAAAGAAATTCTAACTAACCCTTATTCTCCTCTTTATACTATTTTACTAATCTATTTCTCTTATTGAGCCTACTTCTCTACACCTCCCTATTGCTACTACCATCACATAACTAAACCCAAAATTCACTTATAAATTCTAGTATTATTTCTATAACTTAATTCAATTCAATTTACTCGAATAAAACCACAAGGTAAATTACTTCAATATAATATATTTCCATTAATTTCGCGAATAATTACGAAATAATTTAATTAAATTAACAGGTGTTACATCAAGAGGTTGAGGACTGACAATGGTCTTGAATTTTGGAATTAAGCTCTTAACATCTATTGTGCCACATCTGGTATTGCAAGGCACAAAAGTTCTATAGGAACTCCCCAACACAATGGTTTGGCTGAAAGGTTTAATCGAACCATTATGGAAAGAGTAAGATGGATGTTGGTTAGTGCATGATTAAATAAGGTTTTTTGGTTTAATGAGTTTATGACTATATCTTACTTGATAAATAGGTGTCCCTCGACTTCCTTGGGCATGAAGACACCGAAAGAAGTTTGGCCGGGTTATCCACCAGATCTCGACAAACCTAGAGAATTTGGTTGTGTATCCTATGCTCATATTAGGCAAGATAAGGTTAAACCTAGAGCTCTGCGATGCATGTTCATAGGGTACTCCGAACGAGTCAAAGCTTATAACTCGTGGTACCTAGAGCCAGATCACATGATATGTATCACAAGTCGATATGTGGTTTTCAATGAAGCTGGGATGGCTTTCAAGAAAATGATGGAGTTGATTTAAGTTCGAATATCTTTGAAGAAGAACTGGAACATGATGATTCTCCTATTGAGGTGAAGCATGTTAATGTTGAGTTTCATAATCCAGATGAAGTCGAGGATGAAACACAAGATGCTGAAGATACTGAGAAAACTATTGTGATTTCCTGCTTGCAAGTAACAAGTTGAAAAGAGTCATTATGCCACCTTAGAGACTTTGTTATGTAGATCTCATAACTTATGCCGTAATTTACGAAAGTGAGTATCTAGATGAAGAACCTAGAGACTATAAGGAAGTTATGAGGAGTAGAAACAAGATTCAATGGATGAAAACCATGGATGTGTTTACTGTGGAAAATGGTGAACAACCGTCGATCCTCCCAAAGTCCTAAAACTAAGGGTTATTTGCAAGATCGACTAGTCGATCTTAAGACATGTGCTAAGGTTTTTTTAGATTATACTAGTTCTATCAAAATCCTTATCTAAGAAACAAATTTCTAAGACTAAGGGAACAAGTATAACGACTTTCCACACTATGGTTAGTCTCGGTTGACTGGTGACTCGTGACCGACAGAAGGAGCCTAAACGAAACAATTAACAACCTGATTGCTCAAAATTTAATTTTTACCAATTATGGTGACTCGTGACTGACATAAGGCTGTGAACTTCAGACTTGTTCTAAACGAAGTAAGTGTCGACTGACTCTTTTGTTAACTCGAAACTTGTAACGAAAAGAGGATCAACATAAACGATAATACAAAGAGATTGCTGAAAAGTAAATAAAATGCAAGTAAAGATTTCATAAGAAATGACTGAAATGTAAAGGTTTTACATTGAAATAAAAGTGGTGATTCACGTACATCAAGCACTCTTTAACTCTTTTCTTCCTGACGCCCGGAATGAACAAAGTTTTTGCAAGTGATTTGAGTATTCAAGTGAACACACAAAAATTACATTGAAACTACTTACTTATAGTATTTACAAAGTAACTGCCTAGAAGCAATCGACGGGTGAGATTTGAATCCTAAGGTAACCGTTTCACCATATGTTGCCACCTATTTGGCGCTTAAACGAGTTATAAACTGCTGGTAACTACTTAGAGACTTTGAATTTTGAATATTCCCGCTTCTGATAAACTCAACCGCTTCTGGCTTGCTTTGACATGTACCCCTTTTGACAAAAAAAATAGAATAATTCTTCTAAGTTCAGAATCCATTATGGTGGACAAGACCAAATTCGACCATTTCCTTTGCTTGGCACGCCTTGGTCGATTCGACCAATTTCCTCATATTTTAACATATTCTCCTTGCGGTCGCCTCCATTGTAACCTGATATTCTTTTTGAACATTATCTTCTTTAATACGCCAAAACCAAACTTTCAAACACTTTGTTCTCAATTTATAAAGGGTCTTTATTTCAGAAAGTCACGCTTAACACCCTTAACTGGTGAGAACATCTGCATTTAATACACGTGCTTGAATACCTTGAGATTTTTCAAGGTAAAAAAATGCCCCCTAGAGATGCCATTTTCAAATTTCGACTTAAATGAGATAATGATATCTTTGAAGTTTCGGTCTCAACATTTGACTGAATCGTTCCCACTACCTCCAAAAGTGGACATTACTATTCCACTTTTTTCTGTGACGTCATGTAATCATGGAAACATATCACGCTTTAGTTTCGAGACGTGCAATCATTTATTTTCCACCATCATTGCGCTTTTAGTGGCAAACATGGCCCACCACTCTCGTTTTAATCTCGCAGCACCTCTTCTTCGACTTGACACGATTCTGACTTAGGAAATTACAAAGACTTTCTCATTATTTCCTCTTTTCTTCAACAAGGCTATAAAGACCCTATTCTCTCATTTTTCTTCTTTTCTCCTCTTTGCTTTCTTCAACCTTTTGTTTCGGAAAAACCCAGAAATCCGAAAAACCATTCCTGTTCACCTTCTTCAAATCTCTTCAAACCTTCTTCAATGGCGAATACTGACAACATAACTACTTCTCCATCCATAGAGCTTAAGCTATGTCTCGTTAATGGAAAAACCTATGTACCAGAACCTCCATTTGTCGAGGAGAAAACAAAAATCTAGAAATCTCAGGTACGTATTCCTTTCACTCTTGGAGGAGAACCCCTAGCTTTTCTGGGTCCCCTCCCTGCAGATATGCCTTATGAAATATACATAGATGACAAAGGGGATTTTTCTATACCAGCACCAGAACTAGACCCACAATATCTTCTCCAAACCCTATTTCTCAGCAATACATTGATAGGAACTTCAGAACTGCTCCTCCACTGAATTGCCCTAAGTTTAGTGCTTGGATGGCCCGTTTAGAAACCGACAAGATATATCAATGGAAGAAAATGGGAATTTACACATTGCTGGAGCTTTCTCGCTGTGGCCAGCCCTATTCTAGTAGGATGCTATTGTCTGCCTTACATTTTTGGGAGGGATCGACAAAAACATTCCACACTAAGTGTGGTATGATCACTCCCACCTTGCTCGACGTCACCTCTATCACAGGGTTAAAACCAAATGGCATAGTTTTTAACCATATGGATGCTTACCCTCTGCCAATAAGGTTCGACGTTGGTGAAAGTAAAAACCCAACATACAACAATTTTATTGACCATCACCAACAAGAATCTGGCCCCATAACCGACGAGGAACATGTAGCATTTTTTACTCTTTGGCTCTCACGCTTTATTTTCTACTCTAGGTCGATGCAGGTAGCCAAGAAAATTTCTTATCTTGCCACCGAATTGCACAATAGTGAGAATGTTGCTCTTGGACAACTTATTTTGGCCTCTTTATATGCATCTTTAACCGACGTTGCCAATAAGATCAAGAATTTCGACCCCAACAATCCAAAGAAAAAGAACATTTTGGTGCATGGTCCCTTCTGGCTCCTACAATTGTGGTTGAATGTCATTTTTGACAAGAGTCTTCAAGTCCCAATCGACAAAACTTCTCCTAATCCTGAGGTCTTCAAACTGTTGTTCAACATTATGTTGACAAGAGTCAAATTTACACCTTCCATGGCTCCATTTTCTGATGGAAAAGCGGCCTAGAGTGGCTTACTAAATTGTTTTCACCTGTGGAAGATGAAGACAAGAAAAGATCCTTAATCTGCTGGAGACGTTTCCTAACTCCCCAATTTTTATCTTTCGTGATTGTCGGCCTAAATCCAGGTTTAGCTGCCTACCAACCAAACTTAGTAGCTCGACAATTTGGACTTTGTCTACTGGTCCCTAAATCTTTGTTTAATTCCCACGAGCTACTGGTCGACATCACATCTGATAAACCTTGGGAAGTTATAAAAGAAAACATCGACAATCTCTGGGCACAAAGGCCTATGCTTACATTTACGCGTTTTCAGCCATCATTCTACTGTACCAAAGAATTTGAGACTTGGTGACAGTCATATTACATTACTTTCGTTGGTGATTCCAACAGGAAGACAACTGAACTAACTGCAACTTTTGATGATTTTCAGGGCAAGACGACCAAATGTAAGGCCACTAACATCAAGCAAATTCAAGCTTTCCAGAAATATCTTAGGGTGATGTATCAACCAACTAACCTTCATCAGACCATTTCTGAAGCGACCCAAGAGTTAAAGGAGAAGGTAACCGACAGGATTCCACAACTCAAAATTCTTGGTTACGTGAAAGACAAATATCTTTACGCACTTCATTTTAGAAACATTAAATTTCCTCCTTTACCGACTAGCCCTTTGGCCTCGGATTTTTGCCCACCTATCCCATATTGGTGGTATAGCTCTTGGTCGAATGTAGAGAATGCTTATAAGAAAAGGCCGTCAGAGTGGTACCGACGAAGCACTGGTTGCACGACTACCCTTGTTTTCTGCATATTGCTCCTCAATATGTAAGAGAACTTGTTGTTGTGCCAAATGGTAACAGCATCTGGATAGCTTGATTTCTTTGTTTTTTCAATTTTTCCATTTATTTGACTTCGCCATTTTTTATTTTTAGCTATCCCTCTACAGGTAGCACCACCAAAGGCTCATGTGAACAAGGCTGACCCTTCGACAACAAATGTTTGACTCTAACTCCTAGGAAATTATCTTTTGTGACTTGGCATTTCTAACTTAACAATATTTTTGTAGATTGTACCTGATCATACACCCTTTGATGACGAATTGATTTTACCCTCACTCAAGAAAATTGGTTCGGCTGTAGGTGTATTTGCACATTTATTATCATCTCGGCTTTATGACTTAAAATGTAGGAAAAATACCCTTTTTGGTCCTTTAAGTATACCTCGGGGTACATTTTGGTCCCTTATCTTTAAAAAGTGTCAAAGTGGTCCTTTAATTGTTCCAAAAGATCCACGTTAGTCCTTTCCATCCAAGTTTTTAAAAAAACGTTAACTTGTTAGTCCTTTCCGTCCAAGTTTTTTTAAAAACGTTAACTTTTGCTTGGGTGGCATCAGACATGGTCATTTCCATCCAGTTGGTCGTATGTGTGGTATATTAGATTATGAAACACACATAAAAATTTTAATTTTTTTGTTTTAGACGGGACTCGAACACAGGTAAGCTTGGTTGCTATTAAACATATCAAACCACTAGACCACTTTACACTTGTTTGTATTTGTTACATAATTATTTAATTTTATTGTCTCAATATTTTCTCATGTGAACATCACCAAGACAGCTTCATCGATTCATCATTATCACCAAAGCGTTTCTCATGTGAACAAAGCGTTTCTCAACTCGAACATCACCATCAGCTTCATCGATTCATCATCATCACCACGCTATTGCACCATCAACTTCATCGATTCATCATCATCACCATGCTACTGCACCATCAGCTTCAGCCATTCATATTCATCACCATGCTACTGCACCATCTGCTTCAGCGATTTGTTGTTGCTTCTGCATTGACGAAGATGAATATCCCTTCCTCACTTCTTCTATGTAATTTAATTTGGGGCTTTAGGGTTCATGTTGGTGTTCTTCCTTTTGAATTTGAAATTGAATTTGGGGTTTTAGGGTTCATGTTGTTGTCTGAATCATGTTGCTTGTACAAACTTTTTATGAAATGGAACTCATTAAATTCAATGCAAAAACCAGACTTTTCATGAAACTTGTTTGTATTGTCCGGCTCCCCTCATTGTAACCACCAGTGTATCGTGTATTATTTTTAAAATCATCAACGTCAATATCGTAATTTCCACCTGAAAGCAACTACATTCTTGTGTATCTCAGAAATTTTGCAGTAAAAAAATGAACTCATCAGAAATAAAATCTTCAGTATAAGTTATTACAAGTTGATTGTAGCGAAAGAGTGAGCAACTGCATCTTGATTCAGATTTTTTTCTCTTAAAAACTATGTCGCTAATACAACATATAATTTTATTAAATGTAAAATTTTGTCACAGAAATACTTAGTGGCTCTTAGTGCAAGAGAGAAGAATAATTCTATATGAATGATTACTGTGAACCTTCCAGTGAAATGTTAAATTGCAAGAACAGACATACACAGTAACCACCCAAGTCAAACATTGGTAAATTAATTTTAAAATGAGGCGAAGGCCAGTGCTCGAGGAAAGAACAAATTCCAATTAAACAATCAAACCTAACATACAAATGCAAATTGAAAATGTTATTGAATTATTGAATTTTAAGGTTTTCATGAATAATACTGAGTATATAAAATTCACTAACCAAGACATTAAATCATCAAATGACAAAATAGCTTAGTGGCAAACAATGTTGTATAGTAACCTTGGATATGGTGGTTCGAATCTTAGCTAAAGCTTAATTTTAAAATGTTTTTTTGGAATTTTGGAATGTTGAATAAGATAAAAATAAATAAAATAATATGTGGAATTGGTAATGGACATGTAGGATGCCACCCAAGCAAAAGTTAACACCGTTAGTAAAATTTGGATGGAAAGGACAAACGTGGACCTTTTGGAACAATTAAAGAACCACTCTGACACTTTTTAGAGATAAGGGACCAAAATGTACCCCGAGGTATACTTAAAGGACCAACAAAAGTATTTTGCCTAAAATGTACTAATATTTTCTTTATTTGCCAGAGTGAGAAACGCTCAGCGGATTTGACTGCTCCCTCTGATACATCCAAAAACATAGGTATCTATTTTTTGTCGACTCAAGTTCTTCATATTCAACTTACACAATTACTTCGAATTATCTCTTTTTCTGGTACATAGCCATCACCTGAGGTTCAGTCCCCTCAACACTCCCATAAATCCAAAGGCCACAAGAGGAAGAAAACTTCCTCTTCTGAAGACAAAGTGGTGAAGAAGAAGAAAGCACCTTTGGCCCATAACTTTGAAACAAAGGTTGGCTCAAATCCTGCTAGTCAAGTCGAAGAAGTAGACGATGACGACAGTCAACCTCTTGTTACAAGAAGGAGAGGTAAAGTGATCTTGGCTAAAAATCCTGAAGCTAACCTAAATTTAGGCGCTGATACTATAATAATAAATACAACCATCGTCACTCCGACTCGTGCCACCAGAATTGATGAAGTTCAAAATCCATTGGGGGACGTTGATGTTGCTTTTGTTGAAAAGGATGAGCCTGTCGGTCTTAATTCATCGCCACAGGTATTTTGCCAAATTTTTCAACTTCTATTTTTTATGTTTGTCAAATTTATTTGACTAACATTTGTCTTATTTTATTTTAGGTTGAAGCTTCTAGCCCACAACAAAGTGTGGCCGATTATACTCCATTGTCAGAGGTTTTTTCTCCTCATCATCACGACAATCTCGATGTAGCCGTTGGTGAGTTCATTGACCTGACTGTTCCAGTTACTCTTAGTGACTCTGATTCAGTCACTAGTCCTGCCAAACATAAGGGTTATAGGTCGATTAGCTCTGACTCTAGTCTTTCATAACCCTTGCAGGATTCAGAGGCAGATAAAATGCCACCACTTCAGATAAAACTGCTACAACTTCTCAATATCCTCCTCAACCTGAAAGCATTCTTCAAGTTTCTACTAAGGAGAAAAAGGTTGATTCACCCTCACCTTCAAAACAAATGAAAACTGATTCACCTAAGCTTTCAGGGGAAAAGAAACTCGACTCTACAACACCTTCATCAAAGTTGGGGATAAATGCTGATACTCTAGAAGCATTAGCAAGGCTACGTAGCTTTGTGAGTTCTTTCAATTTTTCCTCTGATTCTGACCAATCTCAAACGCACAATGACAAGCTAGGGCCTGAGGCAACAAATTTCAAGAAATTGACAGATAAGATTCGAACCTACGCTCTGATCCCTGAGTTGCTTACAATGCTGCATGATGATCCAGCTATTGGCTCAGAAATTTCAGACGCACTCACTCAATTGAAGACCCTTGATATTTCTGATTCAGCTAAGCTTATGATGGAAGCGTTTGAATTTTTTTTTACTCCTATGCTTGCAATTGTTGAACTTATGAAAGAGAATGAGCAATTGGTCGAGGTGTAGCAGGATTTTGTGAAGGAGAATTTGGAAGTGGTGGTACAAGCTGATAAGGAGATTAATGGGATAATGGCAATGATTGAGCAAAAACAGCAAGAGCTGAGTCCTAAAAGGAAAAGAGCTGTTGGAATACGCAATCGACTTGCTGATTTGAACAAAGAAATGTCTTTGTTAAATGAGAAATTGGAAACCATTTCTACGCAAGAGGAAAAAATCAACAAAGTTATAACTCCTGCTCAAACGTAAGTGAATAAGATGACCATAGATGCTGTAGCTGTAAGCAATGTAATCTTGACTATTGAAACAAAGATTATATCTCTTAAATCTAAAGCAAAAAACTTTGAAGACCATACTTTGCGTCTCCAAGGAGAAATGCTATCTTTCCAGAACAAGTTTAAGCATTTCTAATTATTGTTACCATTATATTGTAATCTCTTTAGTTTCCTTTGTGTAATATTCGAACAATGGCTTCTTAGCCACTTTTAATATAAAGTCTTTGTTTTTGCCTTACATAATATGTGATGCATGCTCAACTTGCTGGTTTTGACATAACTCTCTCCAACTTATTTATTCGACATCTATTTATTCTGTCAAAATTTTAATTTCTTGAAGAATAGGCTTATACTTCTTTAAGTACTTACCGTTTACCCTTTAAATTCGTCGATCTGGGGCTAATTCTTTAATTTCATAGGCATTGTTGGAAAAAACTTGTATCATCTTAAAAGGTATTTCCCAATTTGGAGACCATTTTCCCTAGATTCTATCATTTCTATCCATAGGTAATATCACTTCCAAACCAAATCATCGACAGAGAATACCTTATCCTTTACTTTCTTGTTATAGGCTATGGCAACTCTGTCTTTTTGTCTTCTCAGCGAATCAAGAGATAACATCCTATCTTCATCTAAGTCGACAAGCTCATCTGCCATCATGTTCCAGTAATCTTCAGATGGTATTTGATGCTGTCCTTAGATTCTTACTGATTGCATATGTATCTCTATAGGAAACACAACATCATGTCCATATGCAAGTCGAAATGGAGTAGTCCTTGTTGCTTCCTTAGGAGAAGTCTTGCATGCCGATAAGGTTTGATCTAGTGTTTTATTCCAATTTCTTGGCTTTTTTCCTACATGCTTCTTGATTAGGCTAATGATTACTTTATTAGCAGCCTCAACTTGGCCATTCTCCTGAGCATAATAGGGAGTGGAAGTTAATAATTTAATTCCAACTTCTTGCGTAAATTCTTGCATTTTTTGCCCAGTAAACACTGATCCTTGATCGGTTGTAATTGTTTCTGGAATTCCAAACCGACACATGATGTGATTTTGTATAAAATCAATAACAGCTTCTTGATCGACATTTATCAAGGCTACAACCTCAACCCATTTTTTGAAATAATCAATGCCGACTAAAATGTACATTTGTTGTTTTGATGAAGTTGGTTTTATTTCTCCAATCACATCTAAGGCCCATCCTCTAAATGGCCAAGGTTTTACAATTGCATGTAATTCACTTGCAGGAACATGTTGTATGCCCCCATGCATCTGGCATTCTTGGCAACCTGTAGCAAACTCAAAGAAATCTTTTAACATTGAGGGCCAATAGACACCTGAGTGCACCAACAACCATTTCATCTTGTGTCCAGCTAGATGTGCACCACATGCTCCACTATGCACAATCGATACCGCTATATATGCTTCACTTTCTCCAAGGCATTTAAGAAATACTCCTTCAATAATTTTCTTAAATAATTCGTTTTCTATCAAAACATAACTGAGGGCACGACATTTGACCTTTCGTTCTGTCAAACCCGTGGGGGTACGCAAATAGTTGACCAAAGACTTTCGCCAATCATCTTCATGCCCATTGTCAATTGTTAAAATTTGAAAATTTTCAGCATCTACAACCCCTACTTTATAATTGACAAATCTGAAGGAGACAACAAAGTTGGTCGAACTTTCTTTCTTACCTGAATAAACTCTTCGTTTTGATCTTTCTTGTATCCTGAAGCTTCTTGCGCTAAGTCATTAACTTCTTGATTTTCTCGTCGAGGTATATATCGAATATTCACTTGTTCGAACTATTTGAGTAACCTAATGGTGATCAGAAAGTACATGATTAAATTTTCTTTGACACATCTATATTCTCTTGATACTTGTTTAATCACCAATTCAGAATCTCCCATAATTTCGACATTCCTTGCCCCCAATTCTAGCAGCAGTTCAAGCCCTGTTATTAAAGACTCATATTCTGCTTCATTGTTAGTACATATGCCATCGATTGCATACTTGAACTCTGTTGGAATTCCATTGGAAGAAATTATAATGCCCCCTATTCCAGCTCCATTTTTATGGCTAGAACCGTCTAAGTATAACTTCCACGGCACTAAATCGACATAATTTTGGGGCATACCAACCATTGAATGGTCGACAAGGAAATCTGCCACTACTTGCCCTTTCATCGCTTTCAAGGGAACATAAGTCAGCGAGTATTCTGTTTAATAATATCAAAATGAGAAGACACATACACATCAATAGGCTTTATATGTTGCTTTAGTTTAATACAAGAAAAATACTAACATAGACATAGTTTTTCTATATCACTATACCTAGTTTCAGGATCATTTAGCATTAGACTAAGGTAATATACGGGTCTTTCGATACCGTTTTCATCTTCTTGAACTAGCATACTTCCTATAGTTAAATCTGAAGCTGCAATATATAATCTCATTGGCCTATGTCAAACAGGAGGTGTCAATATTAGAGGCTTCACTAAATATTCTTTGATTCTATCAAAAGCCTCTTGATGCTCCTTTTTCCAGATGAAGTCCTCATTCTTCAGTCGAAGCAGTGGTGAAATTACTTTAGTTTTTCCACTTAAGTTGGATATGAACCTCCTTAGGAAATTTATTTTGCCCAACAAAGACTGAAGTTCCTTTTTGGTCGACGGAGGCTTGACATCTATGATGGCTTTGGTCTTACTTTGATTCACTTCTATGCCTTTTTTATGCACAACAAAGCCAAGAAAGTCACATGCCTGCACACAAAAAGCATATTTTAATGGATTCATTTTTAATCCATATTTCCTCATTCTCTAGAAATATTTTCGAAGATGTTGCAGATGAGTCATTTGCTGCTCGACTTTATTACAATATCATCAATGTAAACTTGCATGAAATCTTCAATAAAGTCATGAAACATAGAATTCATTACCCTTTGATATGTTGCTCTGGCATTTTTCAAGCCGAATGGCATGACAACCCACTCATAGGTTCCTAACGCTCCTGGGAAAAGAAACGCCGTCTTCGACATATCTTCATTTGCAATAAAAATTAGGTTATAGCCAGAGTAACCATTAAGCATACTTAAATATTCAAAATCAGCGGTAGAGTCGACCAACATTTCTGCCATAGGCATAACATATTCATCCTTAGGAGTGACAACATTTAAATCTCTAAAATTAATGCACACTCTTAATTTTCCATTTTTCTTAATCACTGGCACTATATTTGCCAAGCAGTCGACATACCTTGCAGTTCTTATAAATCTGCTTTTGAGGAGTCTTTCTATCTCCTCTTTGATTTTTGACATTATTGCCGGAGCAAAACGTCTGGGTGTCTGCTTTACTGGCTTCTTTCCAGCTTTTACTGGCAATCTTAACTCGACCAAATCCCTGCTTAAAGTTGTCATTTCATTATAGTCCCAAGCAAAACAATCTTTAAATTCTTTCAATAAAGATATTACCTCAGATTTCAGCTTTTGGTCGATATTGGCGCTGATATAAGTTGATCTTTTATTCCCCTCTTCCCCAATATTTATTTCCTCTAAAGGGTCTTGTGGCTGCATCTTTTTAGGAGCCATGGGATCCTTTTCAAAGCCCAAAGGCTCATCATCATATATGCAGTCGAGACGTTGCCTATCGACGTCCTCTTTGATTTCTTCATTTTTATCTGGTGGCTTCAGCTCAATAGCCAAAGCAAAATCTTCCTCCAGAATTTGTATCTTATTGGCTTCGACAACCATCTTTTCTTCAGGCTCTAATTCAAAATTTATTTTGTTTCCAGCAATATACACCGAAATCCTTCTTAGAGCGTCAAGCTCAGACATCATTATCACTGATGTCTCCCCAGCCTGTCGGTCGGTTTTTAGCATATGGATCCTCCAAAGGTTCCACATCCCACATGAAACCTTGGGTTTCATGCAGTTTTAAAGAAATGAATGCCTCATCTAAGTTGGCATACACTTCTTCAACAGGTGAGCATGGGGAAATGTTAGCAAGTTTCCCTTCGAACTGCTTTTTCCCAATGTTATTCACATTGGCCATAAAATATCCTTGGTCGGACTCGATATTTTCCACAATTCCATCCTCCCTGCAAATTACCAAGCGCTGGTGCATAGAAGAAGCCACTGTTCCAATGCCATGCAACCATTCTTTTCCTACCAAGAGATTATAGCTTGGCTTCCCTTGAATCACCATAAAGATAGTCGGCCTAGTCACTAAACCGACAATAATGTTTACCTAGATCACTCCTATAGTGTTCCTTGTTTTTCCTTCGTAGTCTGATAGGACCACGTTATGGGATCTGATATTGGTGTCAAACTTACCGATTTTCTTCAAAATATGATGTGGCATGATGTTAACAGTCGCGCCACAATCTACCAACAACTTGTTAATAGTGATACCTTTGACTTTGGCCCTAATCAACAGGGGCCTCAGACGACTTCTCATAGCCATATATGGCCTTTCAAAAAAGGCATCTTGGTTCTCAATTGAACCATTATTCATGACAAAATAACATGTTGGCTTATGCAAAGCCATCTTTTCAACATCGACATCAGCAGAATCTTCTACCTCAGTCGGACAGTCATACTCTGCAGGCAGAAAAGACACTACATTGACTAGAATGTCTACACTCTCTTCAGAATATGACTTAAAGTCATCAGTAGCTACTTTAGAGCATTTAGCCACATGCCGATTTAAGAATTCCCTGATTCGCTCCTTAGCAGAATTTTCGACTTTGACTTTATACTACTTTTGATTACCTTCCTTATTTGCGACAACCTTCCCAGCAACAACTAGTCTTGCATCCTGTTTTCTACTGTGAAAGCGTCTCCATTGAGTTCGATACATGGGATTATTTCCCATGTAGTTTTCAGAAACATGGTTACTTCTCTCAAATTTGAACCCGTGTCAGTAGTTTACATCCGAATTTCCTTTTGTATCCCTAACAACAACATCAACATTTGATGCCCCCATCTTTCCCTAAGGCTTAATCCAGGTGCCTCTGGGAGCAGTAGTAGAAGGAACGAAACTCCTTGGCTTGGCCTGGGAGCTTCCCATAGTTCTTCTAGGATCCCTTGGATTAGGGAACCTTTGGTTGTATAGCTTAGGCCTGTTTTTCTCTAGCTGCAACTTCTAAAAGTTTTCAGTAGAAATCTTATCAGTCACAACACCATACCTAGGGCACAAACAAACTTGTGAGCCCTTGATTTTGCAACGATAGAGGAAATCCAGCAAATCCTCATCAGCTTTTGGGTAAACATCAGCTAGTTCGACATTAGGACTTTCGTCGGTACTTTCCTCAACCATATTGTCATCTTGAAATTCTGTTAGCTCCATAATGTTTATCTCAACAAGTTCAGCAAACAAGGATTCCTCTTGCTTGAGAGGATCAACATCGATTTTCATTTTTCTGGCAATAAACTTCAGTCGACCCTCTTGCAGTGATTTTTGAACAAGATCCCTGAAAAGAAAATATTGAGAGGTTGTATGACCAAGATAGTTATGAAATTTGCAAAAACCTCTTTTCTGTCGTTGTTCTAATGGTGGTAATTTAGAATTTGGAGGTACTAATTGTCATACCCCAAAATTTGCCCTCCATCTTCTCAAGACATTCCATACATCCATACTCAAGGATTCCTCAAGAGTTGATCAGACAAACTCTCTCCTAGACAATCAACCCAAACTAGGGTTTGGTATCTCTCAAGTCAAGATGGATTTCCAACATCTCCAATGGCCTTCATGCCTCCTCATATGCTTCAAAGATTCTCCATGTCAAGTTTCAAGCCTCACAAGTCAAGTTTCCTCAGACGATTGCTCAGATGGTTGAAAATTAGTTGTATTAGACAAAAAGTCAACTGTGGTCAACCTACAGTCAAAAACTTCTGATTTTTGGTCAACATCCTCATTTTGAAGTTACATTCATCATTTGATCAAGGGTTGATCATGATTCATCAAGAAAACTCAAGATTTGCTCAAAAGTCAAACTTTCTAAATTAGGGTTTCTAGATGAAAAGTCAACTGAACTTTGACTGGTCATAACTTTCTCATACTTTCTCAGAAATTTTTCCACCACCTCTTGTTTTGAAGGAAATTCAATTCTCTACAACTTCATGTCTCACAAGAATGTCCAAAAAATGCTTCATTTGAGAGGTATAGCTCAAAACATTACGGTCATTTTCAAAGTCAACAAAAGTCAACTTTTGTTTTGAAGATATTTTGAGCATGGTAACTCCAATTGAGATGAGACCAAAGACATTGTTTAGAGGACTCTTAGAGCTTTCCAAAAAGTCCAAGAACACTCAAAAATGTGGAAAATTGAGCAAGTTACACCATTCACAAGTTGGGCAATTTTGGAAGAATGCACAAAGAGATACTTCAAAAATCAAATCTTTTGCAAATGGGCCTACTTTTTCTTCATCCTAACTTGTTCCTCAAGCAATTAGGAGTGTCCAAGCCCAAAGCCACGAATTTTTGATTTATTTTTCTATTTAATTTGTAATTTATTCATTTAAATGCAAATTAAATCTTAAAATAAATTATAAAATTGAAATTAATGCAAAGATTGATTTTATTCTTTCCTTAAGGTCCAATTAACTCACAAATGCCAGCAAATTCGAAATTGGAGCAAGAAAGGCAAGATTGGATTGAAATTGATCAAGCTTTGAAGATTTGATTTTCATGGAAATATCAAATTTGATTTCCATAGAATATTGATTGATTCTTTCCAAATTCAATCCCAAATCCATCCAGTATAAATACATGATGCATACCTATCAAGAAAGAACGAAAAAATTGCTCTACAAACCCTATTCCAAAGCTCAAAAAACCGTGGTGCACAAGCAAGTACAAACCCTACTTCCAGCCGTTTTCAATCGTTTTTGAGGTGTCCAACACATTGCTTGACATCTCCTGAGTCGATCCAGACCCTTACAGATCACAAATCCATCAAGAATCGCGAAAGAACAATCACGGGATGTAGCTACGAAAATAATCCGTGGGTAAAGGCTATAGCGTCGCACTGAGGCCGACGCTATGTGTTCAAAAATTCAAATTGAAAAAGATGAAGTCTGGCGCGAAGGAGGAACCAATGGGAAGGCGACGCGTATAATCCACTAACTCCAGTTTCCAAACAGTGCAACACGCCAGCTCAGTTGGTCAAACATGTGATTTTCAAGGTTTGAAAGGGATGTCTCCAGTTCGATTCCTGGTTCAGACAATCCCTTTTTACACTTTTCCAAAACTCTATTTTCATATTTTTTCATATTATTTAATTTTTGCATTTAATTTTAATTGTTTTCATGATTTTATTTCTGCATTAAAAAATTGTCAAAAATTAATTTTCTTTTTGCATTTATATTCTAAAAATGTTTATTTAATTTAATAAATAAAAAAATATAATTTTTGCATGCATATTTATTTTATTTTTATTTTTGCATTTAAATCATTATAAATTGCATTTTAATTATTAAATCTTTTCCAAAAAATCCCAAAAAATTATTTTAATATATTTATCTTATTTCCAGCATATATTAATTTTCTCCTATTAAAATTTGCATTTTTCTAACATTTTTCCTCTTATTCAATTCATCTCGTATTTTCCGATTTCCCATTCTTTCACAGGTTGCTCCGATTCGGACGTTTTTCTTTTTATCATTCTATTTTTTCCAATAATGTAACTGTTCATGGGATGTAATAGTTTAAATTAGGCTTTTATTTTCCGCAAGTTTAAATTATGTATCTGCCCCAAAGCCATGTAATAGCGTAGGTTTATCTTTCCGCACTTTACATTCCGCATTTTACTTTTCCGCACCCCTATCAATTGCTAGTAATTAGGCGTGTATGGCAAGATAATAATTGGACATAGCTCACATTAATCTTCAAGATAAAATATTCTGAATTCAACACACTTCCTTCACACACGCACCCCTTAGGGTAATTCTCTCTCGACGCCTTTCGATTCAAAATGGTCATGTCCCTCGAACGTAGAGGTATTCTAGCACCATTGCCTTCCAAACAAATCATCATAGTCCCTTCGATACAAAGATCATAAGACCCACGATGTCGCCTCCGAATACATGATCTTGACCCTCGATTGTCGCCTCACGAAAATGATGATAGTCCTTGAATGTGCTAGGGTACTTCCTACAAGTTGCTTTCTATGACCATCCGATGTCCCTTCGAATGTCCCGCTTACATCCAACGAATGGAGCTACCTACTAACTAATGGTATGGCTAGCGCTATTCTAAAGGAATGTAGAAGTACAACAAAACGACCAATTCTGAGTGGGTAAATAAGTCTCTTAGTTGCTTGCTCTATCAAATGCTTTTCACACCACACACTTTTTTCAAAGTTCAATTTCTTTCCAAAAACAAAACATTTCCGAACACTTTGTATACACTCCTACATGAGTCATTACAAAGTCAAAGCGAAATGCCTTTTCAAAACATCTTTGTCAAACACACAGAAAGCAAATTTTAAAAAGTTATCTAAGAGCAACTAAGAGCCCGTAGAATAAACTACGGATGGAAAGGGGTGCTAATACCTTCCCTTTTCATAACCATTCTCCCGAACTCAGAATCTAACGAAGGTCTTTTTCTGTTACTTTTACCTTCCCTTAATTGGATAAAAATAAAAGTCGGTGGCGACTCTTGCTATCCGCACATTTGGATACAAAAATCCTACAAAGTCAGTTCACCGTATTACACTAATATTTGACCATCTTTAACTAACAAATCAAAGTTTTCTTCACATTAAGTTACATCAAACGTATAAGTCTTTGTAGGAAACTTTGAATTGTTTTCGACAGGACTTTTTCCTTTAGCAGGAAATAGTGATTTACACTCATATGCCAGCCCTGGCTTCATTTCAGCCATGTTGACCTTGGCCTCAGTCGGCGAGATATTGTCGGCCTCATATATAGGATCAATATCATCGTAGTCTATGTAGGCTACATTTTCTTTCTTAGCTTTAGCCTTAGTGTGTATGACCTTTTCTAACCTTAGCCGCTCGAGATGTCAAACTCTATCAGCCAACTGTGACATACTTTTAACAAAGGTCAGATCTATTTTCTTCTTAATGAAGTAATCTAAACTGCCAATTGCCATTTGAACAAGTTCATGTTCTGTTACTTGGGTAAAGCACCTTGCTTTTAATGACCTAAATTGATTTAGATAATCATCAATAGTCTCAGCAAACCTTCTCTTAATGTTTGATGATTCGACCAAACTAATTTTGGAGTGTCCCTCATAAAATTGTTCACGGAAAAGATTTTCCAACTTAGTCCATGAATCAATAGAATTTGGAGGCAAAGTGGTGAACCACATGAAAGCTTCCTTAGTAAGGGATGAAGGGAAATGCTTTACCCTTAGGTTTTCATTATTCTCCATATCACCAAATTCTATTAAGTACCTAGAAAATGCTTGATTGTCGATTCCCTATATTCTCCCCCAAATTTGGTATACTTAGTAATTTTCCATCCTCTAGGATTTTCGGTTTGTAAAATTATTCAGACAAAGGGGGAGAATATGTTGGCCTATGAAGTGTGGCATTCATGCCATTCCTATCCATTATTCTTTCGACAATTATAGTTAGGTTATTTTCTACAACTAATTCCTCTTATCGAATTTGATCGACAATTTGATCAGCCTCTTGTTGTCGATGTACTAATACCCTCGGTGAGTCGACAACCACATTCCTTTGAGGCACTGTAGCCTATCCTTGATGGATAGTTTCGTCTTCTATTGCACCATGTCGATTTGACCAGGAGCAGCTAGTCGAAAAGGTGGCGCCTGTCAAATAGGAGCTAGGGGAGCGCCCAAAAAATTACACACACGTGTTAATTGGGCAATCACTTGTCGATTTGTTTTAACAAACTGCCTATTAGCCTCATCCGACTCTTGTACTATAGGGTTAAATACATTACCCATTTGGTTAGTTAATTTCATGGTTACTATCATCCATTTATTGCCTTAATACCATTATTGAAGTGTTAGTAAGGGGAGGCACTACAGGCTGAGAAAACGTTCCTTTATTTTTGTTGCCTCTATTATTGCCTCCTGGTGCAGATCCTTGTAAAGGAGATTTCAAATTTTTAAAATTATCTGACACCACAGCTGCATTTGAAGTCAACTAATATCCCGCCATTAAGGAATATGAAATTCCATAAAGAGGATTTGTAAATGGGGCACTTGTGGGATTTCCGTCATAGTCATCGCGGCCCTTGGACTCACCGCCCGAGTCTGAGGAATAAGCGTAGTGACCGTAGTCGACATTGAAACAGGTGGTAGAGGTAATGGTGCAACCTGAGAAACTACTGGATCGGTCGAATTTCATGTTCGTGACGGAACTTTGTCAACGTTGCGGTTAGTCATCCTGGGTATACGTCTCCTAGTTGGTGAATTATTATACTCTTTGGTTAAACTCCCACTTCTAAGTCTCATACACTTATGACATCTAACAACTTACACTTAACACTTGTCCCACTGGGCGTGCCAATTTGTTTACTGTGGAAAATGGTAAACAACCGCTGATCGACCAGTTGATCTTAAGACATGTGCTAAGGTTTTTTGAGATTATACTAGTTCTATCGAAATCCTTATCTAAGAAACGGTTTTCTAAGACTAAGGGAACAAGTATAACGACTTTCTACACTATGGTTAGACTCGACTGACTAGTGACTCGTGACCGATAGAAGGACCCTAAACGAAATGATTAACAACCTGATTGCTCACAATTTGATTTTTACCAACTATGGTGACTAGTGAGCGACAGAAGGCTGTGAACTTCAGACTTGTTCTAATTTAAGTAAGTGTCGACTCACTCTTTTGTTAACTCGAAACTTGTAACGAAAAGAGAATCAACATAAACGATAATGCAAAGATATTGTTGAAAAGTAAATAAAATGCAAGTAAAGGTTTCAGAAGAAATGACTGAAATGTAAAGGTTTTGTATTGAAATAAAAGTGGTGATTCACGTACATCAAGTACTCTTCAACTCTTTGCTTCCTGACACTCGGAATGAACAGAGTTTTGGCAAGTGATTTGAGTATACAAGTGAACACACAAAAATTACACTGAAACTACTTATTTATAGTGTTTACAAAGTAACTTCCTAGAAGCAATTGACGGGTGACATTTGAATCCTAAGGTTACCTCTTCACCATATGTTGCCACCTATTTGGCGCTTAAACGAGTTATAAACTGCTGGTATCAGCTTAGAGACTTTGAATTTTGAATCTTCCCGCTTCTGATAAACTCAACCGCTTATGGCTTGCTTCGACATGTACCCCTTTTGATAAGAAAAAATAGCAGAATTCTTCTAAGTTCAGAATCCTTTATGGTCGACAAGACCAAATTCAACCATTTCCTTCGCTGGGCACGCCTTGGTTGATTCGACCAATTTCCTCATATTTTAAGATATTCTCCTCGCGGTCGACTCCATTGTAACTTGCTATTCTTTTTGAACATCGTATTCTTTAATACGCTAAAGCCAAACTTTCAAACACTTTGTTATCAATTTCTAAAGGGTCTTTAGAAATTTTCAAGGTAAGAGGATGATCCAATGAAATTTTCTTAACGATAACAAGAAGCTAATCAAGAGACCCACATGGGCCATATTAGTTAACTGTAAGTGGATCTTTAACCTGAAGGAAGAAATTGAAGGAGTGATGTCAAAAAGATAGAAGTCAAGATTTATGGCTATGGGATTCACTCAAAAAGAAGGAGTCAACTTCAATGACGTGTTATCTCTTGTTCTGAATCACATGTCCATTTGAATTCTAATTTCTAAGGTGGAAAAGTTGGACCTAGAACTGAAATAGATGGATGTGTAGACTGCTTTCTTGTATGGCGATTGAGATGAAACAATCCTCATGAAGAAACCTGAAGGGTATGAAGAAAAAGGCAAGGAGGATTATGTGGGAAAACTAAATAGATCTTTGTATGACTTGAAACAATATACTCAATAATGCAATATGAGATTCAACAAGTTCATGACACGCATAGGTTTCACTAAAGGCCAATTCGACCACTGTGTTTTCTTCAGATTTTGTCCTATAAGTTCACTCGTAACTTATTTGCTTTATATAGATGATATTGTCATAGCTATCAACATTATCGAATAAGTATTGAGGGTAAAGGCTAAACTTAGACATGAGTTTGAGATGAAGGATCTTGGTACTTGTAACACGATGAACTGAATTTGTAGGATTTTGTATCGCAAATGTGTGGATAGCAAGAGTCGCCATCGACTTTTCTTTTATCCAATTAAGGGAAGGTAAAAAGTACAGAAAAAGACCTTCGTTAGATTCTGAGTAAGGGAGAAGGTTATGAAAAGGGAAGGTATTAGCACCCCTTTCCATCCGTAGTTATCTACGGGCTCTTAGTTGCTCTTAGATCACTTTAAAAATTGTGCTTTCTGTGTGTTTGACAAAATGTTTTGAAAAGGCATTTCGCTTTGAATTTGTAATGATTCATGTAGGAATGTATACAAAGTATTCGGAAATGTTTCGTTTTTGAAAAGAGTTTGAACTTTGACAAAAGTGTGAGGTGTGAAAAGTATTTGATTTGAGCAAGCAACTAAAAGTCTTATTACCTACTCAGAATTGGTCGTTTTCGTATTATTTTACGTTCCTTTAGAATAGCGCTATCCATACCATTAGTTGGTAGGTAGCCCTATTCGTTGGATGTAAGCGGGACATCCGAAGGGACATCGTATGGTCATAAAAAGCAACTTGTAGGAAGTATCCTAGCACATTCGAAGGGACTATCATCATTTTTCGTAGGCGAAAATCAAGGGTCAAGATCATGTATTCGTAGGCGACATCGTGGGTCTTATGATCTTTGTATCGAAGGGACTATGATGATTTGTTTTGAAGGCAACGGTGCTAGAATACCTCTACGCCCGAGGGACATGACCATTTGAATTCGTAAAGGCAACGAGAGAGAATTACCCTAAGGGGTGCATGTGTGAAAAGAGTGTGTTGATTTCAGATTCATGTTATCTTGAAAATTAGAGTGAGCTATGTTTAATTTTATCTTGCCATACACGCCTAATTACTAACAATTTATGAGATGCGGAAAGTAAATGCGGAAAGGTAAAGTGCGGAAAGATAAATCCTACGCTATTACATGGCTTTGGGGCAGATACATAATTTAAAAATGCGGAAAATAAAAGCCCTAATTAAACTATTACATCCCATAAGCAATTACATAATTAGAAAAAAGAAAATGATAAAAAGAAATCGTCCGGAACGGGATAACCTGTGAAAAGATGAGAAATCGGAAAATACGAGGAAATCGATCAAGAGAAAAATGTTAGCAAAAATAATAATTTTTAAATGAGAAAAATATTTCATGCTGGAAATAATATTAATATGCTAAAATAATTTTTTGGGATTTTTTTGGAGTTAATTTAATAATTAAAAACTAATTAAAAGTGATTTAAATGATAAATTAGCAAATAAATTAAATATGCATGCAAAATTAATGTTTTTAATTTTATAAATTAAATAAACATATTTTAGAAATAATGCAAAAAGGAAAATATTTTTTGGTATTTTTTAATGCATGATAAAAAAATTGTGAAAAGAAATTAAAATGAATGCAAAATATTAAATAAAAAGAAAATAGAAAATAATTGAAAAAGTTGAGTTTGTAAAAAGAAAAAGAGAAAATCGGTCCTGGCATGGTTCGAACTGGGGACCCTTTGAAGCATCTTTGAACAGTCAGCGCTTTAACCACTAGGCCACTTGACATCTGGTGTTTGTAAAACCAACATCAATTGAATATAAAGGATGACGCATCATGGTTATGTTTGAAACACAGTCAGCACGCGTGGACCCCATTGACTTATGAATGGACGAATCAGATCACCCAGAAACGCCATGCAATCCTCTCGCCGGTCTTCGCCTGAGTCAGCGCTGGAGCTAGGGCTCCGGTCATCTTCTCCGGCAGCTGTGATTTTCAAACTTGCAAAATACGAAGATTCAAAGCAAAAGAGAGGCCTAGTCCACCTATTTCGACCCTTCTGAATTCAATGGTGGTATTGGTTTTGGCTGAATCGGCCTGTACAGGCCGGTTCGAAGACAACAACTTGAGAAACCCTAAACATGGCAACTGGCGATTTGGACGTTCAAGCTTGCTAACGATTTCCGAGATCATGTATATGGAGTCTCATGAACACAATAAAAGCATTAGAATCAATTGAAACGGGCAGATAATAAAAGTGCAAAATAAAAAAAGAATTGAATATGTATGCATGTACATGGCTCGATCCAGGTTGTTTTGATCAATAACAATGATGTATACTTACTCAATCTTACCCCCTGAACACGTTTGGATGGCTGAAAGAGGCTGCAAAATAAAATTCGATTTTTTCAACTTTGAGAAAAAATTTGGCAAAATAAGGGTTGTGTTTTTGGCTAGGGTTTCGTGTCTCTTGCTTGTCATATTGCTAGCTATTTATAGAGTGAATTAGGAGAGGAAAAAGAAGGAAAAAAGATTTGGTTTTGAATGTGCATTGAATAAATTTCAAATAAAATCAAATTTTGGAGAAAATTTGATTTTCTCTTTAATGAAGGATCAAGCACGAAATTGGCATGTATCATGGGCTTCCTTGGACCTCAAGTTTGATATAAAATCACTCCTTTTGGAAAAATATCTTATTTTCATATTTTATATAATTTAATTTTGAATTAAATGGTTTTAAATCCATAAATAAATTAATAAAATAGAAAATTGCCATGGCCAAGCATTAATGGGTCACAAATAACATCATGAACAAGTTTGGATCATAAGATTATAGGCCCATTTGGAAAATTTTGCATTTTGAGCAATATCTCCTTTTGTGCAATTGTCCAAAAATGCCCAACTTCTGAATAGTGTATGTTGCTCAATTTTTCACATTTTTGAGTGTTCTTGGGTTTTTTTGGATATCTCTAAGAGTCCTCTAACCAACCTCTTTGGTTTCATCTCAATTGGAGTTTCCATGCTCAATATATCTTCAAAACAAAATGTTGACTTTTTGTTGACTTTGAAAAGGACCTGTAATGTTTTGATCCATACCTTCCAAATGAAGCATTTTTTGAACATTCTTGTGAGACATGAAGTTGTAGAGAATTGAATTTCCTTCAAAACAAGAGGTGGTGGAAAAATTTCTGAGAAAGTATGAAGAAGTTATGCTCAGTCAAAGTTTGGTTGACTTTTCCTCAAGAAACCCTAATTTGGAAAGTTTGACCTTTGAGCAAATCTTAAGTTTTCTTGATGAATCATGATCAACCCTTGATCAAATGATGAATTTAACTTCAAAATGAGGATGTTGACCAAAAATCATGAAGTTTGACTGTATGTTGACCACAATTGACTTTTTGTCCAATACAACTAATTTTCAACCATCTGAGCAATTGTCTGAGGAAACTTGACTTGTGAGGCTTGATACTTGACATGGAGAATCTTTGAAGCATATTTGGAAGCATGAAGACCATTGGAGATGTTGGAAGTCCATCTTGATCTGAGAATCACCAAACCCTAGTTTGGGTTGATTGTCTAGGAGAGGGTTTGTCTGATCAACCCCTGAAGAATCCTTGAGTATGGAGGTATGAAATATCTTGAGAAGATGGAGGGCAAATTTTGGGGTATGACAGCTGCCCCTGTTCAATCTTCTTGTACTGGAAGGGTTAGATTGGCATGTTCGCCTTTCGTGACCTGGAGGTAGAAGATGATTGAACACTCGAGTACCCCTAAATATTTGCACTCGTTGTTGGCTGATGATGCGGGAATGGGCTTACAGATGCCATTTGGAGAAGTTGGAGACTTCGGTGGGGAATGAGTCACACGCTAGACTTGAGATTGTTGATAGGAGAATTGACGGGGATGGGCTTAAGATGCCATCTGGAAAGATCGGTGCTGAGGAGTGAGCCGTACACTAGGCTTTGTAGATGTTTCTGGAAGTGAGAGGGGATAGGCTTAAGATGCCATCGGGAGGGAGTCGTACGCTAGACTTCGTGCTCATCTTTGAATGAAGTTATTGGTTTGTATTGGTTTTTAACCAAATATGCAGCATTCTGAAGGTGGAGAAATATTGATAAGTAGTCGGAGATGGGCTTAAGATGTCATCTAAGGCAACTGAGCCGTACGCTAGACTCTGTAGTTGTTGTTGATAATAAGAATGAGTCAGAATAGTTCTTCGTGCTGACTGCTCTGCGGGGTAGTAGTTGGCAAAAATGTGGATAGCTTCCCTGTTGTGCATCGGGTATTGATCCACTGCATGTTATCGGAGGATAACTTGTGATCGTTCGGATAGGGTTTCCCGTCTGGCTTCGAGTATTAATCCTGGATCCGTTGTCGGAGGACAACGGGGGCGGTCGTTCGGATAGTTTTCCCGTCTGGATTTGGGTCTTAATCCTGGACCAGTTGTCGGAGGACAACTAGGGCGGTCGTTCAGATAGTTTTCTCGTCTGGATTCAGGTCTTAATCCTAGACCTGTCGTTTCAGAAGTGATTTTCACCTGTTTTGGAAAAAACAAGAGAAACTTTGATAGAATATTGTTAGTCTTATGCAAGGAATGATGCATGACAATGTGTATGAATGACATATGCATATTTTGTGACTTTATGAGAAATGTATGAATGATAGATGCTGCAGTATTTCAAAACATATCCATCTTGAAGAAGAGGTAGATGTTCTGTTTGAGGATTTCTGACTTCTGCTTGGGGATGAAACGGATGGAGACCCTGAGAAGAAAGAAAACTTTGATTCCTCCGGTGCACTATCTGACAAAGTCTTGGGCCTAGATTTTGCTGTGGATGGTAGAGGTTGAGAAACACGTTGTTAAGGATCCCATATACAGACCCTGCTGGGGAGAGTCTGGGAGGTACTCTGCTGGGGATCTTGCGTGTAACTCTTACCGGAGAGTATTTGATAACTGCGGAGAGACCGGGTTAGAAGGATCTGGAGCCCGTTGACACCTCTGGCTGGGGAATAAAAGGTGTAGGTTTCCTCCGGTGCACTATCTGACCAAGTTTCAAGTCTGGACACAGCTACTGGGGAAAAGGGAAATTGTTGAGAGATACCCTGTTGGGGACAAATACCTCGGCTGGGGGCGAAATGTTATTGCTTGAAGATGTTGAGTGGAATCACTGTTTGGGGGTTCTCCTCTTCTTTGCTGGGGGAAGGTTTTGTAGTGAGTGACACCTCTGTGGGGATTATGCTCTGCGAGGAAATGCATTGGTGACTTTCGTCGTCATCTCAATTCCTGGAGCTTGTAGTAGCTACTTTTGTTCGTTCGCTTTTCGCATGTTTGTAAATAGATTTTTATTGTCAGATACATATAATCATTCAAAGCAAACGTTGGACTTTATGCAAACGACAACAACAAACACTTGTAAAGAGAAAGAACTTGTATTCATTTGAAATGCGGCGTATGGCCAAGTAGTTTGTATACAAGAAAAGTAAAAAGCTATGCGGAAACAATCTCGTTAAGTTCCAACTATGCTAGTACTCATATATTTCAACTATCTCATCCCCTTGCTGTTAGTAGAAAGTGAGTGAATTGATCTTCGCCATTTGAATCTTGAATGCTGATAGTAGTCTGTAGATAGGTGATCTGGACGAGACACAGTCGTATACGCTTAAATCCCTAACTTTTGCCTAGACCGCCCTTTCGGGTTTTCAGTCTACCGGGATACCCTTTCTTGCCCAAGCTGCCTTTTCAGGTTTTCGACTTGCCGGGTGTACATGTTTTGTATATGTCCTTAACTTTTGCCCGAACCCTTTTGGTTCGCCAGGATGCCCTTATTTTTGCCTAGGTCAGTCGACCTAGCGAGTCTCTTTTATGCGTAGTATTTTTTGACTATGTCCGCGTTCACAGGGTGTGGGAAGTCTTCACCATCCATGGTGCTAAGTATCATAGCTCCGCTGGAAAACACTGTCTTGACTACAAACGGTCCCTCGTAGGTGGGAGTCCATTTGCCCCTGGGATCACCTTGTGGAAGGATGATGCGCTTGATTACTAGATCACCGACTTGGTAGACTCGGTGCTTGACCTTCTTGTTAAATGCTCTAATCATTCGCTTCTGATAGATCTGTCCATGGCAGATGGATGTGAGTCATTTCTCATCAATCAAATTAATCTGGTCAAGGCGGGTCTGGACCCAATCGTCTTCACCTAACTCTGCGTCCTGGAGGACTCTGGTTGAGGGTATCTGAACCTCGATGGGTAGAACGGCTTCCATACCGTACACAAGAGAGAAGGAGGTTGCCCTTGTTGATGTCCGTACCGTAGTGCGATAACCATGGAGAGCAAATGGTAACATCTCATGCCAATCCTTGTAAGTCACTTTCATCTTCTGTATAATCTTCTTGATGTTCTTGTTGGCGGCTTCCACTGTGCCATTCATCTTAGGCTGATAGGGAGAAGAGTTGTGATGCTTGATCTTGAACTGCGTGTAGAGTTCGGTGATCATCTTGTTGTTGAGATTGGAGCCATTATCTGTGATAATCCTCTCGGGAGTGCCATATCGACAGATAAGATTATGTTTGATGAATCGAGCCACAACATTCTTATCGTTGACAGATGCCCCTGCGGGATATTCCTGAGTCTCAAGATACCTCTTCACGTCATAGTACCATGGTTTCTCTTCTGTATCAAGCTCATAACAATATGCTGGTTCGTTAAACTTCTCAATGATGATCTGGGGAGCCTCGTTGTCCCATCTGACCTTGAACATAGACGACATAGTAGCCAATGCGGCTGCCAACTGATTCTCTTCTTGTGGAATGTGATTGAAAGTGATTTCTTCGAAGTAGGGGATCAAACTCAGAACATGCTCTCGATACGGAATAAGATTCGGATGCTTCGTATCCCACTCGCCCTTAATCTGACTGATCACCAAAGCTGAGTCTCCATACACTTGTAAGAACTTGATTCTTAAGTCAATAGCAGCTTTAATACCCATGATGCACGCTTCGTATTCGGCCATGTCATTGGTTCAACTGAAACATAATCTGGCGGTGAATGGCGTGTGTCCGCCTGTAGGGGATGTAATGATGGCGCCAATGCCATTGCCAAGTGCGTTTGAGGCTCCATCAAAGACCATGGTCCATCGGGATCCTTGTTCAGGTCCTTCGTCTGGTCCTGGTTCTTCACAGTCGGTGACTAGTAAAACATCTTCATCTGGAAATTCGAACTGCATAGACTGATAGTCATCTACGGCTTGATGAGCCAAATGATCGGCTACTACACTTTCTTTGATCGCTTTCTGAGAAGTGTACTGGATGTCGTATTCGGTCAAGATCATTTGCCATCTTGTTATTCTTCCGGAGAGAGCTGGTTTCTCAAATATGTATTTTATCGGATCCATCTTGGAAATCAACAAGGTAGTGTGAGTCAACATATACTGTCTTATTCGGTGAGCAGCCCAAGCCAAAGCGTTGCAAGTTTTCTCGAGCTGTGAGTATCTTGTTTCACAGTCGGTAAAATTTTTGCTAAGGTAGTATATTGCATGCTCTTTTCGACCTGACTCGTCATGTTGCCCCAACACACACCCCATTGAGTTCTCTAACACTGTCAAGTACATGATAAGAGGTCTTCCTTCGGCAGGCGGCATCAGGATAGGAGGATTCTGTAAGTATTCCTTGATTTTGTCAAAAGCGATCTGACAATCATCGTTCCATTCTACTACTTGATCTTTCTTAAGTAGCTTTAAAATTGGCTCACAAGTAGCAGTTAAATGCGCAATGAATCTGGCAATGTAATTCAATCGGCCCAAGAAACCTCTGACTTCTTTCTCGGTGCGGGGCACTGGCATCTCTTGAATCGCTTTAACCTTGGCGGGGTCAACATCAATACCTTTACCACTGACAACAAACCCTAGGAGCTTACCGGATCTGACTCCAAAGGTGCACTTGTTAGGATTAAGTCTTAGTCTGTACTTCTTCAATCCGTCAAATAGTTTCTGCAAATGATCAAGATGTTCTTCTTCAGTTTGTGACCGAGCTATCATGTCGTCGACGTAGACCTCTATCTCGTGATGAATCATGTCATGAAATAACGTCACCATAGCACGCTGATAAGTGGCGCCCGCGTTCTTCAGTCCGAACGGCATAACCTTGTAGCAGAAAGTGCCCCACTGTGTAACAAAAGTAGTCTTTTCCATGTCTTTAGGAGCCATTTTGATCTGATTGTAACCGGAGAAACCATCCATGAAGGAGAAAACCTTGTGTTGAGCGGTGTTGTCAACCAGAACATCAATATGAGGAAGTGGGAAATCGTCTTTCGGACTCGCTTTGTTCAGATCTCTGTAATCCACACACATTCGTACTTTACCATCCTTCTTAGGTATAGGTACCACATTCGCAACCCATTGTGGATAGGAAGTAACAACTAAGAAACCGGCGTTGAACTGCTTCATAACCTCGGCTTTGATTTTCTCTGACATCTCAGGACGCATGCGACGAACCTTCTGTTTCACTGGGAGAAAACCTTCTTTTGTCGGCAATCGGTGTACCACAATATCAATGTCTAAACCCGGCATGTCTTCGTATGACCAAGCAAAAACCTCAATATAGTCTCGTAGCATCTGAACCAATCTTTCTTTAACACTGTTCTCAAGACCCGCTCCTATCTTGATCTCTTTTCTGTCTTCATCAGTACCCAAATTCACAACCTCAACTTGCTCTTCGTGTGGCTGTATAATTCGTTCTTCTTGCTGTAGAAGTCTGACAAGTTCTCCTAGCACTTCACAATCTTCCTCACTTTCGTCTTCAGCTTGGTAGATCGGATTATCGAAGTCATATTTAGCAATAGCATAGCTGTTATCAACGAGATTCAGAGTGATTCTGCAGTGTATCACGTGGGTGTGTGTAAGAAACACATAGCTTTTTGAAGGGGTGATAAAGTAAAACAAAAATAGAATGCAAAAGTCCAACGATTTTATTGAATGAAAATATCCAAATGACAGATAATAACCCTCACAAACGAGCCATGATGCCCCGGGCAAGGCACTAGGCTTTAGAGTTTATTGTTCAAAACATAGAAAATACGAAAAGCAAAACAAAACAAGAGCAATTACTTCTGTCTAAAGGAGATTGGTATGACGTCTTCAGTCTTCCAATTGCTGAGCCCCTTGTCTGGAGTTGGGAAGATCCACTTGCCGATGTCGAAGTCGTTGTCGTCGTCTTCTATAGCATGGATCCCACTCTGGCTGATGCGGAAAGGAAGTTGGCCGGCACGTTCGCGGTGTATCATCTTCTGACCCTTGATGGTGAAGCCTAAACCAGTCTTGTCGGATTTGAATGGAAGATCAGGGAGCTGTCCCCAAATAGTACTACCTCTCTCTTCAACTGCAGCTTGAGCATCCTTCAGCGAGGACATCCTAGGCGGAACTTGTGTAACCGGGAGTGGGAGAGTCAAGGCATGACCACGGGATTGTTTCAAAAGCTTGAAGTCTCAAAGAATTCACCCTCCACCTCGAGGTATCGGAATGAGTAGATGGTGACCATGTACTCTTCTTCACCACACATAACAACCTTCCCTTCATGGTACTTGACCGATGTAAGGTAGAGGTAAAGACCGCCCATGTATCTAAGGGCCCAGCAAGAATAAGTGGATGATGTCCATGACAAAGAAAGTGGAATCAAAAGTCTGGGAACCAACTTTAACAGGAAGAGTGAGCTCACCAAGTACTGTTCACTTAGAACCATCAAAAGCTCTCACAATAATGTCACTGGGTCTCAAAACCAACCCTTCAACATCAAGTCGATCAAAAGCGGTCTTTGGCAGGATATTCAAAGCAGAACCGGTATCCACCAAAACATGAGATAATGTAGTGCCCTTGCACTCAATAGAGATGTGCAAGGCTTTGTTATGTTTCTTTCCGGCAGGAGTCAAATCAGCATCAAAAAAGCCTGGGCCGTTGTTAGCAGTCAGGCTAGCAATACAAACTTCAAATTGGTCAGTGGTAGTGTCTTGCGGTACGTGAGAATTCTTCAGAAACTTCACCAAGGCGTTAGCATGAGCCTCAGAGCACAAGAGCAGAGCAAGCATGGAGATCTTGGACGGAGTCTGTCCCAACTGTTCCACAACATTGTAGTCACTCTTCTTGATAATCTTCAGAATTTCCTCCATTTCTTGTTTGGAGGTGTCTTGACAACTTCCTTTGGTATACGGTTGAGCGGGATGAGTCCTTTGGTTCTTTCCCTCTAGCTTGGGAATGGGTTGAATTGGAACGCGAGTTGAGTCGCGGTGTCTTCAAGGAGAGATTTGAGAGAATACTCTTAGGTTGGGTCACCTTACTTGATCCGGTGATGTTGTCAATGTCAAGAATGGTAGCTTCAATGGTCAGATCTTCAATGGTCAGAGGGTCTTTCTTGACGCCATGATAGTAAACATCAGCTCCATAATTCCAAGGGATAGCCTTGTCAGAGGCATATGGAACTGGTCTTGGAGAAGTAATGATGAGAGGTGCTACTCTAGGCACAGAGTCAGCAGAGGAAATCCTTATTGTGTTAACATCAGCATAGTCTTCTGGGAAATCGTCACCCAATCCAGTTGCCTTAACATCTTCAATAGGAATTTTGTAGCTCTCAGGAACAGTATACTTCACCATGTAATCGAACATTCCACTTGGCTGCCCCAAGGTATCCCACATAGATGGTGCAGTTTCATTCACATCTTCGATCTTCAATTTAGACATATCTTCACACAGCTTCTGCACAGGTGGTTTTAGGAATAGTATCTCACGGTTATCCATCATGCACTGAACACGTCTTCTCAACCAATCACAACCATCAGGTGCAGATGGGCACCAACGACAATTCTCTGGGCATCCTGGATTGACACCGGCTTGTAGCAAATTCTTCTTAACAGTCATCAGAGGGATAGTCAAGTCATCTATGTTGAAAACGTAAGTATCTTCACCAACAGCATTGGAACTCTTGTCATGGTTAGGCATAGGCGCATTGATCACATTCGGAGTCTCAACAGGAGGATCAAACTCAATCTGCTTAGCTTCAATCAAATCTTGAATCTTGTTCTTCAGAGCCCAACAATCATCAGTGTTATGTCCAGGGCTATTAGAATGGTAAGCACACTTAGAATTAGGATTGTATCTCGGAGAGGAAGTGTTGATGTTTTGAGGAGGATCCCTCAAGGTAATCAGCTCTGCTTTCAACATGTGTTGCAAGGCTTGCGACAATGGCATGTTGATCTTCAGAATGTCTTCGTGGCGCTTACGCGCGTTGTCTCGCTGAGGTTGTGCTGATGTAGGATTGGAGATCACAACCGCCCCCACAGATTGAGCACGGTCTTTCTTGGCTCGGCTTTTCTGACCATACACAGCATTGGTTTCCTTCTTACCACCAAAAGATCTCTTCGCAGCATTTGAAGATGACTCTACCTGAATTTTCCCACTCTTGATAACTGCTTCAATATGCTCGCCTGTCAATATCAACTCGGTGAATCCGGCTGAAGAGTTTCCAATCAAATGATTGAAGAATGGGCCTGTCAGTGTTCCCATAAACATATCAACCAATTCCCTATTGGACAAGGGTGGCTGAACTCTGCCTGCTAAATCTCTCCATTTCTGAGCATACTCCTTGAACTTCTCATCACGACCCATAGACATGCTCTGTAATTGCATGCGGGTGGGTGTCAATTCAGCATTGTACTCATATTGCTTGTAAAAAGCAACTGCTAAGTTACTCCAGGTACGGATACGGTCATTCTCTAGCTGATAGTACCACTCTAATTGAGTTCCGGACAAACTCTCTTGGAAATAATGCATCCACAACTTTCTGTCATCAGTGTGGGGATTGATCTTCTGGACATAGGATTTCAAATGCAGCTTCGGACAAGAAATGCCATCATACTTGGCAAAAGTTGGAACCTTGAACTTGGGAGGAATCACCACGCCAGGGACAAGACTCAGATCATCAAAATTCAGCCCGAACATCTTCAGGTTTTCTACAACATTCAGACGGTCTTCAAGTTGCTTGTACTTGTCATCTTCATCAGAGTACTGGTCATTATCATACTGATCCTCTCTCCCTTTCTCAGACTCACGCTGGTCATCTTCATTACCCTTGACACTCCCTTCAGTCTTGACACTTCCTTCTGAGAGTTCTATCCGGGTGACCACTTTAGGACCACCTTTGTAGCATCTGCCCATGTTGAGAAGACCAACAACCTTCTTCTTCTTGTTGATGAGCTTCTTCAGATCTTCTTGGCCTTGGACCAAACTGGTGAACATCTGTTGGAACTGAGCATTCTGAGCCTGGAGATCCTTGACAGATTGTTCGAGAGCCATTTCTGCTAAAATAAATAGCGAGCAAATGAGAAAACCAATCTTCAATGTACCTGTGATGCAATGTTATGCTATGATATGCAATGTTTATGCGAATGCAATGCAATGTTTTCAAGGACCTTAGAGATTTAAATTTGTTAAACAAGCAATGAACAAACATTTATTAGTTATCTTTTTATTAATTTTCTTTTTAAGTACAAAAGATAGTTCAAAACAATAAAAGAAAAACATATAAATCTGAGAGCTCTAAGTCTCCCATGGGCGCTTCCTCTTGATGCCGAGGTAGACGTTGATGTTCTGCTCCTCGTGAAGTAGTTTTGTCAACTCTAGCACTTTCTTCTCGCTTGCATAACACTGAGCTTCAAAGGTATCCCTTTCTTCTTTAAGCTGAATCCAAGATCTCTTCAAGTCTTCAAAATTAGTAGGCATGTCAGGATGGAGAACGGTATAGGATTCGTCACCTATAGCAACAGGTTCCATAATTACTGGTAAAATAGGCGTAAACGGCATCATGAGATTTTGAGCTCGAGCTCACACCCATTTGAGGTAAGGTTCCCAAGGAATAGAGCTTTGGTTCCCCAAAGTCTTGGTATCAGTCTTTTTACCATGCCCCAAGCGTGTATGAACCTTCGTCGGTAATTCTGGAGATCGTGATTGTAGTCGAACACAATATCTTGGAGAAGCATATCATGCGGACCATCTCTTCGAGCAAAACCAAACTGACGTAGAGCTAGAGAAGGGTTGTAAGTAATACCTCCCCTTATACCAAGTAGTGGTACATTAGGGAATTCTCCACAACGCTCGATGAAGGTGAAGTCCTTTTGAGGGAAAAGACTCCAACGGATATCTGAATGAGAGAGTGACATTAGTCTTTGAGACCATTTCAACCTTTGTTCATTCCTCAAAACTGATGGAGGAAGGTGCGAAATAAACCACCTGGAAAGTAACGGTATGCAACACATGAGAGTTCCTTGTCTTTTGATAGTACGAGTGTGGAGAGAATGTAGGATATCTCCAAATAAAGTAGGCACAGGATTGCGGGTAAGAAACAACTTGATGGTGTTGACATCTATAAATTGATCCGAGTTAGGGAATAGAACCAAACCATAGATTAGCAAGGCCACAGTATCTTCAAATGCATGGAAACTCATAACTTTGAGGAATTCTCGGGCTTTCTTAATTAAGAACTTGGAAAGTAAACCCTTAACTCCGCTTCTGGTTTCCCAATTGGCTTCAATGTCTGAGCGCTTAAGATGTAAGGCTGATGCAATGTCTTCGTACCTAGGAACCTTTTCCAAACCGGTGAATGGCATTTGGTCAAGAATAGGTATCCCAAGTAGCTTAGAGAACTCTTCCAAGGTAGGAACCAACTGATAATCTGGGAATGTAAAGCAATGGTGTTTCGGATCAAAGAACCGGAATAGGACATGCATCATATCTTCTTCAAAACCGGAGATAACCAAGTCAAGTAGATAACCATGTCTTTTGATGAATTGAGCATGGTCGGGAATTTCTGAAACCAATTCTTTGAGCTGAGAAGGTATACCCATGAAGTTGATTCGGATAATCTTTCTAGAAGCCATAATCCCTACAAAACAGAGCAAAGATAAATCCCTAGGTCCTTGAAATAGTTAGAAATGATATGCAATGCAAATGATGTCATGATGTCATGTTTAGCACACACAAACAATTCACACAATGAGCCTAGGTTTAAGGCTTGCATGAGGTATAGGTGATTACCCCACCAAAAGTTTGAGTTGGTTCATCCTGTCCTATAATAGTAACCGGGTTCTAGGAATCTCACATCATTGATCTTTCTCGTAGGCGTTTATTTCAATACGACTACCAAGTGGTCGACCGAAAATATCCCAAAAGTCTGATCTCAATGAGCGTAGCATCGAGTATCAACCAACCTTAGTCTGCACCAAAGCCGGCCATCTCACTACCTTCTAATGGCCAAGATGGGTCAATTAAGGTTCTAAAAGTTTAGTTAGTGCTTGATGACACCACGCAGAAGCCAAATACTATCCTCAACTTGGAAATGAAGAGTATCAGGACATCCAAAGTGTCACACTAACGTAGCCATCATGTTGACCGTTTCGATATACGTCTAACGGTCGCGATGATTTATTGCTACTTACCTAAAAGGAAACCCGGATCCGGGTGTAGGATCTCCTACAAATATAATACCCAAGCAACCCTTAAAGATAAAGCAAGCAAGTCAAACAGAAAGCAATAAAGGTGTTCTAAAAAATCCCTAAGGCATTCTCTCTTTAGGGTGTCTCCTCGGCAGAGTCGCCAGTTCTGTAACACGGTGAACTGACTTTGTAGGATTTTGTATCGCAAATGTGCGGATAGCAAGAGTCGCCACCGACTTTTCTTTTATCCAATTAAGGGAAGGTGAAAAGAACAGGAAAAGACCTTCGTTAGATTCTGAGTAAGGGAGAAGGTTATGAAAAGGGAAGGTATTAGCACCCCTTTCCATCCGTAGTTATCTACGGGCTCTTAGTTGCTCTTAGATCACTTAAACATTGTGCTTTCTGTGTGTTAAAAAAATGTTTTGAAAAGGCATTTCGCTTTGACTTTGTAATGATTCATGTAGGAATGTATACAAAGTGTTTGGAAATGTTTCGTTTTTTTTAAAAGAGTTTGAACTTTGACAAAAAGTGTGTGGTGTGAAAAGTATTTTGTTTAGAGCAAGCAACTAAAATTCTTATTACCTACTCAGAATTGGTCGTTTTCGTGTTATTTTACGTTCCTTTAGAATAGCGTTATCCATACCATTAGTTGGTAGGTAACTCTATTTGTTGGATGTAAGCGGGACATTCGAAGGGGCATCGGATGGTCATAGAAAGCAACCTGTAGGAAGTTGATAAGTGTCAAAATGTAGTTATTTTGTATATACATTTTGTGGCACTTATCCGTTCTTTTGTTGATATTTAGTTGAATAATCCCCCGCATTTAGTATAAATGTGTACATAATAGAATAATTGAGTTTTTGTGTAAATATTGTATCATTTGATAGTTTTTCATCTCTTTTATAGGTACTCATTCATAATTGGAGCATTGAGTAATAAAGGCCAAAGGCTAGGCTTCAAATGCGCGATTTGGGAATCTCAACATCGAATAAAGCTCAAATTCAACATAATAAAAATCATCAATTTGGTTGATATTTCTTCATGGTTGGATAGAGCATTGAATAAGCTTTCCAACGCTTCAAACCGGGCTCAATTTCGAGTTACGGTTCTCAAGATATGGCAAAAACAAAATGCTGAAAATAACAGACCGCGCTTAGCGCGAATAGCGCGACCTGCGACATCAGAATTCTTTAAAAGGGGCTCAAAACACATTTTTAGGTTATGGGTTGGGTATTTTTGAGTCCCAACACCATCACCTTCATATTTTTGATAGATTTGCTTGGAAAACAACATTGGAGCTTGCATTTTGATGATTGGAGGTGGATTGCTCTTCGATTGGCTTTGACAACCAATGTAGATTTGTTGTTTATCTCTTCTCCTGTTTGTGTATTTCTCTTTTGTTGGGTTTATGTGTATTTCTACTCATAACTCTTGTATATTTATCGCCTTTGGCTTGTATAAAGTTTGCTTTACGAATTTGTGTCGGTGATTATCTTGGGTTTTTACTTTATGTTAGGGATTTGAGCTTTGCTAGGGATAGATTGCTTAGATTCTTACCTAGGATGATTATCTGTTAGTTTCCGAATGCTAGAAATGGGTTTAGAGCTAACATTCACTATAGAGTACCCGAACTTAATGCCTCTGCGTCGGTGAAGTATGCCAGGAATGGGTATGGAGGTGACGCAGTTGATTCCTATGTTGTTGAGATATGCCAGGAATGGATATTGAGATGATTTAGGAGGATTCTCAATTTGGGTTAGAAATAGCTTAGATTGTGAGAGGTATGTGATGACACGGATGAGTATCGTAGGCCGAGTATGACATGGGTGGTAGATTTAAGTCTGTGACGGGTAGTTTACATTCGTTCCGGACAAGCTGTCTATCCTTTATACTTTTTGTTCATTTACTTTTTGTCTTTTATTTTCATTTCTTTTAATCTCAAACTCATTAACGGTAGAATTATCGAACGACGAATCAATAACCAATCTCTGTGGACATGATACGATATAACCTAACCGATATATATCACCCGGTAAAAATAATACCAACTCTTTGCTTGCCGCTCTACCGCCGCAACAGAATTATCCTAGCACATTCGAAGGGACTATCATCATTTTTCGTAGGCGATAATCGAGGGTCAAGATCATGTATTTGGAGGCGACATCGTGGGTCTTATGATCTTTGTATCGAAGGGACTATGATGATTTGTTTTGAAGGCAACGGTGCTAGAATACCTCTACGCCCGAGGGACATGACCATTTGAATTCGTAAAGGCAACGAGAGAGAATTACCCTAAGGGGTGCATGTGTGAAAAGAGTGTGTTGATTTCAGATTCATGTTATCTTGAAAATTAGAGTGAGCTATGTTTAATTTTATCTTGCCATACACGCCTAATTACTAACAATTTATGAGATGCGGAAAGTAAATGCGGAAAGGTAAAGTGCGGAAAGATAAATCCTACGCTATTACATGGCTTTGGGGCAGATACATAATTTAAAAATGCGGAAAATAAAAGCCCTAATTAAACTATTACATCCCATAAGCAATTACATAATTGGAAAAAAGAAAATGATAAAAAGAAATCGTCCGGAACAGGATAACCTGTGAAAAGATGAGAAATCGGAAAATACGAGGAAATCGATCAAGAGAAAAATGTTAGCAAAAATAATAATTTTTAAATGAGAAAAATATTTCATGCTGGAAATAATATTAATATGCTAAAATAATTTTTTGGGATTTTTTTGGAGTTAATTTAATAATTAAAAACTAATTAAAAGTGATTTAAATGATAAATTAGCAAATAAATTAAATATGCATGCAAAATTAATGTTTTTAATTTTATAAATTAAATAAACATTTTCTAGAAATAATGCAAAAAAGGAAAATATTTTTTGGTATTTTTTAATGCATGATAAAAAAATTGTGAAAAGAAATTAAAATGAATGCAAAATATTAAATAAAAAGAAAATAGAAAATAATTGAAAAAGTTGAGTTTGTAAAAAGAAAAAGAGAAAACCGGTCCTGGCATGGTTCGAATTAGGGAGCCCTTGGAGCATCTTTGAACAGTCGGCGCTTTAACCACTAGGCCACTTGACATCTGGTGTTTGTAAAACCAACATCAATTGAATATAAAGGATGACGCGTCATGGTTATGTTTGAAATATAGTCAGCGCGCGTGGACCCCATTGACTTATGAATGGACGAATCAGATCACCCAGAAACGCCACGCAATCCTCTCGCCGGTCTTCGCCTGAGTCAGCGCCGGAGCTAGGGCTCCGGTCATCTTCTCCGGCAGCTGTGATTTTCAAACCTGCTGTTAGCTGAAGATTTTGATATCTTGTGATTCGAAGAAGGATCATGGAGCTCGAGATGAGATGATGTTAAAGTATTCAGGGGAACATAATGAATGTCATAGTTTGGAAAAAAAGAATTAGTCCTTCGAATGGATGTATTGAGTTTTGAGTGTCGAGCGGAAATAATGGTGATATGTGTAAAACAAGCTCGATCGGGCAATAGAATTGTATCGGAGGAAATGGGTTCAAATCAAGTGAGTGATACATTTGAAATTCAAACGGCGGGATAAAAGGGAGTTGAAACGCAACAAGAAACGGTTCAAACGTGGAAGCAAGAGAAGCATGGTGTTGCATGTTCTAAACGTGGCAAGATCTTATGGGTCGACCGTTATGGTCGAATTAGTATAAATAGGAGTCTTAATGTTAGGATTTCGTGTGTCATATCTATTGTACTAAAATTCACCACATTCAAAATACCACATGGCTAGGGAACGAATGCACGAATGATGTACGATGATTGCACCAAAGCTTTATTATTCAACAATGTATCTTTATCTTTCCGGTTTAACTTTATCTTGCATCAATGTCTTTTAAGTTTCTTTACTTTCAAAGTCATTTCATTTAAATGTTTTTCTACCATTGTCAAGTTCTTTACTTTTCCAAAACTTTTACATTAACGGTTATTTCCCGTAAAGCTTTTATACATTTGTTTACATTCTGTCTTTTTTCGATTACTTTGAAAATCTTTTACACTTTAAGAGTTTATTTGAATATTCTGCATTTATATACTTTCTTGTCATTTCAATTTGAGTGTTCTTGTTTGTTTGAACCAAATATACATTACTTACTTGATCATATCACTAAGTAATCGAAACGCACTTGAACCTATACAAAACATCCAAAACAAGTCTCAAATATGGATCTTTATCTTAAGTTCATACCAACGGTCGATACCCATAGGATCAATCTAGTCGATCCTGCAAGTTACCAGAGGATTGAATAACATAACAGCTTATAACGCTTATTCGATAGTTTGAAGACTAGCGGTTGTTTCACCGTAAATCATCGTGAACAAAATGGCATGGGACGAGTTTGGCCGTTATAAATTAAGAAAATTATAACCATAATTATTATATAAAAAAAAAAATTCTTTCTGAGTAAACAAAGTTCATTGGTATATGAACCTTAGGAGTGGTAGAATAACTAATAGTAACCAACCTTTACCCAGAAGAAATCGAAATAATAGAATGTCTAATCCAAATAATCAACAAGGGGAACAAAATGCCCCACATGGAGCGAGCACTAATGCGTCATTCGATCGCAACGTCCGGTGCGATCCCTTCGAATGCACAGTCAGTTGCATCTTCGACTAGTAATATAGCCACGAATGGAACAAGTGGCATGTCAACAAACAATTCGATCTTGGGCAATACAGGAACCACCGGTTACCCTGGGGGATCCGTCCCACAACCAGGGACACAAGCCCATTTCGCCACCCCACTACAAACTAGACCACCTGGTTTCGAGGGTAATAGACCCAGAAACCCTTCTTATGGGATGCCAACATCTTTTATGGCATGCTTGCAAACTTCGACGTCAAATGCATCACCCCAATTAGGATCTGGATCTGGGGTTAATCAATTTCCTACGAATAACCAAGGTCTGGGGGGTTATAGCGCCTTACCCACCTTAACCACAGAAAACCAAATGGCTTTTAGGCAATTGATGGATGATAGTAACCATAACATGATAGGAGTGTTAGCACAAACTATGCAAGAAATCTTTGCCCCAATAGTTCAGAACGTGACGGTGACGAATAGAGAAAATGCAGATAATATGAGTCGAATAGCAGATTTCTTTGCTCCGCCAGAGAGGCGTAGACAGAACCAGGCTATGGTTCGAGCGAACGCACCTATCATCGAACAAGCCATTGACCCACCCTATAGGCCAGTTAGAGAAGAATTCGACCTGAGGGCAAGGGCACAAAGAGGAAGTGCCCCAGTGATTCGAGAAGAACCACTTAGGGAAGTTGTAGAACCAGTGGCGAGGATCGAAAGATATGATGCTCCAGTGATTCGAGAGGAACCACGAGAGGAGTAGGGAACCAGGGCCGTGCTCGAAAGGCAAGAGGCCCCAGCGTTTCGAGAAGAACCACCTAGAGGAGTAGTTATGGTAGGTAGAAACCAAGATGCTGATGCGGTGGTCCATAGAATTCGAAATGATAATATCTTGGCAGAAAATAACCTAACCACCATGATAGAGAGAATAATGGCCCAAAACGGTATTAATACAGGGATTAGGAGGCCAAATTATGCTTCTCCCATAGCAGATTATGTGATGCATACGGACTTACCAAGGGACACAAGATCCCTAAGTTTACAAAGTTCATTTGGAGATACTAACGAATCAACAGTTGAACACATAGCCGTGTATCTCACAAGGGAGATATAGCCAATAATGAGAACCTTAGGATTAAGTATTTCCGAGTTCCCTCACGAAAAATGCTTTCACCGTTCACCACATTACCACCGGATCCATAGATACCGGGCCTTTTAGAAAGATTGTTCCATGAACAATTCTACATGGGACAATCCAAGATAAGTCCAAGGAACTAGCTAGTGTTAAGAGGAAGTTTATCGAACCCATAGACGAATACTTGAATAGGTTCGGACTATTGAAATCCGATGTTTCACAAGAGTCCCGAACATGAATTAGTCGAAATGGCACTGGTGGCCTTGACTATTCGATTCGAAAGAAATTAGATACGCAATACCGAGAGATATGGCTCGGCGAGATAGGGTTCGACAAGTCGAAGACTAAAGGCCGAGAAGGCCAGGGCTTTCAAAAGTAATAAGAAAGAAAGAATTTCCTATGTCGAAACCGAGGAAGTCGAAGACTGTCCCGATTTCAAGGAGGTCGAAGTGGACCTAGCAGAGTTAAAACAGGCCCCACCCTACTCTTGTAAACTATTGGTTCCCACAAAAGGGAAAGAAATTGTTGAAAATGAAAAAAATGACAAATTCCCAAAGAAGGTGTACACCTTTGATGTGACAAAGTGTGATGAGATTTTTGACCTGCTTGTCAAAGATGGTCAACTGATTGTGCCATCGAATGTTAAAATACCTCCTTTAGATCAAAGAAAGAAAAGAGGATTTTGTAAATATCATAGCTTCTTAGGCCACAAAACCTCACGTGTTTTCTTTCGTGGACTTAATTTAATGCAATCAAAGAAGGCGACTAAAGTTTGCCGATAAGCCAAAGATGAAGGTAGACGAGGATCCTCGGATATTGCGACACCAACTACTCCGAGCCCGGGCATGGGAGAAATAAATATGGTGGAAAACCAAGGGGTCAATACATTGAAAGATGAAAACACCGAGAATGAGAGTTGGGAACCGATCGGAGTCAATAATGGAGTCATCAAGACATCCACCAACAACGGAGGCTTCGACTAAGCCCGCAGTCATTGGTTTCAAGGACATCCGTGCTCGAGGGCCGTGAGAGTCGTGACGAAATTGGTACAAAGCATCAAGGTCCGAGGCGCCAATTAGAAAAGGTCCAAATTACAAAGCAACTTTCCCCTGAGAAAGAGATCTGGGATACTTTGGGAGAACCCAGCGGATGATTCGACTATCTGGTAAAATATTCTGCGCCAGAGAGTGCAAAAATCCCAATCGAAGCCATCAAACCATCAGGTTGGGGAGATGAGGATACAAAAGATGGAGGGGTAGAAGAACATAAGCCCAAGAAGGAAGTTTGGGACACTCTGGGGGAGCCTAGTGGCAAATTCAACTACCTGGTGAAATACTCTGCCCCAGAGAGTTCGAAAATACAACTCAAAGACATCGAACCGTCAGGTTGGGGAGATGATGAAAAAGATGGAGAGGTGGATGTTAATATGGTGGACATGGAGAAACCTTGTTCTGAGATGCAAGAAATGAAGAAATATCTTGAGAAGGAAAAATACAAAATGGAGGAAGGATATGCTGCAGATACCAGTTTAAAAAATTACCTCATGGTGTGCCATAAAGGAAACAGATGATGCTTTGCCCAGATGCAGATCATCCGCAACGAGAGGATTGCTGCAGAGTTCGAAAGGAGCCAAAGGGCTCGAACTGGCGCCAATGGCGCCAAGACAATCAATTGTTTAGATGCTATCCTCGACCGAGAGAGTGTGTTGAATTCTTAGTACGCCATAAAGGGGCAACGAAATGTTTGATTTGCCCAAGGTGTTCAAAGGATGAAAACATGGCGGGGCATTCAAACCATTCCTTTCGCGCCATGCCGGAATCACAAGGAGATGGGTCAAGAGTCAGCACCTCCACGGCAATCATAATCAAAGAAAGCTCGATAGTCCTTACCCCAAAGGTGCTCAAGAGTAACATTCGTAATCCTCCAAGTGCCAACCGATAGATGGTCGCACGTCAAAACCAATAAGGGAGAGATAATTGGAGAAGCAATGAGCGAAATGCGCCACGCCATGGTGTATAGGAGTTCAACAACAAAAGAAGAGAAGAGTTGAGGTGGAAAACTATAAAGGAAGAATCCCATGTCAAGATCCCAATGGCGAAGGCAACAACGTGTTCGAAAGGAGAAGGAAATGCGATTGAAGAGGTAGTTTCACCGGAAGAAAGAGATGTCCAAAGACTAACAAACCAACGACAAGCAAGCAGCCCGAAAACAAACCTCCGTTAGTAGGAGACTTTATCGACACGAAACCGATGAATCAAAAGAATATACTCGTGGCAAGAGGAAGATGAGGATATCCGACAGATAACTCGAATCGAAGGAGAATCCTCACTCAACCTAAACCGCAACGTAGTGTCTGTACTACCTTCCAATTCGGCAAGAAACCAAATCAAGAAGGAAGAGGATGATACCATTGATATGATGAAACATAGGCCTTTGCTATTATGTCATGGATAATGGCGCCGTCGAAGAGCGTAATGCATTCTTCAACACCCGAGCCAAGAATGAAGAATCATCCAAGCCATTGTTCATTCGAGCAAAGGTTAATGCCCATGGTGTGAATAAGGTCCTGGTAGATGGAGGCGCAGCTGTTAATCTAATGCCTTATTTTATGTTAAAAAGGGAATACAAGAAAGTGATGTCAAACCGCATAACATGGTTCTATCAAATTATGAAGGAAAGTTGGTCAAACATTGGGAGTGGTGCAAGTGGAGTTAACCGTTGGTTCGAGCCGCAGCCCACCATGTTCATGGTAATCGAAGCCAAGGCCAACTACAACCTGCTGTTAGGAAGAGAATGGATTCATGGCGTGGGGCTCCTTCGTCAATGCACCAAAGGTTAGTGCTATGGAGAGAAGATGGGATAGTGGAGAACATTGAGGCGATCGTAGTTACTTCATGACTACAACAACCTAGTCAACAAAAGAAACTATGACAAGTATCTAGCACGAATAGCCCTTGTGCTCCAAATGAGGAGATGAACGGCGAGATGCACAATATTATATGACCCTTCGCCATGATGGCATGTATTGGGATAGAAAAATAATTAAAGGAGACGAAGGACTCAAGGTACTTGAGAAGACGGCCGGGGAGTTCGACAACAAGTGCTCATGACTGAGTCCTCCTTCTTCGAAAGGATTTCGGCCTACATGGCTGAGAATAAATGGATAGCAGCTTCAGAGGCTAAAATAGACAGTATAGTTGAAGAAAATAACATGAAAGGGGCTGGTTCGAAAGACTCACCGCGAAGAAAATGAAATAGAACAAAGGCTAGATGCCATATATGATACAGAACCCACAGGCTTGAGAAGGATCCTACAAACATAGGTGCTAAGATGTTGGCCCAGGATCAACTCGAATAGGTAAATTTGGGGGATGACAACACAAAAAGAATAACTTATATAAGTGCCAGACTGGGTCCAAGTCTCAAGCAAGAGGTGATCGAAATCCTCAAGAAAATAAAGATTGCTTCGTGGGACTACGACGAAATGCCCGGTTTGAAAAGAGAGTTAGTAGAGCAGACTTCCAATTAAGGATGGCAAGAAGCCCATCAAGCAAACTCCTAGGAGGTTCGCCAGCAGGCTCACGAAGATTAAAGTCGAGGTCGAAGGTTGCGTTGCAAGTTCATCGTAACCACAAGGTATGTCGAATGGTTAGCTAATATAGTGCCTGTTATTAAGAAAAATGGTTCCCGAGAATATGCATAGACTTTAGGGATTTAAATACGGCAACCCCCAAAGACCAATACTATGCCCAGGCGTAAATGTTAATAGACTCACTGCAGGTTCGAATACTTAAGCATGCTAGATGGATATTCGTTATAACCGATTTTTATTGTCAAGAGGATGTTGCCAAGACAAGATTTCGTTGTCCGTGAGCCTTAGGCACCTATGAGTGGGTAGTGATGCCTTTGGCTTGAAAATGCCGGGCCACTTACCAACGAGCAATGGATTCCATTTTTCACGATTTTATTGAGACTTTTATGCGGTGTATATTGATGACATAGTCATCAAGTCTCTCTTCGTAAACTCATCTCGCACTATCCGAGCAAATCATTCGAAAGAATGAGAAAACATGGCTTGAAAATGAACCCTTAAATGTGCATTTTTGTGCAGGGAGACTTCGGCTTTGTGGTTCATAAAAGGAATCGAAATCAACCAAAATAAGACAAAAGCCATCATGGAGACTAAAGCACCCACATCAAAAGAGAGTTGCTCACTGGGAAGATAAATTTTCTTAGAAGATTCATCTCGAATCTAAGTGGAAAGACTCAAGCATTCTCTCCACTACTTGCTTAAAACAAGGCCAAGTCGAGTGGAGTCAGTACATCGAGGCCTTCACGAAATTAAAAGATACCTCTCTCAACCTCCTATCTTGTTCCACCTTCATGGGGAAAGCCCATGAGACCGTATATATCTGCTTCAATTTACTATAGGTAGTATGTTAGCACAAGAAGATAGTAATGGCATCGAAAGAGCTATATACTATTTAAGTAGGTGCTAAATGATGCGTAAACTAGATATAGTAACATAGAAAAGTTATGCCTATGTTTATACTTCTCTTGTATGAAACTTAAATATTATATAAAGCCTTGATGTTTATGTCTCCTCTCATTTCGATGTTATCAAACACATGTCAAAACCAATTATGCATAGTAGAGTGGGTAAATGGGCTTTAGCCCTAATAGAATATTCTTTAACCTTCATGCCTTGAGAGTCGTGAAAGGCCAAGTAATTGCCGACTTCATTGTGGATCACCACCGTCGAAAAGACCATTATGGGTTATGTTGGGACGCAACCTTGGAAATTATACTTTGATGGTTCGACTCACAAAGAGGGTAGTGGTGTTGGGGTTCTTATAATTTCTCTCAAGAAATTCCAACAAAATTCAAGTATAAATTGATGGCCTCGTTGCTCAAACAATGAAGTCAATACGAAGCGCTTATTGTTGGACTTGAAGCTTTGTTGGAATTGGGGCAATCAAGTCGAAATTAAAGGTGACTCGAGTTAGTGGTCAAACAAATAACAAAGGAATATAAATGCATAAAGGAAAATTTGATGACATACTTCGTCATAGCTAATGATTGATCAAAAATTCAATACATGAATATCCAACATATACCAAGAATAGAGAATCAAGAAGCAAATGACCTAGCACAGTTGGCTTCAAAGTTATAAAGTCTCTACAAAAACTTTAAAGAGTTGATCGAAATAAGAGGTAAGGTTATGGCTACCGACTAACACCATCGATTTAGAAAATATTAAGTTAGGTTGTAGTGGTAAAGATAGATTCAAGTGTTAGCCATAAACACCGTGATCGATGCGATTGCGAAGCCCAATTGTAAGCTATCTAAAGGATCCAACCTTAAACACGATAGAAAACAAAATATAGAGCATTATCATATGTCCTTATGGGAAATGAATTGTTCAAGAAGACCCAAGAAGGTGTATTGCTCAAATGCCTAGGAGAAAGTGAGGCGATCTAGCATTATCGAAGTTCATAATGGGGCATGGGGCACATCAAGCGGCCACAAGATGAAGTGGTTGCTATTTCGATATGGTATGTATCGCCTAGCATGCTCAAAGATTGTATAGACTTCGCTAAAGGATGTGAAGAATGTCGAAACATGCAGGATTCAACATGCTCCCGCGAGTGAGCTGCATTCGATCATTAAACCATGGCCCTTTAGAGGATGGGCGTTAGATTTAATAGGAGAAATCAATCTCGCCTAAAGGTCAAGTACATCTTGGTAGGAATAGATTATTTTACTAAGTGGATCAAGCGATACCACTAGTAGCGCAGATCAAGAAGCTATTATTGAATTCATACGAAACAAATAATCTATAGGTTCGGAGTGCCGAAGCATAACTACACCAAGGGTCAGATTTACCGTAGAAAGATGCAAGAGTTCGCTCAGAGATGGGATTTAGACTATTGATATCAACACCATATTATGCTCAAGCAAATGGTCGTCGAAGCGACCAACAAAGTAATAATTGGTTTGATCAAAAACACATTGGTAAAAGCCAAAGAATTGGCATAAAACTTTAGACCAAGTACTATGGGCTGTAGAACATCTCCTAAAGAAGCTACCAATACTACACCTTTCCAACTAACATTTGGCCATGATGCCTTGCTCAGAAATTCATCTACTCAATCCAAAGACAACATGAACTCCCCTCATCATTATATTGGGAAATGATGGTGAATGAGTTAGTTGAGTTAGACGAAGTCAGACTACATGCATTGGAAATCCTAATGAGGTAAAAGGAAAGAGTGGCCAGGGCATATAACAAAAGAGTAAAAGGTAAGACATTCAACGTTAATGACTTAGTATGGAAAGTCATATTGCCCATGGACAAAAAGAATAAAGCATTGGGTAAATGGTCACCTCATTGTGAAGGCCCTTTTCGAATAGCAAAAAAGTTTTCGAGCAATGCGTATGAAATAGAAGAACTGGCAGATGATAAACGAATCCTAAAGGTAAATGGGAAATATTTAAAGAAGTATAAACCATGCCTGCAGGAGATTCGAATACTAACGATGTAGTCATAATATTATAATGAAGTGCCAAAATGGTAACATAATTGCCAAAATGGCATTGTTCAAGCTTATTAATAAACATGTAATCAAAATATAAGAGTTACAAAATAAACAAGATTCAGAAATGGGGATTGTTCCTCAGTCGGTCGAAGATTATCTTGAAAGACTCAAGTCTTTGTTGGGTAAAGCGCCTGGCACCTTCGAGGATGGCAACTTCACCTTTGAGTTGCTCAGCCGCTTCTGTTTCCGCAAGGCCCTTGTTAAGAAGTTCTTCGAATCGATTCTCAAAGGTGTTGGACTCGTAGGCAATTTGTTGCTGCTGGGCCTCTTTGATCTTAGCCCAAGTTCTTGAATGTTTCTCCCGAGGAGGATGGATTGAGATCAAGCTCATAGTCACTCTAGCTTGCTTAATATGTGGCTTGCTCTTGACTTCTTTCAAAGCTTCAAGCATGTTCATAAGCAAGATCCATTGAAGCTCTTTTCTCTTGGACTTTATTTGCAGCAGATTCATCCCGGAGGAGGCATCCAACACATTATCCAACAAAGACAAGTTCGAACAGATGGTACTAACTTCCGAGAGCAGTAGTGAGGTCAACTTAGTTCAAGAATCCCTTCATGATGAAACAGCGGTACTATCTTGTTTAAGCACTTGAATAGATCCACATCAAGGATTGTTTTTCTAATTCTATGAAGAAGTACAACCCTATCATCGAGGGCATTGCATTAGAGGTCGAACCAGACCATCAGAAAGCGGAATATCCCTTTGAGCCAACTTAGCCTTCATGTACCCAATAGGGTCATTTCTTTTCAAATTGGCTAATTCTTCACCGTTTGGTGAGAAGACCGAAGTTCCATACGTAATGGAGTAACATCCATTTCGAAGTCCATTTGCTCATTAGTACGAAGACCATCACCGTCATTATTGACGTTCCCATCATCTTGTTCATCATCAGACAAATCCACCACCTCAATGTCATCATTCTGATCACCATCAGCATCAGACCCTGTCCTTTCGCTCGAACCTTCTTGAGCGTCTTCTCCTTCTTCATCCTCAGACCTTCCCTCGCTAGAATCTTCACTCTCTTGAGAGGCAGTGGTTCTTTCCTCTTCAGTTTGAGGTATTTGTTCACACTCTTGAGGGATTCCTGGAGGGGATTTTGGGTGAAGAGCCTCGGGGCACTTCAGAAGCCTTCAGCATTGTTGCATGGGTCTCCTTGAGAGGAGGCGAAGTGCCTTGATCATCAGGTCGATCAGAAGCTCCAGTTGGGAGTGCCATGTTAGAAGAGCCTCTGTTTTGCACTGGATTATTCGAATCCCCATGAGGAGAAGAGTGAATCGGAGCGGATGCTTGCGGAGGAGGAGTCGAAGTGGTTGGGATCTGGGTCGAATCATCCTACATAGATAAAGAAAGATTAGAAACTGATAACTAAGGTACGAATAATCATTTTAAGAATTCAAGTAAACTCACCGTGGGTTATCCGTAGATATGTTATCGTTTATATGTTCCAACATTACGTTGGAGGTCGAAGGTGGAATTTTGATTGGTGTGAGGGAGCAACATCTCTTGAGTCAAGTCCGAGACGCCGATCCTTTGGTACATTTTTCTTCTTTTCTTCTTCAAAGCCGTTGGAGAACTTTCTCCACTTTAAGAGTCCTCCCAATGGTGCTAGTTTTCTCTTTTGGAGTGGTTGGAGGAAGTTTACTCGTCGAAATGGTACAAAACGCAATTTAGACTTAAGTTAAAAAAAAATGACCTATTTCAAATACTAGGGTAAGTCGCTTACCTTCTAATCGGAGCGCTTGTTGTGGGTGGTGTGATTTGAGTAGTTGTTGGAGTGGGTGCGGTGTTCGTTGTTGTAGTTGCAGGATTGATTGTTGGAGTCACTGGTACACCATCATTTGTCTCGTGGGATTGTTGAGGACTGTTTCCGCCTTGGTCTTCGGCGGTAGTCTTGATCCCGAGGGTGGAAATCAAGCAATTAAAACGAAAGTTAAAACAAAGAAAGTAACAATATTTGGGATTTCCCAATCATTCGCACTGCGCCTCATTCGAAAGAATCGACATGGCGGAAAGGTCATAGCGAAGATGTCCGGGAAATTATGAAGCCAAGATCGAGCCCATGTCACGTCTCGATGGCTTTGGTTTCTTGTGGGATTTATATTTGAGCATTTCACGCAAATTAACCACCAAGGATATGGAGGAAACCAAGCCGAGCCAATTCAAGTAGGTAGTTTTGGAAATCTAGGTGGATGCATTTCGAAGTGCCAACCTATACCTATCTTCGTGTGACAACCTCAAGGAAGTTGAACTTAGAAATTTTTTCTTTAAATTTTTCCCTCAAGGTTTGAGCCGCTCGATATACAGTGGTTTGCAGGTGCGTGGGATCATAAGTAGTTTCGAAGTAAGTCTGAAAAGCTTTAATCTCTTGAGCGTGGGTCAACATACCTTTCTTTTTATGTACCTGCACATCGAACGCAGCAGTCAGTTTAGCTTGAATGGTAAGAGTGTCAAACATATAAGATTGATAGAATTTAATCCACCAATCTAGAAAACTCTTTGAAGATAAGGGAGCTGGTTCGAAAGGGATTAAGTTGAATTAGGCGAACTCTTGATATTGTTCTTGTTGAAGCTTGGCATCTCTGGCTTTAAAAGTTCGACCAGAGGTAATGGCGCTTTGAGTTTGGAACAAGGGTTCAGGTATTAATTGACACGCACTAAATTGTCTCAAACGGTTAGGTTGATAGGCAAATAAGAGGATCCGGTTCTTGGTCGGAGTAATTCTTGAGGAGATTAGTCTTGGTAATAAAAGGCCTTCCGATATCTTGGATTTCCTTGCATTTAGCAGCCTCCGAAAGAGACATAGTGAACCATGATGGTCCATGAGTTCTCGAAGCAAAAGGCGCCATAGTTTTGTTAAATTCATGTTGTTTGGAGAGAAGCATAATGTACTTTGAAAATGAAACCTGGAAATCGGCCTTGTCATCACTAGGAGTCAGTCTCCTCACCTCGTGCCCTCAACGTTCGATCAACTATCTCGGATCTTGCTCATTAATAGTATCTGCAGTGGAGAGCGAAGACTCGAACATAGCATTCACCATAACCGAGCAAACGTAAGGGACCACTAACAAGATGTTCTTGGAAGTATGAGATTTCGTGCTCGAAAAACCGATCTCGTGCTCTCGAAGGTCAACTAGCAGGAGTTCACTTAAGTTAATCCTCCTGTTCTCATGCAAATCTCTTGCTAGAGGAATGAACCTACTAGCTACCAAGTGACTGCCGCAAAACGATCTTGATAGCCAAAGAGTAAGGAAGGCAATGTGTTCAACATCGGAGACACTATCACCTTCTCGTATGGTAATGACTAATGAATTTGGAGAAGTGGCTAGTTTGATATCGAAATCAATAATACTTGAATGTTCCTCAAGATCGAACATATGTTTCTGGTGTTAGTCCGTGATGGCGCTTATGTCAAGAACGGTGTGATCATCCTCCGTGGAGGTGGAAGGTATTATAGGTGCTATCCCGTAAATATAGGGATGCGAATAATGAGGATGATGTATGTGAAGCCTGGTTTGGATAATTTCAGAGATTATAGATACCTAATTCCTCCCATCGATGTGACTTCTTAACTTCCACTTTGGCGAACCGGCTCGATATGCTACATCAGCTGGACAGATCGAAATGGTTTAAAGTTGTTTTAACATAGTCCGTAATGAAAGGATCTTTTGGGATAGTCATAGGAGTTTCTACTTCCTTTGGAGCAACAGGATCATTGACATTATCAGTTCCTACCCTAGGGGTTTCCATTGTATTGAATAAAGGTTTGAAATCATAACAAACAGGAAATATGGTTCGTGTATCTTTAAGAATCTCAAAAACCGTAAGAGGACCCATTAGGGCAAATCTCTTTCCAGAAGCGTTAGTAGGGATTAATACCTGAGAGGAGTATAAGAGCTCTTGCTCTTTGGAGATTCCCTGGGGTATAAGTACAGATTGACCTTGGTGAGTGCCAATCTTGCTTTCCAAAATTGTTCCGGTGTTCTTATTCTTCTTCTTAGAAATCTTTTTTACCTGGGATGTTGATGAAGACATTGTTGGGGTTTTTGATTAAAGAGATTAGGGTTCTTTACGAGAAAGAGAGGAAAAAGAAGATTCAGAGTGTGGGAAAAGTGAAAAGACTAAAATTTGTTTGGTTTTATAGTGACGAAGTGGAAACACTCATCAACTAATGCCAAGTTACGTGGGAGACGTGGGTTGGATACACGGTGAGGTGGCGTGAAGTCAGTATTGGTAATAAGCATGATTAAAGGTGATCATTGCTTTTAATAAATGCACCATACCGTGGTTATGTGTGAAAGCGGTTCGAAACCGGGGTCATCGTGATTGACATGATGGAAATCTTGTGGTCATAATTTCGTGGTCACATCAAAATCTTAGGATATATTTAAAATAAGTATTTCTTAAAAGGGATTCAAATACATATTTTAAAGGGGCATTTTGTTAGCTGAAGATTTTGATATCTTGTGATTCGAAGAAGGATCATGGAGCTCGAGATGAGATGATGTTAAAGTATTCAGGGGAACATAATGAATGTCATAGTTTGGAAAAAAAGAATTAGTCCTTCGAATGGATGTATTGAGTTTCGGAGTGTCGAACGGAAATAATGGTGATATGTGTAAAACAAGCTTCGATCGGGCAATAGAATTGTATCGAGGAAATGGGTTCAAATCAAGAGTGATACATTTGAAATTCAAAACGCGGGATAAAAGGGAGTTGAAACGCTAAGAAACGGTTCAAAACGTGGAAGCAAGAGAAGCATGGTGCTGCATGTTCTAAACGTGGCAAGATCTTATGGGTCGACTATGGTCGAATTAGTATAAATAGGAGTCTTAATGTTAGGATTGTGTTATTATTCAACATTGTATTATTCTAACTTTATCTTGCATCAATGTCTTTTAAGTTTCTTTACTTTCAAAGTCATTTCATTTAAATGTTTTTTCTACCATTGTCAAGTTCTTTACTTTTCCAAAACTTTTACATTAACGTTATTTCCGTAAAGCTTTTATACATTTGTTTACATTCTGCTTTTACGTTGAGCTACTTTGAAAATCTTTTACACTTTAAGAGTTTATTTGAATATTGCTGCATTTATATACTTTCTTGTCATTTCGAATTTGAGTGTTCTTGTTTGTTTGAACCAAATATACATTACTTACTTGATCATATCACTAAGTAATCGAAACGTACTTGAACCTATACAAAACATCCAAAAACAAGTCTCAAATATGGATCTTTATCTTAAGTTCATACCAACGGCCGATACCCCATAGGATCAATCTAGTCGATCCTGCAAGTTACCAGAGGGATTGAATAACATAACAGTTATAACGCTTATTCGATAGTTTGGAAGACTAGCGGTTGTTTCACCAGAAATCACTGTGAACACCTGCAAAATACGAAGATTCAAAGCAAAAGAGAGGCCTAGTCCACCTATTTCGACCCTTCTGAATTCAATGGTGGTATTCGTTTTGGCTGAATCGGCCTGTACAGGCCGGTTCGAAGATAACAACTTGAGAAACCCTAAACATGGCAACTGGCGATTTGGACGTTCAAGCTTGCTAACGATTGCCCAGATCATGTATATGGAGTCTCAGGAACACAATAAAAGCATTAGAATCAATTGAAACGGGCAGATAATAAAAGTGCAAAATAAAAAATAATTGAATATGTATGCATGTACATGGCTCGATCCAGGTTGTTTTGATCAATAACAATGATGTATACTTACTCAATCTTACCCCCTGAACACGTTTGGATGACTGAAAGAGGCTGCAAAATAAAATTCGATTTTTTCAACTTTGAGAAAAAATTTGGCAAAATAAGTGTTGTGTTTTTGGCTAGGGTTTCGTGTCTCTTGCTTGTCATATTGCTAGCTATTTATAGAGTGAATTAGGAGAGGAAAAAGAAGGAAAAAAGATTTGGTTTTGAATGTGCATTGAATAAATTTCAAATAAAATCAAATTTTGGAGAAAATTTGATTTTCTCTTTAATGAAGGATCAAGCACGAAATTGGCATGTATCATGGGCTTCCTTGGACCTCAAGTTTGATATAAAATCACTCCTTTTGGAAAAATATCTTATTTTCATATTTTATATAATTTAATTTTGAATTAAATGGTTTTAAATCCATAAATAAATTAATAAAATAGAAAATTGCCATGGCCAAGCATTAATGGGTCACAAATAACATCATGAACAAGTTTGGATCATAAGATTATAGGCCCATTTGGAAAATTTTGCATTTTGACCAATATCTCCTTTTGTGCAATTGTCCAAAAATGCCCAACTTCTGAATAGTGTATGTTGCTCAATGTTTCACATTTTTGAGTGTTCTTGGATTTTTTGGAAAGCTCTAAGAGTCCTCTAACCAACCTCTTTGGTTTCATCTCAATTGGAGTTTCCATGCTCAATATATCTTCAAAACAAAATGTTGACTTTTTGTTGACTTTGAAAAGGACCTGTAATGTTTTGATCCATACCTTCCAAATGAAGCATTTTTTGAACATTCTTGTGAGACGTGAAGTTGTAGAGAATTGAATTTCCTTCAAAACAAGAGGTGGTGGAAAGTTTTTTGAGAAAGTATGAAGAAGTTATGCTCAGTCAAAGTTTGGTTGACTTTTCCTCAAGAAACCCTAATTTGGAAAGTTTGACCTTTGAGCAAATCTTGAGTTTTCTTGATGAATCATGATCAACCCTTGATAAAATGATGAATGTAACTTCAAAATGAGGATGTTGACCAAAAATCATGAAGTTTGACTGTATGTTGACCACAATTGACTTTTTGTCCAATACAACTAATTTTCAACCATCTGAGCAATTGTCTGAGGAAACTTGACTTGTGAGGCTTGATACTTGACATGGAGAATCTTTGAAGCATATTTGGAAGCATGAAGACCATTGGAGATGTTGGAAGTTCATCTTGATATGAGAATCACCAAACCCTAGTTTGGGTTGATTGTCTAGGAGAGGGTTTGTCTGATCAACCCCTGAAGAATCCTTGAGTATGGAGGTATGAAATATCTTGAGAAGATGGAGGGAAAATTTTGGGGTATGACAGTACTGCCACTAGAATCCTTGGGATTGACATCCAGAGAGATAAAAATAAGTCAAGATTATGCTTATCTCAAGAGATATACCTACGGAAGATTCTCGACAAATGAAGCTAAAATATTCTATATGAATAACATTCCATATGCTAGTATAATAGGTTCATTGATATAAGTTGTGGTCTGCATGAGGCCAAACATAGCTTACAAAGTGAGCCTTGTAAGTAGATATAAGACCAATCATGGGAAGGCGCACTACCGAGCATTGAAGTGGATTATAAGGTACATAAATGGATCTCTAAGAAGAGTCTTGGTTTATGGTGGAGCATGTTGTGATGATAGCAAATTAGAAATCAAATAATTTGTCTTCTCTGGTTATGCAGGTTATATGGACTCTAGAAAATCTATTTCTAAATATATTTTCACTATATTTGGCAAAACTGTAACACCCCAATTTACCCAAGGTTTAATATACAAAAATCAGAGTAATTAAAAATTTTCATAAATTAAATACTGAGGCGTCACACCGTCAAAACCAATTCACTTTAAACAGTTTGATTTAAAATATAAGTCTCGGATACATAGCATCGCAGGAAAGCATAAATTGATTCAAAAACATCAAAACATCTTCTTTAATAAACTTCCTTAACCACTCATATTTTCATAAAGTATGGTTCCTCTTTACAAAATGAAAACAACAAAAGAACAACAACAATGACAACATAAATATTCCCCCCGAGTGCTACGTATCAGAGCGACGCCGACTCGACTAACTGCAGCTATAAACTCCATCTTCATAACCTGCACGTTACCAATATAAAGGTAACGGCGAAACAAGTAAAGGGTGAGATACTCCAAAACATATAATTAAAGGCATGATATATATATATATATATATATATATATATATATATATATATATATATATATATATATAGTTTTGGAATTATAAAGGATATAAGTTAATAAGTGCATTCCAACACATATCCAAACCTCACTTACTTCGATCGTCATTCTAAGGTGTATGATCTACACTACATTGTCATAACCTCATCGGCATACTTCATCGCAACAACACATAAACTTCCATCATCACGAAATCATCACAAGTTAATACGTCACTAATTAACACGGCAGTCTTAAACAACAACATCAACCAACAACATTAAATAATGCTAACAATATAAGCAACATAAACAAATCATCACAAATTGGCTAAAGTCCATCTTCACTTTTGGCATAAAGCCCCTCATCGCTTTTGGCATAAAAGCCCATCATCACAAACATCATTACAAACTCATCATTAGCCATCAATTAAAACTCAATACCAAAGGACTCCAAAATAAACATAATGGACTCCATGAGACACGACTATGTTATGCATGTGGTACCCATCGCTTTGTCCGTAATTAGGGACACTTGGCATAAAGCCCATCTTCGCTCGGCATAAAAGCCATCATCGCTTGGCATAAAAGCCCTCTTCGCTTATGAAATGTATGTGACTCGACAATAAACCAACACAACACAAAAACATCATCATCGCTCATCCAAATTGGCATAAAGCCCACATCGCCATAATTTATCCAAAACAAGATAAATATATCATCGCATCATAATTGCATTATGCAAACATCACTAATAAATTCATCAAAAGTCATGCATTCACAAATCAGAAGCATTTATTAACAACATCAATTTAATCATCACATCATCATGTACAAAAGACATATATCATTACATCGCATATCATCAAGTATTCATTAATAAATACACCGTCGCAAACATTATGTTTATTCACACCGCATCATTATCAATTAATTTGCCAAATTCCAAAAACGGAAAAATAGTCAAAACGTCAATAATCGTCGCGAAAGCCATTCCTAAGAACCGGTATTAATCATAATCGTCAACGTCGAAAACGGATTGCCCATACGTGCCTTAAATCTACTAAAACATAAACCTATTCAATTTTACCGTAAATTGGCTTATTTCGGGTCGTCTCGTAAAACTCGTAATTTCTAAAAACTAACCTCACCACTACGTTCTACACGTCGAACTTAGCTAGCACGTCAATTTTCGTTGAATTTGGAGCAACTTGCTCCGTCGTCGAATTTACCGGAATTGGAAAATCGAAACATAATCGGGTCCCAAATTTAATTGGCTAACTGATGTCCTAGTAGTATATGGATTTAATGGGAATAGAAACTAACAGAACCAAATTGGAAAATTATGTAGAAAGAAGTTATGCAGAAAACAGAAAAATTACATTACAGCAAACAGAAAAATGAAAATTGCGTTGCACCCTCCTGCTCCAAAGGGACGACCGTCCCTGCTATGTATGTATGTGCAGGCGAGGGCCTCAGTGAAGGGGGCGGCCGCCCCACCCATGGAGGTGGGCGCCTCCCCCACTTAATTCATTCCATCCAATTTTTCTTCTCCCTGCGTTTTATTCCATACAGTTCTTTTTCTGGTTTTTCTATATTTGCTGTTTATATTTTCTTTTTCATTTCCATTACTACTTCCATTACTACTACACTACTAATAATAACACTCATAATCTCTACACCAATTTCAACTCCTCTAAACATTTCAACAATTAACCAACAAACCCTATAAATCAACTCTCAACTTTTTCCCCCAAATTCAAAATATAAACATCAAAACCTAATCAATATGAGATGGAGAATCAAACCCCTTACCATGGAAGCTTTGATGATTCTTGATGATCCAAAATCTCCACCATCAAGCTCCCTCTTACTCCTCTTCTTCTTCTCAAAACCCTCACTTATTCCTCTCAAGTTTCTATTTTGGTTGTGTAGGAAAAAATGGGAAGAAAAACAAAGGAAAAGGGTTTTTATAATGTTGCTTTCTTACTAGCTTCCTCTCTTGCACTTGTTTGGCTTTGGTATGTTGAATGGAAGGAAAACAAGGAGAAAGTTTTATAAGGGTATTTTCCTTACTAGCAACAAGGGTGTAAAACCCAAATTCTAACAAAATGCTTCCCACACCCCTATCTAATTATATCATTAATTCAAATAATTAAAATGATTCCGGGGGATTAAATATCGGATCCGAATAATATTTTACCGGACCGAACGGAATGTCGCCTAATATATTAATAGATATATTAATTAACACCATTATTCTCGTCGCAAAATATACATCGATCGGTAACTCGAAAATATTAATATATTTTAATATTAATTAAAAATGGGCGTTACAAAAACAATCAGTTGAAAATTGACACTTCAGAAGTTTGTTGCCTTATCAACCAGTGAAGCGGAATATGTTTTCCTCACTGAAGTCGTGAAAGAAGCACTGTGGATTGAAGGTTTTTCTAAGAAGGAGAAATCATTATCGTTTTGTTTTTCAATGAAAAATCATTTTGTCTTATAAATCCATTATGATTTCTGACAAAGGGGGAATTAAATGATTTTGGTAATACTTAATCTCAAACCCAAACATGATATAATGTTTTTACTGCTAACATTTTGTTTGATGTTTGATTCAGTAACTTTGCAAAAGTTCAATGGTTTACATAGACAAGTTAATGAGCTATTAGAAGATTATCATCTGCCAACCAAAAGATCAAGATGCATGAATAATGATATGATGAGCTAAGCATCTAAGAAATAATCAAAGATCAAGATACACGAAAAATACTCTGATGATCTAAGCATCTGGGAAGTAATCAAGATCAAGATGCATGAAGAAATCTCCGATGAGCTAAGCATATATGAACATGTATTCGTTAGAAGTTGTGAACTGTCTAAAAACGAATCATGAACTGAAACTATAATTTGGTCATAAGGCTTTGACTAAGTTAAAGGCTAAAATAGACTTTGAAATACCTATTGTTCCGAAGTAGTGAACTTCGTGAAAAAAATGGTTAAATCAAACTATGATACTCCTTTTGTTCAAAAAATTGTGAACTGACTGAAAGAAAGGAAATCATGCATTGATAATACCTATTGTTCAGAAGGAGTGAGCTTCAAGAAAGTATGGTTATATTAAGCTCTGATATTCCTAATATTCAAAGAAGTTATGAACTTTCTGAAAGTAAGGAAATTGTATGTTGAAAATATCTATTGTTGAGAAGTTGTAAACTTTCTAAAAATATGGTAATCAGACTTTGTTGCTTCAGAAGTTGTGAACTGTCTGAAAGTTTAACAAAGTTGTTATGTTACTTAGCATTCGTGTAAGAAGTTATGGACGATTTGAAAGATTGTCAATGTGATTTTTGGCAACGTTTGATCCACTATCACAAGACAACTCATATGTTGTTAACTTTTTGAAAGTGTTTGTAACCAAGTTACGTTTTATCAGATTCTGATACTTCAGAAGTTGTGACCTATTTGGAAGTATAGTAATTTTGTTTTTAACCAAGTTATTTCAAAGGTTGTGAACCGCATGAAGACATGGTAGAAAGATATGTTCGGAAGACATGGTCTAAAAATATGGTCTAAAGACATGGGCTAAGGACAATACTCAACTCATTACCTAAAAGCTTATGAGTGATAGCACTACGTCTACCACAAGTATCTAAAGATATAAGGGTGACTTACAAACACAAGAACACGAGAGACTCTCAAAACCTAAACCCTTTTTTTTACTTAACACCTAACTACTTAATTTTCACTAGATTTTGGTCTTTCTTTTATAAGCTTTAGTAGACCACGAGTTTTAGATTTTTAATCCAAATATTTCTTGATCCACACGCTGAAAGATAGCAGGAAATACTACATAATCTTTTTAAATATTGGAACACAATCTTCAAGTTTCTTAAAATAGAAACTCTTGTACAGTTGTAGATCAAATCTCTTGTTCCAGACTAATTCTTCTTGACCTCCGAAAATAACTGAGATATATCAAAAAGGAATCTCAGAAAATCAAATCAATCAAGAAAATAAACAACAACCACTATTGTATAATAGACAAGGATGTCACGATATCTGACTTGATGTCTTCTGAAAAACACATAACAATAAAATTGTTATGACAATTGATGAAGATGCTAAAACATCTTGCTCAACACCAATATAGAGCCATGTTCTGTAAGTATGAAATGCGCCTAAGAGGGGGGTGAATTAGGTGTTTAAAACTTATCCAGTTTTATGAATACTTGTTCTTATTTTTCCAGTTTGGTTCAAGAGTTTAGATATGTGCTTTTTTATTTCTTGGTTATGATTGATGATGAAAGCGATAAAGTGCAGAAAAGTAAAGAACACAAGGATGTATCCTGGTTCCCCTCACAGTCCGAGAGTACTCTAGTCCCCTTACAACATGCAAGAGATTTCCCTATAGTTAGAATGATTGTACAGCCTATTCACACCAATGGTGAAGCCTACTATCTAACCTATAGGGAGAGCAAAGGCTCTTAACACCTTTAAGGTCTAACAACACTAAGTGCAAGAAGAACAATCCTCTTCAATCCACAACTTGCTTCGAACAATCTTGGACAGCAAGAATGTATGATTTTTACAAGAGTTTTTGAGTTTGTAAGATTGTAGAACAATATCACTTTGAGTGATTTATCAATATACTTGATCTTCCCTTCCAATAACAATAATTCACAATGACTTAGAGATATAGATTGCTCAAGATTTTCTGGTTTATGTAATGTGAAAGTATGCAGAAAATCTTATATGAAAGATGAACACTTGAGTGTGAATATTTGAAATTTGAATAAATTTTGATTGGAAGAGGCAAGAAATGAATTTGAAAATTTGAGTATTTATATGTTCATGGAACCTTTTAAAAATATCATAAGTCTCTTCATTTTAATCATGAACAAGTGCCAAGATTATAGACAAACTTTTAGTGAAAGGGTGCATGAAATGGTGCATGCATGAATTCTGATTTTTCAAAAACGTGCAGGGTGCAATCGGTTGAACCTTTGTGCAAATCGATTGCACGGGCTCTAACAAAATGAAATTTCAAAAATATACAGTAAGCAATCGATTGCACCATTGTGAAAATTGATTGAACTTAGTTAAAAAGTGATATTTTTTCAGCATGCAATCGATTGCACCATTGTGCAAATCGATTGCAACCTCAAACAAAAGCCTTTTTAAGAAATTCACTCAGTATGCAATCGATTGCACCTTTATGCAAATCGATTGCACAGTAAGAAAAATGTAATTTTTGCTTTTAAACATAGTGAAATCAAATTTGTATGTCATGCAATCATCTTAGGAACTTTGAGCATCTAAAACTTAAGTATTTGTGAGGCATTGTTATTACACCTTGACATTTGATTTATTTGATGACTTGAGCCATTCCATTTTGCAACCAATCTAATTATAAAAGTTTGTCTTTTAATTGAGATTTTTTCCATTCTTTTGCCATGATCATTTGCTTCTAAAAATGTCTTCATCAAAACTAATATTTGGAGAGGCTTGATTTTACATTCTCCCCCTTTTTGATGATGACAACCCATTGAAATTTGAGATGCTTTAATATTTAGAACAAATGATAATCTCTTATGTGAATGCTCCTACTATCTTTGATAAATCCCTCTTGATTTAAAATAATCTTACATCTTTGGGACTGCAATAGTTAGAGACAAGCATACACATACACAAATATATCTTCTCCCCCTTTGTCATGAGCAAAAAAGATGGGAAAATACTCACAAAGTATATAGTGAAATTTTGAAAATAAAAAACAATTTATACTTATGAGTTTTACCTCATGTAAGAGACTTCATCAAACATTCACCCTTGATGAACTTGAAGCCTTTTGTTATAAAGTTGCCTTTCTAGAAGATTTTTCTTTCAACATAAAGTATATCTTTAACGGATGTGAAAGTTAAAGTGCTCCAAATTTGACTATGCCAATAATTCTTCCTTTAAGGTATTCCCCATATGTGAGATAACCCTTGGACTTTAGTACTAGATTTGAAAGTTAATTTATGTCTCCCATCAAATACTTAGAACCACCACTTATCAAGATACCAAAAATTTGAAGTGGTATCCAATCAAACCTACAAAACAAATTAAGTTTGATTTGGTACCCAATGTGCTTTGGGTCCATCATAGTTAGTTCCTTTCTTTACCCACACATAATGCCCACTTGGAACACTAAAGTTTCTTACATTGCAAGCATTAGGTGTATGGCCTTTAATACCATAATAAAAACAAGTTGGTTCAAAATTACTTCTATATCTAGGAGGATAAGATTTATTCTTAACAATTAGTTTCTTTTTAGGATAATGATGAACTACTTTAGGTTTGTTCACTTTCTTTTTGATTGGTTGGTTACTAGCTTTAACAAAGATAGTTTTGTTGGAACTTGTTTGAGAAAAATTTGAAAAACGAAGTCCACTTTTATCTTTAGGATACCTTTGATTGCGAAGAACTTTTTCCAATCCAACTTGTCCTTTTTCATATCTTTCTAGGACTCTTTTTAATTGGACAATTTGGAAAGAAAGTGATTCACAATTATTGCATGCAAAATTTTGTTTTTGATCACTAATCATCTTTTTCTTTTCATCTTTAAATTCTTTTTCAATTGTTTTAAATTTTTCTTCTAAAGATGAAATTATTTTCTTTTGAGATGAAATAGTTCTATATAGAATTTTGCATTCATTTAAGAGTTCATATATTGCACCTTGTGCACCATTATCATAAAGAGAATTATCATAACTAACCTCGCCATCTTCAACATCGAAATTGTGTGTTGCTATTAATGCAAGATTTGCATGTCCTTTATCTGATGATGAACTTATTTCATTATCATCCCATGCTACATATGCTTTCTCTGGCCTTTTGTCCTTATTTCCTTTAAAATATTTATTCTTCCTTTCAAGTGTAGGGTATTCACTTTTGACATGACCTTTTTCTCCACATTCAAAACATTTAATTTTCCTTGGTGGTGCTTCCATTTTAATGATATCCTTTTTCTTTTCTTTTCTTAGGAATTTTTCAAACTTCTCGATAAAAGCATCATCTTCACTACTAGTGGATTCACCCTCTTGATTGCTATCATGATTTTGATCCTTGTCTTTAAAGAAATTTATTTTGACTCTTTTACTTAGATTTCATGTTTTTCAAGTCTTGCAAGTTCCGTCTCATATTCTTGAAGTTTTCCGAACAAAGTTGCGGAAGTCATCGTGGATAGATTCTTCTTCTCGGATATTGCCGTTACTTTTGGTTTCCATTCCCTGGTTAAAGATCTAAGTACTTTACGATTTGATTCATCATTAGTTAAAGTCTTACCAAGTGCTTTCAAATGATTTGTCAAGTGAACGAATCTCTTTTGCAAGTCAAGGATGGATTCTCCGGGCAACATTCGGAATAATTCGTATTCTTGACTCAAAGTATTCAATCTAGATCTTTTGACTTCGGCGGTTCCTTCATGAGTTTCTACAAGAGTGTCCCATATTTCCTTTACCGTTGTACATGCCGATACTCAAAAGAATTCATCCATACTAAGAGCACCTTGGAGAATATTGATTGCCTTTTTTTCAAAGAGAACTTTTTCTTGTCATCTTCATACCATGATGCTTTAGGATTTGATGATCCAACACCATTGACAACACATACCGGAGCAAATGGACCATTCTCAACAACATCCCATATTTCTTCTCCTTTCACTTCAAGATGAGCCTTCATGCAAATTTTCCAAAAGTCAAAGTATTCACCACAAAACAATGGAGGCTTATTATTGCTACCACCATCTCTATAGACCGTATTTTGATTTGCGGAAGCCATCTTGGATCTTTAGGAACAAGTTACCTATAACTTGCTCTGATGCCAATTGTAAGTATGAAATGCGCCTAAGAGGGGGCTGAATTAGGTGTTTAAAAATTTATCCAATTTTATGAATACTTGTTCTTATTTTTCTGGTTTGGTTCAAGAGTTTAGATATGTGCTTCTTTATTTCTTGGTTATGATTTATGATGAAAGCGATAAAGTGCAGAAAAGTAAAGAACACAAGGATGTATCCTGCACAGTCCGAGAGTACTCCAGTCCCTTTACAACATGCAAGAGATTTTCATATAGTTAGAATGATTGTACAGCCTATTCACACCAACGGTGAAGCCTACTATCTAACCTATAGAGATACCAAAGGCTCTTAACACCTTTAAGGTCTAACAACACTAAGTGCAAGAAGAACAATCCTCTTCAATGCACAACTTGCTTCCAACAATCCTGGTCAACAAGAATACAACAATAATGTATGATTTTTACAAGAGTTTTTGAGTTTGTAAGATTGTAGAACAATATCACTTTGAGTGATTTATCAATATACTTGATCTTCCCTTCCAATAACAATAATTCACAATGACTTAGAGATATAGCTTTCTCAAGATTTTCTGGTTTATGTAATGTGAAAGTATGCAGAAAATCTTATATGAAAGATGAACAGTTGAATGTGAATATTTGAAATTTGAATAAATTTTGATTGGAAGAGGTAAGAAATGAATTTGAAAATTTGAGTATTTATATGTTCATGGCACCTTTTAAGAATATCATAAGTCTCTTCATTTTAATCATGAACAAGTGCCAAGATTAGAGACAAACCTTTAGTGAAAGGGTGCATGAAATGGTGCATGCATGAATTCTGATTTTTCAAAAACGTGCAGGGTGCAATCGATTGCACCTATGTGCAAATCGATTGCACGAGCTCTAACAGAATGAAATTTCAAAAACATACAGTAAGCAATCTATTGCACCATTGTGCAAATTGATTGCACTTAGTTAAAAAGTGAAATTTTTTCAGCATGCAATCGATTGCACCATTGTGCAAATCAATTGCAACCTCAAACAAAAGAATTTTTAAGAAATTCATTCAGTATGCAATCGATTGCACCTTTATGCAAATCGATTGCACAGTAAGAAAATATAATTTTTGCTTTCAAACATAGTGAAATCAAATGTGTATGTCATGCAATCATGTTAGGAACTTTGAGCATCTAAAATTTAAGTATTTGTGAGGCATTGTTATTATACCTTGACATTTGATTTATTTGATGACTTGAGCCATTCCATTTTGCAACCAATCTAATTATGAAAGTTTGTCTTTTAATTGAGACTTTTTCCATTCTTTTGCCATGATCATTTGCTTCTAAAAATGTCTTCATCAAAACTAATATTTGGAGAGGCTTGATTTTACATGTTTTACCAAAATTAGTTTTTCCTAATGTTGTAAAATTTCTTCTAAGGTGGAGGTTTGTGAGATTTTTAATCTAACTCTAGTCTCTTTGAGGGTAGCTTCTTGGTTCGACAAAGATTAAGAATGCTGCCAAATTCTATACACAAGTTGATGTTGAAGTCCTACATGCTGTAGTCGAAGTACGCTCAAGCATGTAGTAGTCTAAATGCTAGGATTGTTAGCATATCGAATTGTGCCTGTTTGTTTAGTCCAATTATTTAAGTTGGTTTAGTAGCCTATAAAAAAACTAGTTCTCTCAGGTTGTTGAGAGAGATTGATTGTTGTTATTCATTTGTAATCTTTTAACCTTAATAGAGAAAGTGAATAGTAAAACAATTATAACCAATCATAATTTTTTCTTCTTTTTCCCACTTCTCTCTCTTTCGTAAAATCTTTTCATAAAATCTAATAGAATTTCTTGTGTTTGTTCAAAAAACTCAATCTTAGTTTTTATTTATTATTGACGACACTCTTCTTTCTCTAGTAGCCGTAGAACATTTGACTCTTTAGTCAGGAGTGCGAGAGCTAGATCCCGAGAACTCACACTTATGAATAAGTGGAATGTGGAATCTATAAGAGACATGACATATAAAGCTAATATCTTAAGGTTTTAAGTAACAATGTAATGTTGTTCCTTAAGGTTTTTAAGTAACAATCTTAAGGTTTTTTATTATTTTTTATTTTTGGATCATTGAATATGTTGTTCCCAATTTCTTCAGACTCCTCCTCAACAATGGGTGGGCCAAGCAAGAGATGGACAAACTAAACTCATATGATAATTTACTACTTATATTACTATTTACAATCATCGTAATTCAAAGAAGTGCCATACTCCATCAGATGATGGTCAAAGATATCGGATGCAAACTGATAATCACAAATACTATGTAGAATAGTAGTTTAGAAGATCACTTCAAAGATCTAACTAAATCATGTTCCACTATGACTAATGTTGTTAGTATCTACTATCTATTAGTATAATATGAGATTCTATATGAAATAAATACACCCGTACCCTATCAATGGTTTAAATTTCTCAATATTATTTCCTACTGCACACACAATAAATGCACAAAGCCAGCTTGAGACTAGCTTACACAAGTTACAGTCCTTACACAACGCCGTATGAATCAATAAATAATGCCTCCTCTCCTCAAAATAGCTTCACACTCAGACAAATATCATACAAACTTTATTTCTCAACATTTATTTCCTTCCCTTTTTTATGTCATCCTCACTTTGAGACCTTCCAAGTGTCCTCCAGAGTCTTTTCAAGTATGCTACAAAACAAATCAATAATAATGTGATTGTTCCAAAGGTCTAAAGTTTTGAATAAAACCATTTTTCTTTTTTGTAACATATTTATTACTTTGTTTGTTGCTGCATTTTGGTGTTTGGACTGAAGAAAAATGGGAAGGACACCTTGTTGTGACAAGATGGGGTTGAAGAAAGGTCCTTGGACTAGTGAAGAAGATGAAGTTCTTGTTAGTTATATCAAGAAAAATGGTGGCCATGGAAGCTGGCGTTCTCTCCCTAAGTTAGCAGGTTTTGTATATAGCTTCCCTTTTTTTTTTGAAGAAAACAGCTTTTGACATGCATGTCTATAAGCTGTTTTTCAACTTATTTTAAAAGCACAGTAAGATAGTTTAGAAAAAACAACTTATATGACAAACCCTTGTGTTAAGATGTATCTGAATCTAACTTTTCATTCACACAAAGTATGTATGCATATCTTTCTGAAATATGGTTTTTTTCTCTTTTGATTTTGTGTATTTGAAGTGATTTTTCTATGAAATACGCTAAGTGTTTGTTAAACAGATGAGTTTGATTGATTTTTTTGTGACCTTTTATTGGTTTGTACTTTTTACCTAACAAGTTATTATTAGGAAAACAATACTGAGAAGAGAAAGTTCCAATCTTGTTGGCTATGTTTGTTTGTTTTCAACATTCATGATGTTTTGCTGCTTTTGTAATACATGCTACTCACCATGATTCTAAATTGTTTGTTATTTTCTTATACATTATAACTTTTAATAAGTTAAGAGTTATAATGTATTTGACCACGATTTTCTACGATATCAAAGATTGCAAATACTACTGCGTTATAGAATTTATCGGCCATGTAACTTGTCTATTCGGTCAATACACAATTGTAAGTTTTTTTCTTTTGTTTTAGGCCTTCTTCGTTGTGGTAAGAGTTGCAGACTAAGATGGACGAACTACCTGAGACCGGATATTAAACGAGGCCCGTTTAAACCTGAGGAAGAAAAACTAGTCATACAGCTTCATGCCATTCTTGGAAATAGGTACTTTATTGAGTTCTCTTTAGACTTTGCTTCAACATATAAGTGTGCGTGCTAGTGTTACTGGCGTGTCTGGTGTTTGTATATGGATTTCTTGGTTCTTAGCATCCAACTATTGTGTCTATCGCATGTTAGTGTGATTCGAAGACACCAATGGCGTGTCTGGTGTCAGTATATGGATTTCTTGGTTCTTAGCATCCAACTATTGTGTCTATCGCATGTTAGTGTGATTCGAAGACACCAATGGCGTGTTTGGTGTCTGTATATGGATTTCTTGGTTCTTAGCATCCAACTATTGTGTCTATCGCATGTTAGTGTGATTCGAAGACACCAATGGCGTGTCTGGTGTCTGTATATGGATTTCTTGGTTCTTAGCATCCAACTATTGTGTCTATCGCATGTTAGTGTGATTGAAGACACCAACGCGATACTTATACATATTTTACATTCTGTTCTTTCTATTTTCTTAAATTATTACAAGTATCTATGTGTTAGTATCAGTATCGTGTTTGATGTCGATTTTCTTCAAGGCTATACTCTAAGAGTTTTCAATAAAATGAAACAATTTCACAGGTGGGCTGCAATAGCTTCTCAGCTACCAGGAAGAACAGACAACGAGATCAAGAATTTATGGAACACTCACTTAAAGAAACGTCTCATAAGCAAGGGAATTGATCCACAAACTCATGAACCAATATCCTCATCACACTACTACCCAATTTCCAAATCAAATTCGTCTATCGCCACTCGCCACATGGCTCAATGGGAAAGTGCAAGACTTGAAGCAGAAGCAAGGCTCTCAAAGGATTCACCTTTATTCAATAACAACAATACTCCTTTAGCAAGCAACAAATCTGATTCTGACTATTTCCTTAAGATATGGAACTCTGATGCTGGACAATCTTTTCGCGCGGTTCGTAAATCAGACGCAGACGACGACGATGATGATAAAACTAGGTGCATAAGTTCAATGTCTCAAGAAGGGTCATCTTGTAATAACAACAAATGTGGATCTGTTTCTGCTACTACTACTACAGCAACTGATTTGGCTTCTTCAACTCTTGCAAGCAATGTGAAGGAAGATTTTGAATGGAGAAACTACAAATTATTTAATCATATAGGTTGTGATGATTCATCAAGCTCTAATGATCTTGAAGACTCTTCTGACACTGCATTGCAGCTTTTGTTGGATTTTCCTTCTAACAATGACATGAGCTTCTTAGAATGAAGCTTTCCTTTAGCACTCTTTTGTATGATGCTTTGGCTAATTTTGTAAACACTAAGTAGTTTTTTCTATGTAAGCAAGCCATTGGAGATGTATGAGAAGATTGATCGTGTAGTAATTTAGCTATATTTTGTAATTGTGGAATTTTAGGTTGTTAGGCTTATGTCTCACAATTATGTATCCATGTCTGCTATACTCTATATTTGATGGGACAGAAGAATTTATTGGATGCACATGGGTATGTATTGAATAATGGAGAACCATTGAACCAAATAGAATTTCTAAAATCAAATATGTTGGACCATAATTATGATAGGAGCCATTCATCATCACAAATGTCTAGTAATCACACATGTGATTTGGACATTACATTTTACTGAAAATCTTTAGACATTGGGTATATGGAGGAATTTACTCTACATTTCTTTTTCATTCAACATAAATTTTGACTAGATATTTTTCTACTCCTTAAATCTTAAAAAAATCTACATTTTGATAAAGATTGTCATTTGAATTTTAAAATCTAGAGTATGCTTTTGTAACTCTTGGATTCTAGAATCATAATTTTTTATATCAAACGAAATTCAACATGTTATAAGTCAAACACCCATAATATATTATTGTGAAATCAAGCCTCTCCAAATATTAGTTTTGATGAAGATAAATTTAGAAGTAAATGATCATAGCAAAAGAATGGAAAAAGTTTCAAGTAAAAGTCACAACATCATGTTCAAATTCAAGCAATTACATTTCAAAGTTAAAGCATCATGTTTCAAGGCTTTCGATTCAAGTTATTGCATTTCAAGAAGGTATAATGATAATATTTACCCTAACTAAAGTCTTAGATGCTCAACTAATCAAGCATTCATTGCATAACTTATCCATGCCCATAAAACAAATGTCTTAGTCAAATTTCTCAAGTTTTTATTTGTGCAACCGATTGCTACATTAGTGCAATCGATTGCTCACTCAAGTTTTTCAAAAATATTGCCTAAAAATTGAATGATGTTTTTTCGTCTTATTTGTGCAATCAATTTCTGTTTTAGTGCAATCGATTGCTCACTGAAGCATTTTCAAAAATATTGTCTAAAAATAGTTTGCTGAATTTGTGTCTTATTTGTGCAATCGATTGCTGTTTTGGTGCAATCGATTGTTGTTTTGGTGCAATCAGTTGCTCACTGAAGAATTTTGAAAAAATATAGCTGTTGGCACTCGTGCAATAGATTGTTGTTTTTATGTAATCGATTGCACCCTGAACGAAATTGAAAAACAGTCCCAATTTTTTACACTTCTTCATACACCATTTCATGAAACCTTTTTCATTTAATCTTGGCAATTGTTCATGATTATTTTGCATAAATTTATGATGTTTCAAAGGGGTGTTATGAACATATATATACATCAAATTTCAAATCATTCTTCACCTCTTCCAATCAAATTTGTATAATTTCAAAATTCATATTTCAAGTTTCTAACTTTCATTCAAGAAATTTTCTGCGCAATTTTACATCATATAAAACAGAAAATTCCTTGAGCAATCTATCCCTTTAGTGGTTGTGAAATATTATCATTGAAAGAAAGATCAATTTCATTGATAAATCACTCTACGTGATAATCATCCTATAAACTTATCTATTCAAAATACTTGTTGTATTCATATCTTATTTTTCAGAATTGTTGAAAATAAGATTGTTGTATTCTATACTTGTTTTCCAGGATTGTTGGAAACAAGAGTCATTAAGAGAGGATTGTTCTCTTAGTGTACTTAGTGAAAATCCAAGAGGATTGTTCTTGGTGGTTTTATTGTTAGAGGATTGTAGGAGAAGTCTTGGTATATGGTTTGTATAGAGGTCTAACAATAGTGAAATCTCTTTCGTGTTGAAAGGGGACTGGAGTACTCTCGGATTGTGAGGGGAACCAGGATACATTCTTGTGTTCTTTACTTTTCCGCATTTATCACTTTCATCATATCATAATCAGAAAATAAATTTTATACACCAAACCAGAAAAATAAGAACAAGTATTCATAAAACCGATAAAATTTTTAAAGTCCTAATTCATCCCCTCTTAAGAGCACTCTGAACTTACAATTGGTATCAAAGCAGGTTATAGATAACACGCTCCTATTGATCCAAAATGGCTTTTGCAGATCATAATCTAGTTTTTAAATATGGTGGTAGTAACAAAAAGCCTCCATTATTTTGTGGTGAATACTTTAATTTTTGGAAAATTCGCATGAAGGCTCATCTTGAAGCGCAAGGAAAAGTAATATGGAATGCTATCCAAAATGGTCAATTTAATCCAACATGTGGTGTCAATGATCTTGGAACACTAAAGCCTAAAGCATAATGGGATGATGACGATAAGAAAAATGTTCTCTGTGACAAGAAGACAATCAATCTTCTTCAAGGTGCTCTTTGCATGGATGGATTCTTTCGTATCTCCGCATGTACAACGAAAAAGGAAATATGGGATATATTGGTAGAAACTCATGAAGGAGCCGATGAAGTTAAAAGATCTAGATTGAATACTTTGAGTCAAGAGTACGAGTTATTCCGAATGCAGCCCCGAGAATCAATCCTCGACTTGCAGAAAAGATTCGTGCATTTGACAAATCATTTGAAAGCACTCGGTAAGACTTTAACTAACAATGAATTAAATCTTAAAGTACTTAGATATTTAACCAGGGAATGACAACCAAAAGTAACAGCAATATCCGAGAAGAAGAATCTATCCATGACGACTTCCGCAACTTTGTTCAAAAAACTTCAAGAATATGAGACGGAACTTACAAGACTTGAAAAACATGAAATCCAAGTAAAAGATTCAAAAGACATTGCTTTAAAGACAAGGATAAAAAATAAAGATAGCAATCAAGAGGAAGAATCCACTAGTAGTGAAGATGATGCTCTTATCATGAAGTTTGAAAAATTCCTAAGAAAAGAAAAGAAAAAGGAAATCTTTAAAATGGAAGCACCACCAAGGAATATTAAATGCTTTGAATATGGAGAAAAAGGTCATGCCAAAAGTGAATGTCCTACACTTGAAAGGAAGAATAAACACTTCAAAGGAAAGAAGGACAAAAGGCCAAAGAAAGCATATGTAGCATGGGATGATAATGAAATAAGTTCATCATCAGATAAAGAACATGCAAATCTTGCATTAATAACAACGCATCTGTAATACAGTGGGAGAACTGACTTTGGAATTTGTTTTGCTTTTGATCGCAAATGTTGCGGATAGCAAGAGTCACCACCGACTTTTCTTTTATCCAATTAAGGGAAGGTGAAAAGAACAGAAAAAGACCTTCGTTAGATTCTGAGTAAGGGAGAAGGTTATGAAAAGGGAAGGTATTAGCACCCCTTTTCATCCGTAGTTATCTACGGGCTCTTAGTTGCTTTAGCTCATCTTTAAAATTTGCTTTCTGTGTGTGTGTTTGAAAATGTTTTTGAAAAGGCATTTCGCTTTAACTTCGTATTGATTCACGCTGGAATGTATACGAAGTGTTTGGAAACGTTTCGTTTTTGAAAAGTGTTTTAACTTTGACAAAAGTGTGAGGTGCGAAAAGTATTTTGATAGAGCAAGCAACTAAAAGTCTTATTACCTACTCAGAACGGTCGTTTCTGTGTTATTTTACTTTCCTTTAGAATAGTTCTATCCATACCATTAGTTGGTAGGTAACCCTATTCGTTGGATGTAGAGGGATATTCGAAGGGACATCAGATGGTCATAGAAGGCAACTTGTAGGAGTATCCTAGCACATTCGAAGGGACGATCATCACTTTTCATAGGCAACAATCGAGGGACGAGATCATGTTTTTGTAGGCCACGTCGAGGGAGTATGATCTTTGTATCGAAGGGACTATGATGATATGTTTGTAGGCAACGGTGCTAGGATACCTCTACGTTCGAGGGACTTGACCATTTATATTCGAAAGACAACGAGAGAGAATACTCTAGGGGGTGCATGTGTGAAGAGAGTGTGTTGAATTCATATATGTTATCTTGCAATTAGAAGTGATCTACGTTCGTTTTTATCTTGCCATACACGCTTAGTTACTAGCAGTTTATATGGTGCGGAAAGTAAATTGCAGAAAGTAAAGTGCGGAAAGTAAATCCTACGCTATTACATGGCTTTGGGGCAATTACATAATATAGGAGTGCGGAAAGTAAATCCTAATTAAACTATTACATCCCATGAGCAGTTACATAATATGGAAAAAGAATGCGAGAAAATTAATCCTAACTATTACAACCTGGAAGCAGATACATAATAATCGGAAAAAGAAAAGAAATTTGCATAAGAGAAAATATGTTAGTAAAAAAAAGATGTTTGAGTTAGGAAAAAGTTTTTAGGTTAGTAATCCTAATTAGATGATAGAACAATTTTTTTGGGAATTTTCTGGATTGGTTTTAGTAAGGAAAAACAATTAAAAGTCAAATGGTTAATTAACAATTAATTAAAATATGCATGCAAAAATATTAATTTTTATGCTAAAAATTAAATAAATATTTTTCTGACCTAAATGCAAAAAGAAAACATTTTTTGGTGATTTTTTAATGCATTAGAAAATTATTTGAAGAGAAATTAAATTAAAAGGAAAAATATGAAGAAAATAAGAAAAAGAGTTAGTTTTGCAAAAGTGTAAAAAATAGGTGACAATGTCAGGGATCGAACCGAGAACATCCCTCTCACACGCGCGCGCCTCTACCACTAGACCATCCTGCATTTGGTGTTAGTGATATGAAACAAAAACGTTTTAAAGGAAATTGAATTCTGAATGCCAGATCACGCGCCAAAACTCCATCGTCTTCCTCATTTGAAATTTTAAACACAGGCTTTTACCTACGGTTTTTGCCCGTAGCAAAAGCCTATAGCGACGGCTTCGTTCGTCACTAAAACCCCTGCATATTTTCAAAATCACATACAAGCAATATAAATTCATGGTGAGTAAATGGATCGATTCGGTTTGACCTCCTGAGCATGATAGTACCACTGGTTTTGGCTAATTTTATCTAAAACACAAAGCCCTAATTCGACCTTCAAAACCTAACAATGGTGGATTCCAATTCCTGTACTCAAAACGCAATTAACCAATGCAGAAAGCTTCGAAACTTCATTCTAAACACGAACAAACAATCAAAACATGTTAAATATGCATGAAAATCAAAAATTGAATTTGAAATATTTGAACCAAACCGTGATCTGGAATTCGTGATTCTGGAGGTATTGTTGGCTTGTGAGTATCTGGAATGGATCAGAGGACCTCTAGGAATGTGTTTGAGTGCTTAGAATTGGTTGAATTCGACTGAAACCCTGGCTGCCAATTGCTTGTATCACACGGATTTTTTGAGGTTGGGTAGGGTTCTTGGAGGCAAGGATTTCGTTTTTTGTGCTTGTGGATGCATTGTGTACTTATAGTAGAGTGAATTAGGTCAAGAATCATGAAGAAATTATGTGCCAATCAATGAGAAAATATTTGATTTGGTATGAAACTAAATATTGCCTTTTTTGATCAAATCTCGTTCAATTCCTTTGTCAATCAATGCAATTTCGAAATTGACAGCTTGTATGGCTTTCTTGGATCTCAAGAATGATAGAAAAATCCACTTTGCAATTAATTTTTATTTTCTATCTTTTATTTTAATTAAATTGGCTTTTTAAATGATTAAAAATCCAAAATAAATAGAAAATAAAAGATAAATCCATGGCCTTGGGCTTGGAGGTTCCAAATCAGCTAAGGAACATGTTTGAATCAAGAAAAGTTAGACCCATTTGCAAAGTTTTTGATTTTGTCAAGTATTTCTCTTTGTGCACCTCCTCAAAAATGCTCAACTTGTGCAAGGTGTATCTTGCTCAATTTTTAACATTTTTTGGTGTTCTTGGACTTTTTAGAAAGCTCAAGATGTCTTATAAACATCCTTTTTTGTTTCATATTCATTGGAGTTTCCATGCTCATAAACACTTCTTTACAAAAAGATGACTTTTTGTTGACTTTTAAAATGACATGTAATGTTTTGATCCATAACTTCCAAATGAAGCATTTTCTGCCCACGCTTGTGAGACATGAAGTTGTAGAGAATTGAATTCTCTTCAAAATGAGCTATGGTGGAAAAATTTCTGATAAAGTATGTGAAAGTTATGTCTGGTCAAAGTTCTGTTGACTTTTGTCTAAGAAAGCCCAATTTGGAAACTTTGACTTTTGATCAATTCTTGACTTTTCTTGATGAATCATGATCAACCCTTGATCAAATGATGAATATCACTTCACAATATTGATGTTGACCAAAAATTATGAAGCTTGACTGTATGTTGACCACAGTTAACTTTTTGTCCAATACAACTGATTTTCAACCATCTGAGCAATTGTCTAAGGAAACTTGGCTTGTAAGGCTTGAAACTTGACATGGAGATTCTTTGAAGCATATAATGAGGCATGATGACCATTGGAAGTGTTAGAGGCTCTCCTTGATTTGAGAATGGCCAAACCCTAGTTTGGGTTAATTGCTTAGGAGAGGGTTTGTCTGATCAACCCTTGTGAAATCTTTGAGCATGGATATGTGAAATGTCTTGAGAAGCAGGAGGGCAAATTTTGGGGTATGATTGTATCATTCCGATGTTGAAGAAGAAGAAGTTAGTAATGAAATATCTTCTTATGATAATGATTCTTTAAATTCTTTTAATGAATTACTTAATGAATGTAAGATTTTGTATAAAAATGTGTCAACTAAAAAGAAACTTATATCATCTCTTGAAGAAAAGATTGACATCATGGAAAAATATTTTCAAATTGAAAAACAAAATTTTCTTGAAAAAGAAAAACAAAATCTTACATGCAAAGAGTGTGAATCATTTTATTTCCAAATTGTCCAATTAAAAAGGGTTCTTGAAAGATATGAAAAGGGACAAATTGTATTGGATAATTTCCTTATAAAATAAAGATTTTCAAATGATAAAAGTAGTCTTGGTTATTCAAAAGTTAACAAACCATGTACTAGTAAAACTATCTTTGTTAAGGCAAGTGACCACTCCAATAAGTAAAAAGTGAATAAAGAAAAAAAAGTTCATTATTATCCAAAAAAGAAAAGATTTGTTAAGAATAAATCTTATCCTCCTAGATATAGAAATAATTTTGAACCTACTTGCTTTTATTGTGGTATTGTTGGCCGTACACCTAATGCTTGCTATGTTAGAAACCTTAGCATGGAAAATCATTATTATGTGTGGGCTAAGAATGGAACTAACTATAATGGACCCAAAGCACATAGGGTACCAAATTAAACTTAATTTTTTTTGTAGGTTTTCTTGGAGACCACTTAAAATTTATGGTATCTTGATAAGTGGTGGTTCTAAGCTTCTTGACGGGAGACATAAACTAACTTTTAAATCTAGTTTTAAAGTCCAAGGGTTGTTTCAAATATGGGGAATACCTTAAAGGAATAATTCTTGGCATAATCAAAGTTGGAGCACTCTAACTTTCACATCCATTGAAGATATACTTTATGTTGAAGGACTAAAGCAAAATCTACTAGAAATGCAACTTTGTGACAAAGGTTTCAAGTTTCTCAAAGATGAATGTTTGATGAAGTCATTCACATGAGGTAAAACTCATAAGTATAAACAGTTTTTATTTTCAAAATTTTATAATATACTTTATAAGTCTCTTCCCATCCTTTTTGCTAATGACAAAGGGGGATGAGATATATATGTGTATGTTTATGCTTGTATCTAACTATTGTAGCTATAAAGATGTAAAATTATCTCGAATCAAGGGAGAGCTTTGATTTAGGGGGAGTTATCAAAGATATGAGGAGCATTCACATAAGAGATTCTCATTTATTCTAAATATTCAAGCATCTCAACTTTCAATGGGTTTTCATAATCAAAAAGGGGGAGAATGTGAAATCAATCCTATCCAAATATTAGTTTTGATGAAGAAAAATTTAGAAGCAAATGATCATAGCAAAAGAATGGAAAAAGTTTCAAGTAAAAATCAAAGCATCATGTTCAAATTCAAGTAATTACATTTCAAAGTTAAAGCATCATGTTTCAAGGTTTTGGATTCAAGCTATTGCATTTCAAGAACGTATAATGATAGTATATCCCTAACTAAAGTCTTAGATTCTCAAGTAATCAAACATTCATTGCATAACTTATCCCTGCCCATAAAACAAATGTCTTAGGCAAATTTCTCAAGTTTTTATCTACGCAATCGATTGCTACATTAGTGTAATCGATTGCTCACTCAAGTTTTTCAAAAATATTGCCTAAAAATTAAATGCTGTTTTTTCGTCTTATTTGTGCAATTGATTGTTATTTTGGTGCAATCGATTGCTCACTAAAGCATTTTAAAATTTTTTGTCTAAAAACAGTTTGCTGAATTTTTGTCTTATTTGTGCAATCGATTGTTGTTTTGGTGCAATCAGTTGCTCACTGAAGAATTTTGAAAAAATATAATTGTTGGCACTCGTGCAATAGATTGTTGTTTTTGTGCAATCGATTGCACCATGAACGAAACTGAAAAATAGTCCCATTTTTTTACACCTCTTCATACACCATTTCATGAAACCTTTTTCATTCAATCTTGGCAATTGTTCATGATTATTTTGCATAAACTTATGATGTTTCAAAGGAGTGTTATGAACATGTATATAGATCAAATTTCAAATCATTCTTCACCTCTTCTAATCAAATTTGTATAATTTTAAAATTCACATTTCAAGTTTCTAACTTTCATTCAAGAAATTTTCTGCACAATTTTACATCATATAAAAAAGGAAAATTCCTTGAGAAATCTATCCCTTTAGTGTTTGTGAAATATTATCATTGGAAGAGAAGATCAATTTCATTGATAAATCACTCTAAGTGATAATCATCCTATAAACTTATCTATTCAAAATACTTGTTGTATTCATATCTTATTTTTTAGAATTGTTGAAAATAAGATTGTTTGTATTGTATACTTGTTTTCAAGGATTATTGAAAACAAGAGTCATTAAGAGAGGATTGTTCTCTTAGTGTACTTAGTGAAAATCCAAAAGGATTGTTCTTGGTGGTTTTATTGTTAGAGGATTGTAGGAGAACTCTTAGTATAGGGCTTGTACAAAGGTCTAACAATTGTGAAATCTCTTTTGTGTTGAAAGGGGATTGGAGTACTCTCGGATTGTGAGGGGAACCAGGATACATCCTTGTGTTCTTTATTTTTCCGCATTTATCACTTTCATCATATCATAACCAGAAAATAAAGAATCAGTTATACTATTTCATACACCAAACTAGAAAAATAAGAACAAGTATTCATAAAACTGATAAAAATTTTAAAGTCCTAATTCACACCCCTCTTAGGCGCACTCTGAACTTACAATTATGAATATTTAAAAACATCAATTAAACACAAACAAGATCATAGATCACACAAATTAGATACTTTTTCATCCGGGTTAGCAACAAGATCATTATGATTGGGCGTGAGTGAGAATAATAGTTTTATATGCACGACAAATGAACCAAACAAATAATTTTATACAAATTCCTATGCACTATAATCCACATAAAATGTAAGTTCAAATTGATTTAGTGGTTAGTCTAGAATGAACAAAGCAAGTCGTCAATAGTTCGACTCCATTTATAGAATCTATTTTCACTTGATAATAAGTCTAGCTACCAATATTTTAATTTAAAATTTTATTTTGAGAGGAAGAGGGAGAGGGAGAGAGAAGGAGAAGGAGAGGGAAAGGGAGATATATATATATATATATATATATATATATATATATATATATATATATATATATATATATATATATTAAGGGAGATTTAGTTCGCTTATTCGGTGATAAAAAAAATACTTATTTATACTATTTGAGATGTTATTCTAAATATTAAAATGAATTTAATAATTTTTCTAACTCATAAAATCAAAGGTTTTTAAGTTATTTTTTTAAGATTACTTTTTATATTAGAATATCTTTTAACAAATTATTAAAATTTATGTTACATTATAATAGATACTTTAACTTTTTAAATTAAGATACATTATTATTTATTTGAAAGAAATATCACTGTTAGTTATTTTGTAGTACTCTAATCAAATGTAATATATTGAGTAATTATTCAACTTTAACATTTGTTTATTTTTTAAATTAATAAAAAAATGAGCACACCATATTAAATATTTGTTTTTGATTTAGAGATTGAATATGGACTAATGATAGATAAATTGATTTCTGATAGCGACTTTAAGAGTCTATCGGGTTAACTAACTGCAAGTGCACAGTCTAATTGCGTAGTTTTAAAAGATATCGAACCCACTAATTAAACTAATGTTATCTATTGTTACTATGTAAAGTTAAGACGAATAATTCTCTTGGATTAATGAGAATTAATACTAAACTAAAACTAATTGGAAAACATTATGATAGCGAGAGATTCAGAATGTGTATCTCGTGTATCTCAAGGACTCTGTAACTTATTGGCTTGTAATGACCTTAGAATGGTGTTTAGTAGGAAATATCAATTTAAAAACAATATCTCACACTCTCGTGGTTTTAAAGAAAGTCACGTTCCTTAAGCATGAGATTTTTCTCTCGCTCGCCAATTCTTATCAAGGAACGTGTTTTGAAAACTGAACAAGTTCTAATCGATGCCTAAAGCGCTCTCGCTCTCTTTAGGAATCGATTCCCCATTCATACTATCTGGTTTGACGCCCACGCTATCGCAGTGCCGACTCGAACCTTAGTTAATTTCTTACTCTCGTGACAAAATCATGTTAAATAACCTCTTAGTCTCGTGACAAGGCTATTTAAATTAAGTTTAAGAAGCAATTGAAGGCTAAGAAAACACTTAGAAGGGGGGGGGGGGGTTGAATAAGTTTTTCCTCTTTTAATTTTCCTTTATATAGCAACAAACTAAACACACATTTATTTTTATCCTGGTTCGTTTGAAACTCAAACTACTCCAGTCCATCCGCCAAGGTGATTTTGCCTCTCTCAATGAGGAATTAACTCACTATAATCAGAACTGATTACAATTGCACAATCAACTGTTGTGACTAACAAACAATTCACAAGCCAACTGCAAGTGACTAACACCTCTAAGACTCTCTGTTACCTAGAAATTTCTAAATATGTTTAAGGACATATGTTAGGTAAATTTCCCTACAAGTTAAGGGCCGATCTTGAACGGATATAGTTTCCTTGGGTCTAATTCATAAAATCAAGTTAAAGATATCAAGAATATATCGACCAAGCAGACGAACTAGGAAACCAATCCATTCAATTAAAGAATCGAATAAACTTGAGAAAGTCGAAATTCGCAACAGCCAGAAGAGACAAACACAAGACAAACGTGTCGAAGATGAACCACATCGACTAGGAGGATAAAGAAGGACTATTGGTCGATTCGACATGTTATGGGTTGTGTGAAGGAGTTGGTCGAAGTTTAGATACTTGACTGAGTCGGGAGACATGGCGAATAATGAAGGCCTAAGGGTAAAATATTTCGCTTCGTCCCTGACTAAAGCTGCCTTCACATGGTTTACTACATTGCCCCTTGATTCTACCGACTCATGGTCGAAGTTAGAAAAACTTTTCCATGAGAAATTTTATGAGGGGCATTCGAAAATTAGTTTGGTCGAATTATCAAACATTAAGAGAAAATTTTCTGAAACCATAGACGACTATTTGAACAGGTTTAGATCCCTAAAAGCAAGGTGCTTTACCCAAGTACCTGAACATGAACTTGTTCAAATGGCTACTGGGGGTTTGGATTACTCCATTAGGAAGAAAATAGATCCAACCTTCGTCAAGGGTATGTCACAATTAGCTGACAGGATTAGACACCTTGAGCGCCTTCGACTAGAAAAAGTCGGGCATACTAAAGCTAAAGCTAAGAAAGAGAGAGTAGCCTATGTCGACTATGATGGTACACATCCCACATACGAAGCCGACTACATGTCGCCGACTGAGGAAGATGTAGATGTAGCTGAGTTAAAATCAGGGCCTGCATATGAATGTCAATCATTGTTTCCTGCCAAAGGGAAAATCCATGCTGTCGAAATTAGTTCGAAAATCCCTGCAAAAACTTATACTTTTGACGTTAGTAAATGTGAGGAGATTTTTGATTTATTAGTTAAAGATTGTGAAATTCTAGTACCCCCAAATGCTAAATTACCACCATTAGAACAAAGACAGAAGAGAGGTTTTTGCAAATATCATAATTATCTTGGTCACACAACCTCTGAATGTTTTCTTTTCAGGGACCTGGTTCAAAAATCACTGCAAGAGGGTCGCTTGAAGTTTGCTGTGAGGAAATAGAAGATCGACACCGAACCTTTAAGACAAGAAGAGGCTCTGCTTGCTAAGCCTGTCGACATCAACATGGTGGATGTCACCGAAGTTCCTGACAACTCCATGCTTGAGGAAAGCACCGACGAAAGTCCGAACGTCAAGTTAACTGACGTTTATCCAAGGGACGATGAAGATCTGCTGAGTTTTCTTTATCGGTGCACGAGTAAGGGTGCATAAGTCGGCTTGTGCCCCAAATGCAACGCTTTAACTGATAGAGTCATTGCTGAGAATTTCCAAAAATTGCAGCTGGAGAGAGGAAGGATCCAGTGGAACAAAAGATATCCTAGGAAGTCATCTCAGACTAGGCCAAAGACCTTCGTTCCGTTGGCTGCTGCACCAAAAGGGACTTGGATTAAGCCCTAAATGGCCACAGGGCCCTCAAGTGTTGTTGGTGCTATGAGGGATGCGAAAGGAAAAGCCCCTATGAGCTATCGATTGGAAGTGAGTTCTGAAAAGAAAAGCCATGTGTCTGAAATCTACATAGCCAAAAATCCTATGAGTCGAACTCAGTGGAGGCGATTCCATATAAAGAAGCAGGCTGGAAGACAAGCCGCTGCTGCCGCTAAGAAAATTGTTGTCGGTAAAGATAAGAATCCACGACGATACAAAGAAAAGGTCGACTCTGCTGTAAAGCAACAGATTAAAGAGCTTGTCAACAAACCAGACGACAACGGTTCCGATGAGGCAACTGGAGATTTCACCTCTGATTCAGAAGAAAGCCTTGACATTCTAGTCAATGTTGTATCCATACTCCCTAAGGAGTATAATATCCCGACGGAAGTGGAAAACACTGATGATGTTGATGCTGCTGAGATGGATTTACACAAGCCAACCTGTTACTTAGTAATGAACAATGACTCTATTGAGAGCCAAGATTCCTTTTTTGAGAGGCCCGACATGGCTATGAGGTGCCATCTGAAGCCTTTATTGATTAGGGCGAAAGTCGAAGAAACTGCCATTAATAAAGTGTTAGTGGATTGTGGCGCTACGGTCAATATAATGCCACATCGCATACTGAAAAAGATCGGTAAATTCGACACCGACATAAGGTCTCACAACGTAGTCCTGTCGGACTACGAAGGCAGAACTAAAACTACCATGGGGGTGATCCAGGTAGACATCACAGTCGGCTCAGTCACTAGACCGACAATATTTAAGGTTATTCAAGGAAGGCCAAGTTACAATCTGCTGGTAGGCAGAGAATGGCTACATGGAATTGGCGTTGCGTCATCTTCCATGCATCAACGCCTAATAATTTGGCGAGAAAACGACATAGTGGAAAGTATCAAGGCCGACCAAGGTTACCTTATGGCAGATATTAATAATGTCGGCCAAAATTAGTTTGACAGAAAACTGGCTAACATCGCTCCTTGTCAGCCAGCAAAGGAAATGTATGCCAACTTGAATGAGGCATTTGTTTCCTTAAAACTACACGAAACCCATAGTTTTGTGTGGGATGTGGAGTCTCTGGAGGATTCTTACGCAGAGGAACCTGTGTTGACAGGCTGGGGAAACAATCACGACAATGATGTCTGAGCTAGAAGCTCAGAAAAGGATTTTGGTGTACATTGCCGAAAACAAGATGCAGCCACAATATCCTTTAGAAGAAATCGACCTTGGCGCCGAGGGTGATAAAAGACCAACTTATATTAGCGCCAACATCGACCAAAAACTCAGATTTGAGGTAATATCTTTACTGAAAGATTTTAAAGATTGTTTTGCTTGGGACTATAACGAAATGCCAAGTTTAAACAGGGAATTGGTCGAGTTGAAGTTACCAATAAAAGCTGGGAGAAAGCCAGTGAAACAAACACCTTGAAGTTTTGCCCCTGCAATTATGTCGAAGATCAAGGAGGAAATAAAAAGACTCCTCAAAAGCAAGTTCATCAGAACTGCAAGGTATGTCGAATGGTTGGCCAATATTGTGCCAGTCATTAAAAAATGGAAAGCTAAGAGTGTGCATTGACTTTAGAGACTTACATGTTTCCACTCCTAAAGATTAATATGCTATGATAGTGGTTGAAATGCTAGTCGATTTGGCCGCTGGTTTTGAATATTTAAGTATGCTTGATGGTTATGTTGGTTATAACCAAATTTTTATTGCAGATGATGACGTGCCGAAGACGGTGTTTCGTTGCCCCGGGGCATTAGGCACCTATGAATGGGTGGTCATGCCATTCGGCTTGAAGAATGTCGGAGCAACATATCAAAGGGTAATGAATTCTATGTTCCATGACTTTATTGAAGATTTCATGCAGGTTTACATCGATGATGTTGTCATTAAGCTGAGTGGTAAATCAACACACTTGGAACATCTTCGGAGATCTTTCAAACGAATGCGAAAATATGGATTAAAAATGAATCCATTAAAGTGTGTTTTTTGTGTGCAGGCAGGAGATTTCCTTGGTTTTGTGGTACATAAAAGGGCATTGAAATCAATCAAAGCAAGACCAAAGCTATCATGGACGTCAAACCACCGTCGACCAAAAAGGAACTTCAGTCTTTGTTGGGTAAAATAAACTTTCTGAGGAGATTCATATCCAACTTAAGTGGCAAAACTAAAGCGTTTTCACCACTGCTTCGACTGAAGAATGAAGAGTTCATCTAGCAAAAGGAGCATCGAGAGGCTTTCAAAAAAATCAAAGAATATTTGATGAAGCCTCCTATATTGGCACCTCCACTTAGAAATAAGCCTATGAGGTTGTACATAGTAGCCTCAGAATCGACTATAGGAAGCATGATAGTTCAAGAAAATGACAATCATGTCGAAAGACTTATGTATTATCTTAGTCGAATGTTAAATGGTCCTGAAACTAGGTATAGTGATATAGAAAAGCTATGCCGTGTCTGTATTTTTCTTGTATCAAACTGAAGCAATACATAAAGCCAGTTAACGTGTATGTTTCCTCTCATTTCGATATTATTAAACATATGTTGTCTAAACCAATTTTGCACAGTCGAATTGGTAAATGGGCTTTAGCTTTAACTGAATATTCCCTAACATACTTGTCTTTAAAAGCAATAAAAGGGCAAGTAGTGGCATATTTTCTGGTCGATCATTCTTTGGTCGCTATGCCACAAAATTTTGTCGAGCTAGTGCCTTGGAAATTGTATTTCGACGGTTCTAGTCACAAAAATGGTGCAGGGATAGGAGGAATCATAATTTCTCCCAATGGAATTCCAACAGAGTTCAAGTACACCATTGACGGTATATGCACGAATAATGAGGCAGAATATGAGTCCCTAATAACTGGACTTGAAATGTTGCTAGAATTGGGGGCAAGGAATGTCGAAATTATGGGGGATTCTGAATTTGTAATCAAGCAAGTATCAAAAGAGTATAGGTGCGTTAAAGAAAACCTAATCATGTACTTTGTGATATCCATAAGATTACTAAAACGTTTCGAACAAGCAAGCATTCGACATATACCTCGACGGGAAAACCAAGAAGCTAACAATTTGGCAAAAGAAGCTTCAGGATACAAGAAGAATGAAGATGAAGAACCTATTCAAGTAAGGGAAAAAGTTCGAGCTACTTTTTTATCTCCTTCAGATTTGTCAATTATAAAATTAGGTGCAACAGATACCGAAAATTTTGAAATTTTAACAATTGATAATGTGCAAGACAATGACTGGCGTAAACCTATGGTTGATTATTTACGCTCTCCTACGGGTTTGACAGATCGTAAAATAAAATATCATACCCTAAGTTTTTTTTAATCGAAAATGAATTGTTTAAGAAAATTGTTGAAGGAGTATTACTCAAATGCCTAGGAGAAAGTGAGGCATACGTAGCAGTGTCGAGTGTGCATAGTGGAGCATGCGGTGCGCACCAAGCTGGGCACAAGATGAAATGGATGTTGATACTGGCCTTCAATGTTGAAAGATTGCATTGAATTTTCCAGAGGATTCCAGGAATGCCAAATGCATGGGGGCATCCAACACATGCCTGCAAGCGAATTGCATGCTATTATAAAACCTTGGCCATTTAGAGGATGGGCTTTATATGTGATTAGGGAAATGAATCCAGGATCGTCAAAATAGCAGAGGTACATTTTAGTCGGCATTGATTATTTCACAAAGTGGGTGGAGGCCGTAGCGCTAAAAAATGTCGACCAAGAGGCTGTGATTGATTTTATACAAAATCATATTATGTGTCGGTTTGGGATTCCTGAAACAATCATAACCGACCAAGGAACAGTGTTCACGGGGTGAAAAATGCAAGAATTTACAAAAGAGGTTGGAATAAAACTTTTAACGTCCACCCCTTATTATGCTCAGGAAAATGGCCAAGTCAAAGCTGCCAATAAGGTAATAACTAGCCTGATTAAGAAACATGTGGGCAAAAAGCCAAGAAATTGGCATCAAACGCTAGACCAAGTCTTATGGGCATGTAAAATGCCTCCTAAGCAACCCCATTTCGACTGGCATATGGCCATGATGTTGTATTGCTAGTAGAAATACACGTTCAACCGGTAAGGATTCAACGACAACATGAAACACCATATGAAGACTATTGGAGTATGATGACTGACGAGTTAGTCGACTTAGATGAAGAAAGGATGTTGGCTCTTGATGCAATAAGGAGAAAAAAAGACAAGGTGGCAAAAGCCTATAATAAAAAGGTAAAAGATAAAGTATTTCATGTTGATGATTTAGTTTGGAAAGTGATATTACCTATGGACAAAAACGATAGAGTCCTAGGAAAATAGTCACCTAATTGGGAGGGACCGTTTAAGATAATTCAAATTTTTTCCAACAACGAATATGAACTTGAAGAATTAGCCCCAGATCAACGAATTCTGAGGGTAAATGGTAAGTACTTGAAGAAATACAAACCTATTCTTCAAGAAATTTCAATTTCGACAACGTGAAGAGTATGTCGAACTGAGCTGGAAAGAATAATATCAAAGCCAACATATCAGTTGTGCATAAGTATGAAACGACAATGTAAAAAATATAGCATTGCATAAAGTGGTTGAAATTATGGTACAAATGTCACAAGTGATATGCAGAAATGACCACCAAAAATAGTTACATCACCAAAACGGTTACATTAATTAAAAATTGCCGAATTTACTTTGGAAGCTGGCCAGATCACCGTGGATGCGTACAACAGTAGCGCTTAGCCCATCTGCTCTCGTCTTGAGCATTAGTAACTCCTCTTCGACTCGAGCAGTGACGGTGCTGACAATGAGGGCATCTTTGGTCAGCTGGAGCATTTCAGTTTGAGAAGGGGTGATAGCAAGATCAAGATCTTCGTCTTGATTAACGACAAGCTCCAACTCTGCATTCAAAGCTTCCAGTTCTTTCGACAAATTGGCAATTTGACTGCATATTTCAGCAGCTCTTTTCCTTTTAGGATCTTGCTCTTGCCGTTTCTGATTAATGTGGGCCTTCAGCCCTTCGATTATCGTCTTGGTCTTCCTCACCATGTCCATATTTCTCTTCACCACTGCTTGCTTCATTTCGACCAGCTGCTCATTCTCTTTTGTCTGAGTGATGTTTCTCAACAATGATAGGGGAATATCTTCAAATGCTTCCACCATGAGTTTTGAGAATTCAGAAGTCTCAAGACCTTTTAGTTGAGTAATAGCATCCATAAGCTCTGGTCCAAAAGCTGAATCCTCAAGCAACAGATGAGGAAAGTCAGGACTGAAAGCGTACATATGGATTTTATCCGTCAATTTCTTGACCTTTGCTGCCTCAGGCCCTAACTTGTCACTGTAAGCCTGGGAGCGGTCAGAGTCTGAAGAGGGAATGTACCGACTTACGAAACTGTCCAATCTTGCCAGAGCAGCGTCGACATCCATGTCAGATAAGGTAACCTTTTCTCCAAAAGAGCCAGCTGAGTCATCATTCTTCTTCTCAGGAAGATTTTAAACTTGGGATTATGGAGAAGAGAATGCAGTTTCCCTTTCAGGAGGGAGACTGAAGGTACTTTTGGCGGGAGACTGTGGTAGAATCATGACATTTTAGGGAGTCTCTGAACCCTACAGGGAATCTGAAAGACTAGAGTCAGAGCTAGTTGAACTATAACCCTTATGTTTGGCAGGACTAGTGACTGAATCAGAGTCACTAAGAGTAGCCGAAACAGTAAGGTCAACAAACTCACCAGTGACCATATTGAGGGCTTGTCGATGATGAGGTGAAGAAGCTTCTGACAGTGGAGTATAATCTGGCACACTGTATTGTAGGTCAGAAATTTCGACCTGAAAGAGAGAACCGATATTAACCAGGTAAGACTCAATAGTCAAAATACACAAGATAGAAAATATGATGAATATCTATAGCGTTAAGTTTGGGATTATTGTTTCATTCATCCTAGCTAAGGCAACAGAAATGTTCCCCTCTAACTCCTTGACCTCCTCAGGCGTAGGAGTTGGGTGTGGAGTGAAAATGGTTGTATGTATTATGATATTGTCAACATTCTAAAGTAAGGAAGTGTCATGAAAAGTAGCCAAGATCACTTTACCTCACTGCCTCGTAACGAGTGGCTGATCGTCGATGACCATTGTTGTTTCATCCTTGCCATCGACCTTTATTCCAAGGTCTCCGGCCAGGTGGGCTTTCCTTTTCTTTTTAGACACTCGTTCTTCAGGAGACGAGACATGTTTCCTCTTATGTTCTTTGGATTTACGGGAATGGGGAGACTGATCATCAAGTGATGGCTATAAATATAAGGAAAATATCAGGAGAAATTATAACTTTGATCGAAGCTTTCTAATTAAATGATGCTTACCTCAGCCTTCCCACTACGGCGAAGTTACTTGTCCCTCTTGGAATTTTTGGATGTGTTGGAGGGTGCAGCCGAATCCGCTGAGCGTTTTCGACTCTGTTACATGATAGAAATGTTAGTAGTCTATAAAATACGGAGTGTCGAAGTATAAACATATACACTTACAGGAGAATCAGTTTTATTGATGGAAGAGGAAATTGCTTCATCATCGGAGGGAGTGTGAATGGGTTTAAAATACAAAGTGTCGAGCATATCAGAGACATTGAATGAGAAATATGAAGGGATGTGAGTATGAAGCACACCTTTGAACGTGAAGGTCCTTCTTTAGCATCGGTGTCGACAGGCTCAGTCGACGACCCTTCCCGATTCTCAATGGAAAGAACCTTCCTAGGAGCAACTACCTGCGGCAAAGCTACATCTAGAAAAGAAACTAAGTCAAATAAGGATGTGAGTCGAATTTAAAAAGAAAAATGAACTTTCTAGAAGTGGTTTCCATTAGGTACTATGACAAGCTCTCTCACATATTTAAGGTCAATATGCAGAAAGCCTGGGTAGTCGTGTAACCAATGCTTTGTCGGAACCACCCGGTCGGCTCTCTTTTTGTAAGCATTTTGAATATTCTACCAAGAGCTATACCACCAATCTGGGATAGGTGGTCAAAAAGCCAATGCTAATGGGCTAGTCGGCAAAGGAGGAAATTTGATTTTTCTAAAATGAAGTGCGTAAAGATACTTGTCTTTCGCGTAACCAAGGATTTTAAGTTGTGGAATCCTCTCGGTTACCTTCTTCGTTAGCTCTTGGGCCGCGTCATGGATGGTTCGATGAAGATTGTTTGGTAAATACACCACCTTGAAATTTTTTTGAAAATCTTGAATTTCTCTGATGTTGGTAGCCTTACATTTCATCGTCTTGCCTTGAAAAGTGTTGAGAGCAACAATCAATTCATTTATTTTTCTAGCAGGATCATTAACAAAAGTAATAAAATATGACTGTCACCAAGTTTCAAACTCCTGGGTGCAGTAATATGCTGGTCTAAATGGGGTAAATGTAAGTTTGGCCCTGTGAGCCCAAAGGTTGTCAACATCCTCCTTAATATCAGTGAAAAGCTCATGAGAGGTATAAAATGATTTAGGGACAAGCTGGCAGAGCCCAAATTATCGAGCCACCAGGTTAGGTTGGTAAGCTATCAAACAAGGGTTCATATTGGTGATGGCATAGGTGAGAAATTGAGGAGTTAAGAAACGCCTCCAATAAACCAAGGCCTCTGTCGGTTCTCTTCTTTGACAAGGGGAAAAGAATCAGTAAGCCACGCTGGCACGCTCTTGCCATCAGAAAACTGAGCCATCGAGGGCCTGAAGTCCTCTCGTGTTACCATGATGTTGAAGATCATTATGAAAACCTCATCACTTGGAGAATTTTTGTCGACAGGAGTCAAAGGCAAGTAACATGGCCAGACGGCCCCGTTCCAATAATGGGAAATTGAAACTTTCTTTTGTCGAAGAGGTTTTAAGTCTTCAGAGAAAGTAGCATTTAACCATAATTGTAGGAGCCAAAAAGGACCATGAACCAGGACGCTTTTCTTCTTTGGATTTGTGGGATCATACGCCTTTATTTGGTTGACCACGTCGGTCAAAGAGGTATATAAAGAGGCCAAAATTAATTGGCCTAAAGCAATGTTTTCACCCCTGTGTAGCGGAGTGGCTAAATAAACAAATTGTTTGGCTATCTGCATCGACCTTGAGAAAAAGACAAAGCGAGATAGCCAGAGAGTTAAAAAAGCAACATGTTCCTCATCAGAAACGTCGCCAGAATCTCATCAATGATGGTTGAAAACTTTGCCAGCAAACTTTACTCCCGTCAAAGCTGCTAGATCAAGGAGAGTGGGAGTCATCATGCCACACTTCGTGTGGAAAGTATTGGTCGACCCTTCCTAGAAATGTAGGGCAGCCAACAACATGCCACTAGAATAGGGCTTACCAACATGGGAAAGTTCTAATAGATCATAAATACCCATCTCCCTCCATTGTTGACCCTTGCTGGGTTCCAATCGTTCCATCCAGGCTGTGAACTTAGGGAAGTTTAGAGGGGAAGCAATACGAAAGTTTCTATCAACAAATTACAGAGAAATAGGTCTTGAGGACGTGATCAAAGGGAAAGTACTAGTGGGGAAGAAAGCACCTTCATAATCAGCGTATATTTCGGATGGAACATCCACGAGTAACGGACCTAAGAAAGCCAGGGGGTCGTTGTTGAGAGTAAAGGGGATAAGTACTTGAGACTGCCATATCTTGGTTTTCTCCTCAGAGAAAGGAGGTTCTGGTATATATGGCTTGCCATCAACATGACGGATCAAGAAAGTTTTGGCTGGGGCCGTTTGAAGATGTTGACTCGCCATTTGAGAAAGAGGAGAAAAGCTTAAAAATGGTAAAAATAGGGTTTTGAAATTTCTAGGTTTTTTGGCTTAGAAGTGGGGAAACTGAAGAAGCAGAGAAAAAGATGAAGAACGAGAACAATGCCTATTTATAGGCTCGGAGTGAAGGAAATTAAGAGGTAACAGAAATCTTGGTGATTTCTTAGGTCTTGAATCGTGTCCGTCGAAGGACATGTGTAGCCGGATGAAGATAAGAGCGTGGTGGGCCATGTATGCCACCAAAAAAGCAATGATGGTCAATATTAAATAACCCTACGTCTCGAGATAAAAGTCGAATACGTTTCCATGGTTACCTGACGTTACGAAAAGATCGGAACAAGGAACGGCTTTTTAGGTAGTGGAAACGATTGAGTCGACGGAATATACAGAGCTTCATAGATGCCATTACCTCACATGGTTGACAAAATTGGAAAATCGAAAACGGCATCTCTGGGGGGCATTTTGTTACCTAGAAATTGCTAAATACGTTTAAGGACATATGTCAGGTAAATTTCCCTTCAAGTTAAGGGTTGATCCTAAACGGATATAGTTTCCTTGGGTCTAATTCATAAAATCAAGTTAAAAATATCAGGAATATATCGACCAAGCAAACGAACTAGGAAACCAATCGATTTGATTAAAGAATTGAATAAACTTGAGAAAGTCGAAATTGGCAACAGCCAAAAGAGACAAACACAAGACAAACGTGTCGAAGATGAACCACATCGACTAGGAGGATAAAGAAGGACTATTGGTTGATTCGACATGTTATGGATTGTGTGAAGGAGTTGGTCGAAGTTTAGATGTTGTCGAAAACATAGGCCAAGGGACTTATGGAATATTATTCTTCCTAAAGTATATCGAAACCAGAAGCAGTTAATCCTTTTGAAACCATGAAGCAGGAAAGAGTCAAAGTCTGAAGATCGTGGACGGTTATTTCAAGAGATCATGGTTGCAAGGCGCTAAACGAATGGTGAAGTCGTGTGTAGTAGTTTTATCTTAGTTTTAATTTCGTCTGTTGATTACTTTCAGCGGTTACCTTGTAAAGTACTATAAATAAGTCATGTCATTGTAATTTTAGGGTGTTCACTTGTATTCTCAAATTTCTTACCAAAACTCAGCCCAATTCTGCGCTAAAGGAAGAAAGAGTCATTAAGCTTTTGATGTACGTGAATCACCATCCTTACTTTCAATGCAATCAATTTATGTTTAAGGTTTATCTTTATTGTTTTTACTTTCGTTTCATTTCGAACAACCTTTTATATTGAACACTTCAACGTCAACTGTTGGTCATGATTCACCAATTAGTGATTAGTTGAGTCTTGTCTGTCCAGCTGAAGCAACTCGATTTTCAAAAATCTTTTAATTCTCGAAAACTAGTGAAATTTCCACCTAATTTTATTTTTTCTAAAAAGAACGGGAAAATATAGATAAAACCCCAAACAAGCGGATAAGGCGGTCTACGTGACAAAAAAGTGGGATCGGGAGTCTGTTATGTAAGGGGAAGGTATTAGCACCGCTTACATCCATCGTACTCGATGGGACCCATTTAATTCTACGCATTTGTGTGTGTGTGTTTATTGCTAAGTTATGAATAAAGGAGAAAATGATTTGTTTATTATTATTTTGAGTTTGACACGGTTTCAGAACCGTGTGCCTACATATTCCCTTGTGCAATGGGAAAGTCAAAACTCTGTAGTTCCTCTCGAAAAGGTTTTAAGTTTGTTGTATTGATTTTATAAGAAAAATCGTGCATTTAGACATTTCAAATACTTTGAACTAGGACTTGTTTTGTTTGTTTGAAAAGCATAAGTCCTCGTTCGCATTTGAAACGACTATTACACTCTCTTTATCCGAAAAGAGTTTTTTATGATCGCGTATGAGCGATAAAAGGATTTGAATGAGTTGAATTGTTTTTTTTATGTGGATGAAAAAGTACCGAAAAACGAGGCTAGCGTCTCACGATTCAAATACTAGAAACCCGAGGAACGAAAGTTCGCACAAGTCGTCTATCACCCAAAAAGTTTTCTTGAGAAAAAGTGAAGTGAAACGAGTTCACGTTATTTAGAGTCTTTAAGCCACGTGTCTAGCGTCCAACGACTTAAAGACTAAAGTTTGTTTGGGGACAAGTTTTTTAGCAATTAGTCTAACGTTTAACGACTAAAAAACTTGTACTTTATTATGAAAAAGATTTCGAAAATGCACTCGACGTTGGATCGAGGTTTGAAATTTTATTATGAAAGTGTTTTTGAGATGCTAGTTATGGTTAATTGAGCATATGGTCCTAAGGTGCGATAATGGAAAAGAACAAACAATAGTATACAAGCATTAAATAAAGCAAGTAAATAAATTAAAAGCCCATACAAGGTGGCTTAAACAATAAATAAACAATTTATCGTGTAGGTGCATGCACGAAATAAATTTAATCGACTAATTAAACGAAACTTAATCAAGTAATTAATTTAATAAAATTAATCGGATGGGCCAATTAATTTTAAATAACTTAATTAGATAATTAAATAATGTTTAACCGATCACCAAAGTTTCATTGTAAGCCCAGTAAGCGTGGTGTGTGCACAAATGTGTGGCCGTTGTGACGCTTCAAAGCTTTGTCAACTCAGGGTTAAAAAATGGCTCGCACGAGTATTAGTTTAAAAAACATTTGGTTGTGCTTTGTGAATAATTAAATAATAAAGCAATAAAATTATTTACTAATTATTACAACAAGTGGGGAGTGGGGGTACAAATTTACAAATGAGGATATATACAGAAAAAGGAAAAAAAAGTGCTAAAAATTTCCTAATAATAATAGAAAAATCTAACTACACTACTATTATTTTTTTTGGTGTGTTTTTGTATATATGAATATATTATGAGTTAGGAATAATAGTAGTAATTATGGGTTAAGAAAATAATAGTTGTTTATGGCTTAAAATAATGATAGCAAGGATAATAACATAATAACAGCATAATAATAATAAAGATAATATTAATAATAATAATAAATACTAATAATAATCCTATATATTAGTAATAATATAATAGTGATAATAAAAAAAAAAATAATAGTAATAATAATTTATAATAGTTAAGTAGTAAAATAATAGCTAAGTAAGTAATAACAGTAATAATAATTTATAATAGCAGTTAATAGTAATAATAATAATAAAACCCATAGTTAGTAATAACAGTTAGTAATAATAATAATAATTAGTAATAATAATAAAAATAGTTAAGTTATAATATGTTAACCCTATGCTAATAAACAAAATTAAGAGTAAAAGATAAAAACAAAACAAAACATTCACGTTTTCCTCTCTTCTTCACGATGAAACCAAACTCAGACACCCCAACCCTAAACCTTCTCCAAAACGCGATTTGGTAACGAAAACCCCATCCCTCTCCCACCGCTTTCCTCACCGATCTCTCTCTCTCGCCGCGATTTCCACCTCTCTCACCGTTGCCCATCGCGTTTCCTCACCGGGAACCGTTCTTCCTCTCCCTCTCATCGCGTTCTCATCGCGACTACCCCTGTTGCATGTTTGATTTCTGAATATTGTTTTGATTGTTGTTTTGCAGCTTACCGATTGGATTTGGATTTCGAAGGGATTGGAACCCCAGCTGTTGGAATCGCCCCCCTTTGTAGCTTCCGGGTGAGACCGTTCTTCACTTCCTCTTTCTTCTTTCTCGGTATCAGAAGTTGATTTCTGAAATCGTTTTCTGAAGGGTAGTGATTAGGAAAATGATGAGTGTTAGGGTCTGTCTGCCTGTTTCTGCGATGCTACGTTTCCTTGGGTTTACTGTGTTTTTCAATATGTTGGTCGATGCTTCTTTGTTAAGAACACATGCTGGTTTTTTGAATGTTTTTTTTGAACTGGTTTTGGCTTTTAGAACTGCTTGCTGTCTCTTTCTTTTGTGAACTGGTTTTTTGAATGCTTGGATGGTTTTTTCTTTTTGAGAACCGATGCTATGCTTGGTATTTTTTGAACTGGTTTGCTTTGGGTTTTTCCTGGTAAGAACAGATGCTAGCTTGGCCTTTTTCTAAGAACCGATGCTACTGGTATATATTGTAGAACAGATACCCTCTGCCTTGGCTTTTGTCTCTTGGTCTCTTGTATTTGGTCTGCTGGTTTTTGGCTTTAACCGATCTCTCTCTTTTTTCTGTTGACTGGTATTTTTGTGAAACATATCTTCTCTCTCCCTCTTGCTCAGAATTGGCTTTTTATCATTTATGTGCAAATTCTAGCTGTCCCTCTTTGGAAACACAGTCTGTGGTATTGTGTTGCTTATTACCATATTCAAATTTCCTCTTTTCTGCATAAGTCCTGTTATACTTTTTGAAATTTAATTTGGCATCTTTCCAATCTTGTGTATGCTGCCTGCTGCTCTTGTTTGGGTGAAAAATAGTTACTGTGTGGGGTAAAAACTTATTTTTGCTTGCTGATAACCATGTAGACTTGTGACTGCTAGGCTGTTGGATCTGTCTTGGGCTGGAATTTTTGGGAAACTTTAATAATCTGTTGGGCTTTTCTTTGGAAAAGTGATATTTCCTGATTTCCTTCTCTATACCTCCTTTGTGAACCAACAACGAAAGTTGTTGTGATTTGCAAAGGAAGTAACAGTAATGGCCGATGAAGGAACTTCGGTTCCGAGGCTTTTGAAACAATTGACCTTTACCTGATTCCTCAACACTACCCTCATGATGAGTCAGAAAGTATAATTCCTTTTGGTTTTTCGTACGAAATTTACTTTTGTAACTGCTAATTATGTTTCTTTTGTTGTTTCAGGTGGCGAACGGATAACATGGTGAAGCGAAAAGGAACGCCGGATGATTTAGAAATTCGGAGGAATTCAGAATCTGATAGCATTAGGATAGAATTAAGAACTTTTGTACTTGTAAAACAAATTGGAATACTTGTAATACTGAACGAAATTTCTGAATTCAAACTAATTCCAATTCTTCTGGCGAAATCCATATTCCTAACTTAAATATTTTGCAACATCACCTTGATATTTAAAAGTATTCAAATCCGAATTACAAACCGATTTCTCGGTTATGAACGAAATTATTTGTAACGCTTTTCCGCTAAACAAAATCGATATCCGGGAACAAATCTTCATTGGGTTCAATTCCCACAAAACACAGTATTCTTCCTTTTTTTTGTATTTTTGTAACTTCCTAAATTTGAAATTATACCCGAATTCCAAAGGAATACCAATTCTCCTTTTTTCACATTGCATTTTAAAATTCCACATTTTGTATTCTTGCTTGAAATATCCAACGAGCCCTTGTAATTATATTGACTGGAAAAATCAAACACCAACAAACAGTATTTTCATTCACCGAATTCAAATAATCCGAGTGAAAAAGAATTCCTTCTAAAATTAAATTCTCAAATAACTAATTATTTTTTGAATTCAATTTCCAAACAAATAATCCTTTTTCGGACCCCTAATTCCAGATAACCTCTTGCGCGAGAAAAACTCGAAATCGTTCGGAACCATTTTTGAATATAAAACGAACCGGTTAAAACTTTTCCATGTAAAATTCTCGGTAAGACTTCCTCTGAAATCATTACAAGCAAACACATTTTTTGGAATTGACGGGATAAATCGGAGGGTAAATTTTTGGGGTGCGACAGTTGCCCCTATTCAATCATCTTAAACCGGATGAGTGAGCAAAAACGACAGTTTTCGAACGTTCAAGGTGGAAGAGGATTGAATACCAGAGAACCCTGAAAATTTGCCCTACGCGGGAAACCGATGTCACAAAAGAAAGTGGATAACATATCTTGACTACGGAGCCAAGAAGAATGCTTGAAGAGAAAACTTGCTAAGCACCAACGGAATGCTTTAACACAACAGTGCCCAATGAGAAATAATTAGGAGATTTCAACAACACTGGGGATAACCGTGTAACCGAAATGACTTTGACAACCATTTTAATGAAAATGCTATGAGAATAGAAACGAACTTCTCAAGCGAAAAGAAAAACAATATATTAAGAATTTGACATGATTGAAAACTTAACAACGAGTTCCCTGATAATTAAGGAATACCTGGAGACCTTAAACAAAATTGGAAAATGACACGATTGAGAACTTAACAAAGAGTTCCCTGATAACTAAGGAATACCTGGAGACCTTAAACAAAATTGAAAGATGACACGATTGAGAACTTAACAAAGAGTTCCCTGATAATTAAGGAATACCTGGAGACCTTAAACAAAATTGAAAACTGACATGATTGAGAACTTAACAAAGAGTACTCTGATAATTAAGGAATACCTGGAGACCTTAAACAAAATTGAAAACTGACATGATTGAGAACTTAACAAAGAGTTCCCTGATTGACATGATTGAGAACTTAGCAAAGAGTTCCCTGATTGTTGATTGAGAACTTAACAAAGAGTTCTCTGATGATTAAGGAATACCTGGAGACCTTAACAAAGAATATGGCTAGAACAATATCGGAATTGTTGGTGCACGAAGGTGCGAGGAGCCATGGCATGCTGAATGTCTTTGACCGTGTAACCTCGAGTTACCCGCACAAAATCGAGCGCACCCGACAATTCACCGGGATAAACAAAACAATATCCAGCACACCGGCATGATATAGATGTTTATAAAGTCGGTAAATCTTGTTTCCGACATTTCTGCTGACGAGAGATCTTACTGAACATGTACGGACATGTTGAACAACTTCTGAGTTGACAAGATCTTCAATTTGTATGCAGATAGCTTTACCGTTGATAGAAGAATCAGATTCAGCGTCTGTGACTGAAAAACTTCTAGGGTAATGAGCTTCAATTTGCTAACATTGTATGGACAATGCGTTGTAGCAAGCGGATATGTGAATCAACGTCTGAGTTGGAGAAATATCTTGAGATTGAACAAACATCCCACCCGGTGGACATTTATTTATTGAGTAGTTGATGACTTACTGGGGAAATAAACACACCAGAAGTTTGATGTAACTTTCTGAGAACAACTCAAAGAACAAAATGCGGAATTCGCTGCCAGTAGAAATTGTTGTGAAGATTCTTGTCTGAAAGAAATCTTTAAAAATACCAAGAATGATATTGTAATAAACCTTTCTGAAGGAGATTCACTTGGGGAGAGAAATAAGCTTCGCTGGGGAAACTTCGTAAGAAAAACCGTGTGGAAAATTCACTGGGGATTCCCAGTTGATAAATTTGCTGACATTAGAGTCCAAAAATATATCACTTATGCTGGTGCTGTAGAAAAGAGGATAACTATCGTCTGAGAATCAATCCTTCCATTCGATCCTTAAGAGGATAACTATGTTTCAGCTGAAAAACCTGCAAAATAAATAGCCGAAGCTAATGCATGAGTATGATATGCATGATACGATTTTTTCTAATGCAAATAGTATATGATTTCCTGATACTGTTGAGAGAATGAAGACATCATTGGGGAATCCAATTTGGCAATCCAGTTGTCACAAGAATTCACTGGGGATGACCAATCACTTTTCTGGGGAAGAGACTTCACTGGAGAGTTGACACTATCGTCGATTGTCTGTCACCCAAGCGCTTCACCCGGCACTGGGGAGAAAAAGATAAATATGTCGTCTGAGAACTTTCACCTCCATGTCCAAAACTTTCTGAACGGATTCCAAATTCTGGCAAGGGTTTATGCATGACTGTACTGTGATACGACATGGATGAATGAATGAATGCATGCGTGAGTATACTGGTTGATGCATTGGTTTATCAACTGAATTCCCGACACCGCTGAAAATCAGACGAACAGCAATGGCCATAATCTAAGTTACGGATGCTAATGCAAAGATTTCTTCACAGGGAAAATATCTTCTGATTACTCGCAATCATCAAGAAGAATACGGAGGTACTCCAATTCTGAGGAAAAGCGTAATACTTAGAGAGTCAGTCACCCCCCAACATTCCGTAAATCAAGGTAATTTTAAGTTTCAAAATTTCGTTGTTTCACCATTTTGAATGATTTTAATTTTATCTAAAACAAACAGCAGCATTAAGTTAATCATACAGAAAAGATAAAAAGTAAGACAAGAAATAAAGTTCAACTGAACAATTCTTTTATTTAAAATATGAGAGAGAAACAACTCATAAGTAGGGATTTTGTATATAAAGATGCACGTTCCTTTAGGAGGAACATACGGAAAAAGTGAATCTATTACACATTTCTTAAAACAACAACGAAATTGAAACTGAACTTCATTGAACCGAAACATGCTATTCCCCCTCCTGACTGCTATTCTTCATCACTTCGCTTCTGAATATGGTGATTGAACTAAACCTCTCCATATAAGTTTCTGTTGTGGAGTGGAGACGCATACTGCAGCATTATGTCTTTATACATTCCCTAACTTTGCGTGAACCATTTTCAGAAGGTTTTGGTTCACCGGGATATTTACCCTTTTTTGCTTAAGCCGCCCTTTCGGGTTTTCAGCTTACCGGGCTCAATTTTTTTTAATTTTTTTTTTAGACATAATACTTCTTGATTGCGTCTGAGTTGATAGCGTGTGCCAAGTATTCTCCATCCATGTTGGTGAGAACAAGAGCTCCTCCCGAGAAAACTTTCTTTACCACGTATGGTCCTTCATAGTTTGGCACCCACTTTCCACGAGGATCTCTGTGTGGAGAGATTATCCTCTTTAGCACCAATTCGCCCACCTTGAACTCGCGGGGACGTACTTTCTTGTCAAAAGCCCTCTTGATTCTTTTCTGGTAAAGTTGGCCATGACAGATGGCTGTCAATCTTTTTTCTTCGATCAGATTGAGTTGATCATATCTATTCTGGACCCATTCTGCTTCTTCCAACTCTGTTTCCATCAGAACTCTGAGAGAAGGAATCTCAACCTCTATAGGAAGCACTGCCTCCATGCCATAAACCAGAGAGTAAGGTGTCGCTCCGGTCGAAGTGCGAATAGACGTTCTGTACCCGTGCAAAGCGAAAGGCAACATCTCGTGCCAATCCTTGTACGTTTTCACCATCTTCCGAAGGATCTTCTTGATATTCTTGTTAGCTGCCTCAACAACACCATTCATCTTTGGTCTGTAGGGAGATGAATTGTGATGATCGATCTTGAAGGTGTCACATAACTCCTTCATCATCTTGTTGTTCAGATTCGTCCCATTGTCAGTGATAATCTTGCTAGGAGTACCGTAGCGACAAATTATGTTGTTCTTGATAAATCGGGTAACCACTTGTCGTGTCACATTCACATATGAAGCAGCCTCAACCCACTTGGTGAAATAGTCTATGGCGACTAGTATGAAGCGATGTCCATTGGAAGCTTTCGGCTCAATCATTTCGATCATATCAATTCCCCACATAGAGAATGGCCATGGAGAGGTCAAAACATTCAGAGGTGAGGGCGACACATGCATCTTATCAGCGTGAATCTGACACTTGTGACATTTCATCGCATAAACAACACAGTCTGTTTCCATGGTCATCCAATAGTAACCAACCCTGAGGATCTTCTTTGCCATAGCGTGTCCATTTGCATGAACACCAAAAGAACCTTCATGAATTTCTTTGATAAGTTGATCTGCTTCGTGTCTATCCACACATCTGAGCAAGACCAAATCAAAATTCCGCTTGTACAACACCCCACTACTCAAGAAAAAGTTGGCAGACAACTTCCTTAAAGTCTTCTTATCAGTGATAGATGCCTCTTCTGGGTACTTGCCATTCTCTATATATTGCTTGATGTCATAAAACCAAGGTTTACCGTCAGTTTCCTCATCAACCATCATACAGTAGCCAGGTTCATCTAGACGCTCGATAGTGATGGAAGGTGCTTCGTTAGCCCACTTGACCTTGAACATTGAAGACAAGGTGGCTAAAGCATCAGCTAACTGATTTTCCTCTCTAGGAATGTGATGGAAAGTAATCTCATCAAAGTATGGTATCAGCTTCAAGACATGATCTCTGTACGGAATCAACTTTTCATTACGAGTTTCCCACTCTCCTTTGACCTGGCAAACGACGAGTGCTGAATCTCCATAAACTTCAAGAATTTTGATTCTCAAATCAATGGCTGCTTCTATCCCGAAAATACAAGCTTCGTATTCCTCGATGTTGTTGGTACAATCGAAACAGATTCTGGCAGTGAAAGGAATATGAAAACCTGTTGGGGGGAAGTTATGATTCCCCCTATTCCATGCCCTACTGCATTGGACGCTCCATCAAACACAAGTGTCCACCGGGATCCTGGTTCGGGTCCTTCCTCTGGTCCGGGAATGTTGCATTCTCTGATAAACATGACATCTTCATCTGGGAAGTCAAACCTCATCGGTTGATAGTCCTCCATAGGCTGGTGTGCGAGATATTCTGATACCACACTTCCCTTTATAGCTTTCTGAGTTACATATTGAATATCATATTCGGATAGTAACATTTGCCAACGTGCAATCCTTCCAACCAAAGTTGTATTTTCGAAGATGTATTTGATAGGATCCATCTTGGATATCAACATTGTAGTGTGACACACCATATATTGTCTCAAACGACGGGCAACCCACGCTAAAGCACAACAAGTTTTCTCTAACAGGGAGTACCGACTTTCGCATTCAGTGAACTTCTTACTCAGATAATAGATCGCATGCTCTTTTCTTCCGGTTTCATCATGTTGCCCCAGAACACAACCCATAGATCCTTCGAGTACGGTGAGGTACATTATGAGAGGCCTTCCGGGCACAGGTGGTATCAAGATAGGTGGTTCTTGTAAGTACTCCTTGATCTTATCAAATGCTCGTTGACAGTTATCATTCCATATGATGGCCTGATCTTTCTTCAACAATTTGAACAAAGGTTCACAACAGGTAGCTGTCAAATGTGATATGAACCTGGAGATGTAATTTAAGCGTCCCAAGAAGCCACGAATTTCCTTCTCCGTTCTTGGTGTGCTGGCATTTCTTGAATAGCTTTCACTTTGTCAGGATCTACCTCGATACCACGCTGGCTCACTATGAATCCAAGTAGCTTCCCGGACCGGACTCCGAAAGTACACTTGTTAGGATTCAATCGAAGTTTGTACTTTCTCAATCTTTCAAACAGCTTTCTGAGATGAACAATGTGCTCCTCTTCAGTTTGAGACTTGGCAATCATATCATCCACATAGACCTCAATTTCTTTATGCATCATATCATGGAAAAGAGCTACCATGGCTCTTTGATAAGTTGCCCCCGCATTCATCAATCCGAAAGGCATGACTTTGTAACAGAAGGTGCCCCACGGGGTGGTGAATGTTGTCTTCATCATGTCTGCAGGATCCATCTTGATCTGATTATACCCGGAAAAACCATCCATGAAGGAGAAAACTGACGACTGAGCAGCTGTGCTATCGACCAAGACATCAATGTGGGGTAAGGGAAAGTCATCCTTCGGGCTGGCTCGATTCAAGTCTCTGTAGTCTACACACATCCGAACCTTTCCATCCTTCTTGGGGACAGGTACAATGTTGGCAATCCAATCTGGATATACCGACACAACTAGGAAACCGGCGTCGAACTGCTTCTTCACTTCGTCTCTGATCTTTTTAGCCATCTCAGGATGCGTCCTCCTCGGTCTTTGCTTCACGGGAGAGTATTCGAGCTTTAGCGGTAACTTATGCACAACAATATCTGTATCAAGTCCAGGCATGTCCTGATATGACCAAGCAAACACATCTGCAAACTCTCGCAGTAAGTTAACCAACTCATCTTTTATCTCTTGCCCCAAGGCGGTTCCAACTTTGACTTCTTTGAGATCCTCTTCAGTACCCAGATTGATCACATCCACTGGTTCCTGATGAGGTTGGATCATCTTCTCCTCGTGCTCAATCAGCCGCGCTAACTCTTCAGGGAGTTCATAGTCTTCTTCACCGTCATCTTCGGCTTGGTTGATCGGGAAATCGAAGTCAAAAGGAGTTATAGCATGGCTATGTTCAATAAGCTCAATTTCAGGTGATCTGCATAAATGATTGATTTTATCTTTTAGATATGTATGTTTATTTTAGCAGAAAAATAGTGAAAATGTTGTTGTTTTTTTTTATTTAAGATGCACTGGAAAGCAAAAGTAAAAACAATAAAAGGGATCTCAAACTGAATAACAAAATGCTCTTTTTATTGAAGATAAAAGTTCAAGCCCTACAAAGCAATCCTTCGTGCCTTGGGCAGAGCACAGGATTTTTTTTAATTAAAAAAAACAAGAGATTACTTTGAAAATGAAATGAAAGGGGTAACATCCTTGACGCTCCAATTCTTAAGTGCCACACCGGGGGGAGTACGGGACACCATTTGTGAAAGCTCCACTGCACGCTCATCATCTTCAATGGCATTGATAGCCTTTTCGGAGCGGAGACCTTTTCCAACAAAAGTATCCTCTAGACGAGGGATAATTCCTTTTCCTATCTCTGAACTTCTGTTGACCCCGGAGTATGATTGATAGCCGAGTCCACTCTTGTCCTTCTTCTCCGCCACGTTTATCACTGTACCCCTACCTTCAAGGTTTCCGGCCTCAATGAGAGCCTTGACATCTTGCCAATGGGTTATATTACCTCTAGGTTTTTCAGCAGTCTTGACCTCCTTTTGCACATTCCCCACAATCTCCAAAGCTTGAAACAGGGTCTCATGCACTTCATCTCCGACGTCCACATATTTGAATTCAGACAAGTGACTAACCAGGTAGTCTTCTTCACCACTAACTTCCACAACCTGGTTGTTCAATAAGAACTTCAATTTCTGATGTAGGGTTGAAGTGACAGCCTTTGCACCATGTATCCAGGGTCTTCCCAACAAGCAGCTATAAGCTGGAAAGATATCCATTACCTGAAAAGTAATATTGAAGATTTGAGGTCCGATGAGCACTGGAAGATCAATTTCCCCTACCGCCATCCTGCGCGATCCGTCAAAAGCCTTCACAATTAGAGAACTAGGTTTCAAAACTGCCCCTTCTACCTGCAGCTGAGCCAATGTCGTCTTCGGGATTACGTTCAGAGCTGAGCCTATATCAACTAGAACTCTGGCAAGAGTTGTTCCACCATATGTAACAGAAATATGAAGAGCCATATTATGACTACCTCCATTCTGAGGGAGATCAGCATCGGTGAATGACAAACAACTGCCATCATTTAAGCTCAAGATTGCAACATCTAATTGATTGATTGTAATATCCTCAGCCACGTATGAGCTGTCGAGAAACTTCAACAGAGCCATCTTGTGGGCTTCTGAACTCTTCAATAGGGACAAGATTGAGATTTTTGCTGGAGTCTGACTAAGTTGGTCAACTACTTTGTAGTCACTCCTCTTAATGATCTTTAACGTCTCATCACTCGGCTTAAAGATATCCCTTAACTCTTCCGCATTCAAATCGACAGCTCCATCTTTTCTTGGAGGAACATCTGACACTTTCTCTGCAGCTCGGTTCTTCATTGGATCCTGGTGATAAATTCGACCGCTACGGGTCATACCACTCATACCGGTTATGTTCTCTACAGTAGACTCCTCTAAAACCAATGGCTTACCTCCAACGACAACTTCCGGTTCATAATTCCAAGGTACTGCTTTTGTACTTTCATAAGGGATCTGGATGGGCGGGTAAACCATCATTGGTTCCACCGCCGTAACAGGCTCTTCTTCTTGGATTGGAGACACATGAAGTCTCCTGTTATTGATCAGGGGAACCACCACGTCCACTTCCACTTCAGCGGGAACTCGGCTAAACTGGATCAAATGCTGATACATCAATCCTTGCAAATACTTTTTAAACTTTTCACAACGTTCTGGGTTGTCTTGGCACATCAAACAGCCATCGTGACCTTCTTCCAATAAATCGGCATTCTTCAATTCTTCCAACACCTTCTTCAAAGACACTTTCAACTGTCCCACCTCCATAACCAGACCATATTCTTCAATCAAAGCATTCACTGATGACGTCCCATGCCTTGGTAACGGATTATTAGCAATATTGGGGACATCAGCGAAAGTTAGCAACTTTCGGTCAATTAATTCCTGGACTTTGCATTTGAAAGCAAAACAATCCTCTGTGGTATGCCCGGGAGAATTAGCATGGAAAGCACATCTGGCATTTTCATTAAACCACGGTTTAGGAGGCCCTGGAACAGGCTTCAATTCTCTTGGCACCACTCTTCCATCTTGGATTAAATACGGCAGTAAACTGGTGTAGGTCATTGGGATAGGCTGGATCTCCTCCTTGGTATATTTGTGGTAGTGCGGGCTTCTCTGTTGAACCGCACCCTTGTTTTGATTCTTGATCTGTTGTTGTTGTGTTGTTGAACTTGATTCTGAGGAACCTGATTTGAATACGGCACCGACATCTGCATTGGTTGCTGATACGACATACCAGGAAATTGCATGGCAGCCACATAGGGGTATGACATGTACGGAACCTGAACAGGAGCAGACCTAGCTGGTGGTCTTCCTCTTCCTCTACCTCTTGCTTCATATACCGCGTTGGCTTCTGCCTTCTTCACTGCAGACGGTCCTACATTTCCTCCGGAAATATTTCTGATCTTCAATCCTTCTTCAATCCTTTCACCCACCATCACCAGATTAGTGAAATATGAGAAAGTGCTTCCAATCAACCTTTCATAGAACTGCACGGGCAATGTTCCCATGAACAGATCATTCAATTCCCTTTCGGCTAAAGCCGGTTAAACCCTCGAAGCCACTTCTCTCCATCTCTGGGCGTACTCCTTAAACGATTCCCTATCCTTCTGAGACATGTTCTGAAGCTGTACCCGATTGGGGGCCATAGTTGTATTGAAGTGGTATTGCTTGAAGAAAGCATTGGACAAATCATCCCAAGAGCGGATGCTTGCCTTCTCGAGTTGCATATACCAATCCAAAGATGCCCCTGAGAGGCGATCTTGAAAACAGTGGATCATCAGCTTGCTATTATTAACATGTGCCGCCATCTTGCGGCAATACATTCTCAGATGGGTATCTGGACAGCTCACCCCTTTGTACTTCTCAAAATCCGGTACCTTGAATTTTGGCGGAATGACCACATCGGGTACGAGACACATATCCGTGGCACTCAGGCCAACAACATTCTTCCCCTTCAGCTCCCTTACTTGCTCGGCAAGTTCCTTACACATCCTCTGGGCGGCCACGTCCTGGAAAGGAGTTGGGTTACCCACAGGTGCCGCATTCTGATAGAATTGCCTCATGTAGTCATCTTGCATATCTTCCTCACCTTGAGGAGTTGTTGACCACAGATTCTCTTGCTCGTCCTCCTCTCGCCCTTGCTCATCATTCCCTTTATTGTCCATTCCGTTGAAGAAATCAGCATGTACCCCATAAAACGGAGGAACATGTGCTTGTACCCCTGGAAATGGAGCAACACCTCGAAGAGTCCTCGCGTTTCCGGTGACAATAGGAGGAACAGTGGCAGCTGCGTTGTTGGTTGTAGCGGCGGCGGCAGCGGCAGCGGCGGCCCGTTCTTCCTCTCTGGCATGCTGAGCTGTGAGCATATCCAACAATTGATCCATCCTGGTCCTCAAGGTATCAATGTCGCGTTGCATGGCCGTCTGCCTTGCATCAAATTGATTCATTGCTCTTCTCAGGTTAGCTCTTGTTGCGTACGGGCGTCGGGTAGTCAGCTTGGATCTGGTGAAATGACAAGTAATGAGCTTGGCGTCCCCTTTTTTTAATAAAGAAAAATGCATGATTATGTATGATTAATGCAAAAATGCTTATGACCGTGTTTCCATTTCCAAGGATCCTTATCGGACTCATTCACTGATAAATAATTAGCACACACACATGGATAATCAGCTCCTTCATTCAAACATAACAGTCGAAATACAAACATTAGTCTTTGTAGAGAAATTAAAGAGCAAGACTCGCAGGTCTGCTTTTAGTTCAACAAGTACAATGAAGCTGAAGAAAACATAAAAGCAGCAAAAGATCAGAAGTGTTGTCCTCTTCGGGGCCTGAAATCTCTTATCTCTTGTTGGAATCGCCCCACCATGTCTCTGCAAAGATAGATGAAGTACTCTACTGCCGGGGGCACTCGATTTTCCTCTAGATCCTCAACGGCTGACTGAAGCCTCCACGGAACCTCCACCATTAGTTGCCTACAGAATTCCACCAAGCCTGAATAATTGTCATACAAGCTCTTGTTCTGCTCTTCCAGAGTGAAAATGGTTTCCCCTCTGTTTACCCAAAGCTCGTTCTGACGCCGGGCCTCCTCTTGCCATCCCTCACATTGGACCTCCAACTCTCCATACGATGCCTCCCACCGGGCCACAAGATCTCTTGCAGTGTCCAACTCGTGGATTTTCCGAGCTAATTCTTCAGAGTCTATATTACATGCCAAGCGAGCTTCTTCCTTGAGGCGAGACTCACGCGCCAAACTGGATTCAATGTTTCTCAACGCAACCTTCAACTCTAGAATCTGAGCAGTGAGTGTCTCTTTCAAATCCGACTTTGCTTGGATGGCCCGTTCTTCATCTGCGTAGGCCTTCCCTCTTTGTTGTTCGGCTCGGGCTAGCTTTCGGTTGAACTCTCTTAACTCAAAGTTGGCGGCATCCAGATTGTCCTTCACACGGAACTTCGCTTTCTTTTCTCTTTCCACCTGCTCTTGACTCTTTAGCAACTCATCATCCCTTTCTCTGAGGCTTTGCGCCAAATCATCCCTTTCTCGAGTAACACGAGTAAGGGCGGCTTGTTGTCGACCCTCTTCAGCTTGCATCTCTGTGATAGTGAGCTGGAGTCTATTGAACTCTTCAATAGGAACATGAGTGACTTCAAGTTCTGGCACATCAAATGGAACCTCCACAGTGAACGATAATTTTACCTCCATTACCCTCCTAAGTATCCAAGATTCATAAGGTTCACCATCCCCATTTCCTCTTTTTCTGAGCTCTACTCCCTTCCTATGAACTTGAGTCCAAGCTTTCTGCATTTGTTTCAACAAACCAACATCTTCCCTTCCAAAGTCTAATAAGATAAACTCTCTTAGAAATTCTTCCCTTGGTGCGGTTTCCATAGGACAACCCAATTGTTTGAGAACCAACCTAGGATTGTAGTTGATGCAACCTTGGGATCCAATCAATGGAACGTTAGGAAATGCCCCACAGTGTGTGATGACCTCCCACGTGTACCAATCTGGAGAGTACCACAAAACACCATTAGCAGTAAGAGAAGCCAATTTCTGAGACCAACTCAAATTCTCTAAGATTTTGACCCACGGCCCTCGCTGAGGGATATGAGACTTCAACCATGAATAGAGCAAAACGGAGCAACACATTACAACTCCCTTTTTCTTCTCATATCGGATATGTATGTTGAGGAGCATGTCTGCAAGTAGTGCAGGCACAGGGTTATCTGAGAGGAAAACACCAATGGCAGGCTGACTTATGTAATCATCATCATTGCTAGGAAACAAAACCACCCCATAAATTAGTAAGGCCAAAACAGCGCTGAACGACATCCAATCTTCTTCTGACACTGCCAATTCTTCAGCTCTCTGTTCCAAAAATACCCTTTTCTACTAACTTCGGCCCTATTTCTCTGATAGGGAGGTGTAGAGCAGCTGCTACAGCCTTTGCATCCAAGCATTCTTCTAACCCGGTAAAAGGAACATCATCTTTCAAAGGCCAATTCAACAACCTTTCCAACTCTTCGATCGTCGGGACTAACTGAAAATCCTGGAATGTGAAACATCGTAGAGGAGCATCATAAAACTTCGCCAAGGCCTTCAGAGCGTCATGATCAACCGTAGTGTCCAACAATTCTAAGATCCACCCATATCTGGCATGAAAGTTATTCAACTGAACAAATTTCACCTTCCTTCTAAGCTTCAACAGAGTTTGAGTATCAGGGATCTTGAATTTGAGATGCGGGTTATGCTTTTTGATTAAATCCATGTATGATCCAATTGTTTCCAAGAATGAGCCCTTTAAAGATACTTGAAAAATGGCAACACATATGATGAAAAATGAATGATTAATGCAAAAATGTAATGTGAATGAATTATGATGATATCCAATGAAAATGTAGCTGTAGATCATATAAAAGGTCACTGGATGGTCGGACATGGCTTCGACGCCTACCCAACAATTCCCCAAACAAGGTTGGTTCTAGTGTTTTTATGCTAAATGCTTTTTGGAGTCTCAGATCCCCTTTTTAGAAATATTATCACCACGCGATCGGACTACGTGAGGATAATACTTCCAAAAGTATACTCCAAGAAGCGGCTCTTAAAGGGATACTCAAAGATCCTTTGAGCGGTCGGTTTGTTTTGGACATCCTAATACTTAGAGTTATAGGCCCTTTGTCCAAGAGTTATCATTCCGCACTATCGTACGATGCAATAACTCCCTTAAAAAGACCAACTCTAAGTCGTGGTCTTCACGTCGATCCAAGGAACACGGATGTCCAATGGACCTAAGCTACTCAATCACTCTAAACTTATGTTTCCTAGAAGCCTGGGTATTGGGCTTATCTACGAATCATAACCAATAAAATCCCCCAAAATCAAAATATATCACAGGATAGTATAAAGAAATAATAATAAACATCAAAGCAATAAATAAACACACAAGCGAAGAATCAAATTAGGGTTAACTCGCTTTAAAAATTTCTCCCCAGTGAAGTCGCTAACTGAAGCAACTCGATTTTCAAAAATCTTTTAATTCTCGAAAACTAGTGAAATCGCCACCTAATTTTATTTGTTCTAAAAAGAACGGGAAAATATAGATAAAACCCCAAACAAGCGGATAAGGCGGTCTACGTGACCAAAAAGTGGGATCGGGAGTCTGTTATGTAAGGGGAAGGTATTAGCACCCCTTACATCCATCGTACTCGATGGGACCCATTTAATTCTACACATTTGTGTGTGTGTGTTTATTTCTAAGTTATGAATAAAGGAGAAAATGATTTGTTTATTATTATTTTGAGTTTGACACGGTTTCAGAACCGTGTGCCTACATATTCCCTTGTGCAATGGGAAAGTCAAAACTCTGTAGTTCCTCTCGAAAAGGTTTTAAGTTTGTTGTATTGATTTTATAAGAAAAATCGTGCATTTAGACATTTCAAATACTTTGAACTAGGACTTGTTTTGTTTGTTTGAAAAGCTTAAGTCCTCGTTCGCATTTGAAAAGACTATTACACTCTCTTTATCCGAAAAGAGTTTTTTATGATCGCGTATGAGCGATAAAAGGATTTGAATGAGTTGAATTGTTTTTTTTATGTGGATGAAAAAGTACCGAACAACGAGGCTAGCGTCTCACGATTCAAATACTAGAAACCCGAGGAACGAAAGTTCGCACAAGTCGTCTATCACCCAAAAAGTTTTCTTGAGAAAAAGTGAAGTGAAACGAGTTCACGTTATTTAGGAGTCTTTAAGCCACAGGTCTAGCGTCCAACGACTTAAAGACTAAAGTTTGTTTGGGGGACAAGTTTTTTAGCACTTAGTCTAGCGTTTAACGACTAAAAAACTTGTACTTTATTATGAAAAAGATTTCGAAAATGCACTCGACGTTGGATCGAGGTTTGAAATTTTATTATGAAAGTGTTTTTGAGATGCTAGTTATGGTTAATTGAGCATATGGTCCTAAGGTGCGATAATGGAAAAGAACAAACAATAGTATACAAGCATTAAATAAAGCAAGTAAATAAATTAAAAGCCCATACAAGGTGGCTTAAACAATAAATAAACAATTTATACTGTGTAGGTGCATGCACGAAATAAATTTAATCGACTAATTAAACGAAACTTAATCAAGTAATTAATTTAATAAAATTAATCGGATGGGCCAATTAATTTTAAATAACTTAATTAGATAATTAAATAATGTTTAACTGATCAGTCAAAGTTTCATTGTAAGCCCAAGAGTAAGCGTGGTGTGTGCACAAATGTGTGGCCGTTGTGACGCTTCAAAGCTTTGTCAACTCAGGGTTAAAAAATGGCTCGCACGAGTATTAGTTTAAAAAACATTTGGTTGTGCTTTGTGAATAATTAAATAATAAAGCAATAAAATTATTTACTAATTATTACAACAAGTGGGGAGTGGGGGTACAAATTTACAAATGAGGATATATACAGAAAAAGGAAAAAAAAGTGCTAAAAATTTCCTAATAATAATAGAAAAATCTAACTACACTACTATTATTATTTTTTTTTGTGTTTTTGTATATATGAATATATTATGAGTTAGGAATAATAGTAGTAATTATGGGTTAAGAAAATAATAGTTGTTTATGGCTTAAAATAATGATAGCAAGGATAATAACATAATAACAGCATAATAATAATAAAGATAATATTAATAATAATAATAAATACTAATAATAATCCTATATATTAGTAATAAACTAAGTACTAGTAATAGTATATATTAGTAATAATATAATAGTGATAATAAAAAATAATAATAATAATAGTAATAATAATTTATAATAGTTAAGTAGTAAAATAATAGCTAAGTAAGTAATAACAGTAATAATAATTTATAATAGCAGTTAATAGTTATAATAATAATAAAACCCATAGTTAGTAATAACAGTTAGTAATAATAATAATAATTAGTAATAATAATAAAAATAGTTAAGTTATAATATGTTAACCCTATGCTAATAAACAAAATTAAGAGTAAAAGATAAAAAGAAAACAAAACATTCACGTTTTCCTCTCTTCTTCACGATGAAACCAAACTCAGACACCCCAACCCTAAACCTTCTCCAAAACGCGATTTGGTAACGAAAACCCCATCCCTCTCTCACCGCTTTCCTCACCGGTCTCTCTCTCTCGCCGCGATTTCCACCTCTCTCACCGTTGCCCATCGCGTTTCCTCACCGGGAACCGTTCTTCCTCTCCCTCTCATCGCGTTCTCATCGCGACTACCCCTGTTGCATGTTTGATTTCTGAATATTGTTTTGATTGTTGTTTTGCAGCTTACCGATTGGATTTGGATTTCGAAGGGATTGGAACCCTAGCTGTTGGAATCGCCCCCCTTTGTAGCTTCCGGGTGAGACCGTTCTTCACTTCCTCTTTCTTCTTTCTCGGTATCAGAAGTTGATTTCTGAAATCGTTTTCTGAAGGGTAGTGATTAGGAAAATGATGAGTGTTAGGGTCTGTCTGCCTGTTTCTGCGATGCTACGTTTCCTTGGGTTTACTGTGTTTTTCAATATGTTGGTCGATGCTTCTTTGTTAAGAACACATGCTGGTTTTTTGAATGTTTTTTTTGAACTGGTTTTGGCTTTTAGAACTGCTTGCTGTCTCTTTCTTTTGTGAACTGGTTTTTTGAATGCTTGGATGGTTTTTTCTTTTTGAGAACCGATGCTATGCTTGGTATTTTTTGAACTGGTTTGCTTTGGGTTTTTCCTGGTAAGAACAGATGCTAGCTTGGCCTTTTTCTAAGAACCGATGCTACTGGTATATATTGTAGAACAGATACCCTCTGCCTTGGCTTTTGTCTCTTGGTCTCTTGTATTTGGTCTACTGGTTTTTGGCTTTAACCGATCTCTCTCTTTTTTCTGTTGACTGGTATTTTTGTGAAACATATCTTCTCTCTCCCTCTTGCTCAGAATTGGATTTTTATCATTTATGTGCAAATTCTAGCTGTCCCTCTTTGGAAACACAATCTGTGGTATTATGTTGCTTGTTACCATATTCAAATTTCCTCTTTTCTGCATAAGTCCTGTTATACTTTTTGAAATTTAATTTGGCATCTTTCCAATCTTGTATATGCTGCCTGCTGCTCTTGTTTGGGTGAAAAATAGTTACTGTGTGGGGTAAAAACTTATTTTTGCTTGCTGATAACCATGTAGACTTGTGACTGCTAGGTTGTTGGATCTGTCTTGGGCTAGAATTTTTGGGAAACTTTAATAATCTATTGGGCTTTTCTTTGGAAAAGTGATGTTTCCTGATTTCCTTCTCTATACCTCCTTTGTGAACCAACAACGAAAGTTGTTGTGATTTGCAAAGGAAGTAACGGTAATGGCCGATGAAGGAACTTCGGTTCCGAGGCTTTTGAAACAATTGACCTTTACCTGATTCCTCAACACTACCCTCATGATGAGTCAGAAAGTATAATTCCTTTTGGTTTTTCGTACGAAATTTACTTTTGTAACTGCTAATTATGTTTCTTTTGTTGTTTCAGGTGGCGAACGGATAACATGGTACGAAAGCGAAAAGGAACGCCCGGATGACGAGAAATTCGGAGGAATTCATAATCTGATAGCATTAGGATAGAATTAAGAACTTTTGTACTTGTAAAACAAATTGGAATACTTGTAATACTGAACGAAATTTCTGAATTCAAACTAATTCCAATTCTTCTGGCGAAATCCATATTCCTAACTTAAATATTTTGCAACATCACCTTGATATTTAAAAGTATTCAAATCCGAATTACAAATCCGATTTCCTCGAGTTATGAACGAAATTATTTGTAACGCTTTTCCGCCAAACAAAATCGATATCCGGGAACAAATCTTCATTGGGTTCAATTCCCACAAAACACAGTATTCTTCCTTTTTTTGTATTTTTGTAACTTCCTAAATTTGAATACCCGAATTCCAAAGGAATACCAATTCTCCTTTTTTCACATTGCATTTTTAAATTCCACATTTTGTATTCTTGCTTGAAATATCCAACGAGCCCTTGTAATTATATTGACTGGAAAAATCAAACACCAATAAACGGTATTTTCATTCACCGAATTCAAATAATCCGAGTGAAAAAGAATTCCTTCTAAAATTAAATTCTCAAATAACTAATTATTTTTTGAATTCAATTTCCAAACAAATAATCCTTTTTCGGACCCCTAATTCCAGATAACCTCTTGCGCGAGAAAAACTCGAAATCGTTCGGAACCATTTTTGAATATAAAACGAACCGGTTAAAACTTTTCCATGTAAAATTCTCGGTAAGACTTCCTCTGAAATCATTACAACCAAACACATTTTTTGGAATTGACGGGATAAATCGGAGGGTAAATTTTTGGGGTGCGACACCAGCGTCTACTTCCGGTTAGGCAGGTAGTCAAAATTCTATGTGGAAAGTCGTTGTACTACTTCCCTTGGTCTCTGAAAACTGTTTCTTGGTCAAGGTCTATTTCTACAGATTCAGTGTAATATACTAAATCTTAGCACGTGTCTTAAGATCAATTGGTCGATTTTGCGAGTAACCCTTAGTTTTAGGACCTAAGGAGGACCAACGTTTGTTTACCATTTTCCACAATAAACACTCTATAGTCCTAGCCCTCTTGTGAAATATGACCCAACTGGTCTCTCAAGGAACAATTACAAATGTAACTTCTAACAATGTTTAATTTGCTTCTAAAAAGCTTTATCACAACTGTGATGTTTTAACTAAGTTTAAGCTCAAAATAATAAAACTCAAAGTATTTCTTTTCTTAACTTTTGTTCAGCGTAAGTTTCTAATGATGGACGTTAGTTTTTCCTTTGAAAGCTTGAACTTACATATAGCTGCAAAATAAATCTGTTGCGTGTCTTGAAAAAAAACAATGTAATTAATGTTGCTTGTCTGCTTGTACTTTGTGTTTTCAATGACCTCGAACTTTGTTCCACTTGAGTACTTATGTCGTCTTAGCCTTAGTAGTGTAACGATATTGTAGCAGAACTTATCTTAGAAGATGACGTCTTGATAACTCATTTGTTTATCTTCTATAAGCCTTTGTTATCGTATCTTCTAACATAGGTTACTTAAAACTTTCTCTTATCATAGGTTGCGCTTGCATACTTATTTCAGAAGTTGCTTTCAGCTTGCGTGTTCAGAAGTTCCTTTCATCTTTAGAACTTCTAATTCTTTGTCTATTCAGCATAATTTGATACTTCACTTTTCTTTAGTGCTTGAGTCAGAACATCATCTGAAATGAAAACAATACTTATCAAAGTATCATATTTACTATACAAAATTTGTTTCACTTGTTATCATCAAAACTCTAAGATATGATTAGAACCAAACTATGTTCTAACAATATCCCCCTTTTTGATGATGACAAACGTTCAGATTTTGATTGAAAATTTTTGTATATGTGTGAAAATCTCCCCCTGAGATAGATAATCCCCCCTGAGATAAACACTAGAAGAAAATAAATACAGGTAGAACTTCCCTGAGTTTGTTCTTTTCTTCCAAAGTTTGCAATCTTGACTTTTCATTTTAGAGCTTGGAGTTTACAGCTTAAATATTTCGCTTCAGAGTTTTCTTCCAGAGCTTAGATATTTCTTCATACTTCAGAAGCAAATACACTTGTATATTTTGTTAGAAATGTTTGACACTTAGTCCCAATAAATGTAATATTTAATCAGATCAAAATCACAATTTTCTCCCCCTTTTTGTCATAATCAAAAAGCATAAGAAATAATAATAAAAATTTTAAACGAGCCAAAAACTGCATGAGTACAAAGGTTTCATAAAAACACAAAAAAAAACAAAAACAATCAAAAGTAGATGCACAGAAGATTCAAGGAGACTGAGACGAAGTTTGATGAGAGACAAGGTATAGAAGAAGATTCTTGATTTCATTAGAGGATTCTTCTTGCTTCATCATCCAAGATTTTATCTCTTTATTAGTCTCATCTTGCTTGTCCAAACGTTCACGTCCAACTTTATTTTCCTTCTTTAACTCCTTCAGAGTTTCCATCACAGCAGAAGTTGGAGTAACATCTTTAGTAGAAACAACCTTAGAAGTAGAGCCAGCAGCTCTAGGACAGAAGGCACTTGAGAAAAATAGGTGGACGATATAGAACCAATGCTATAGAGTTTGGATCAGCAACTTCTGATTCAGAAGATTCATCACCAAAAATATCCATTGGGTCAGCAGGTGGTTTCCAAGGAGCATTGTCAAGCGGCAGTAGAGGCTTCTCGTTCTAGATACTATAAACTGATGTCTTCAGAAAATTTATGCACTCATTAAATTTCTCATGAACATGAGAGTAACATAACTCTTTGAGTATGAGGGATTTAGTGTTGAATCTCATTCTAAATGTTCTCCACAGATCAACGAATACAGCTAGATTCAGGTTATTGGCACAGTCTTCCTTCAGCAGTTCTATCCAACCTTGCATTTCTGTTTTAAACTTCTGCAAAAGTATACTAACATCTATGTGAACATCTTTCTTTTTGGTTAGTGATTCAAGATCAACTACAGTCCTCAAAAAGTTAGATGTTTGGTGATTTAGAGGTTCTGGAGTGGAAGGTAAGTTTTGTGGGGAAGGTGAATTTGGTGGGGAAGGTGTAGGTTCAAAGGTTGGATTGACAGTAGTTTCTGGAGAGAAGGGAGGTGGAAGTTCTGTAGAGATGATGGTTTGTTCTAGTGAGGGAGTTGGTGGAAGTTCTGTAAAGATGGTGGTTTGGTCTTATGGAAGTTATGGAGAATTTGGAGTAATGGTTGGTTCAAAAAATGAAGTGGGAACATGTTGTGGAGACTTAGGCACTGAAAAAATATTTGTTGATGATATAGAAAGAAAAGGAAATTGAGTGGTCAGAGGCACATTTATGCCTGGGATTCTCCAAGATCCATCATACCATTCAGTGGATTTTGGTGACAATGGTCGTACGGGGAATGTCAGAACTGATTCTGGAAGTGGTGTTTGAGGTGGTGTTTTAGAGGAAATGTTAGGATTTGTTTCGTGGGAAGATGAAACAGGACTTTCCTGTTGAGGACTAGATGGTGTGATGATTGGTGATTGTTTTTGAGTGGTGTGGGGTGGAACTTTTGTTGGTGAAACATCAAAGTTATCTACATTAGATAACACTTGAGCAATTTGGGGATTGATTTACTGAAGGTCTAATAAAGTGGTAAGGTCAATATCTACTTCTATGTTACCCAGAGTTTGTGGTGCAGTGGGGTTAGAAGTTTGTGTGGTGTGTGAGACAGATGTTACTATACTTTCAGAATTTTCAACAGAAATGGGGTCAGAAAATGTACCTGTGGTAGTCTTCTTCTTCTTCTTCCTGGTCTTGTTGGGTCTTACAGAATTACCCTCCCCATCTGCTTTCCTTTTCTTCATTTTCTTGACTGGACTTGGTGAACTTTTTCCTTGAAGCCATGCTGGATCAATTGGAATGTCATTCCTTTTGCATCTTCTAATATATTCTTTAATAGTTTCAGCATGATCACTATCGTTGAATGAGGGAAAGTTTTTCAGATGAACTCTCCTCTTTTGGACATCTCCCTAGACGTAAGGAGTAGGTTCAACCAGAAGTTTATCAATAATATTCCTTTTCACCTAATTTTTCCCAATCAGAGGTTTCCCATAGATGGGGTCCAATTCTCCAAGTAACTTGGCATCATCTAGATAGGCTATCAGACCATACTCAGTCAGAGTATCTGATATCAATCTAGATAGAGGGATCCAATTTCTTTTGGCCTTAGGATTTTTGGTTCTAGATTCTTCTATAGTTACTTTCACATGCAACCACAGATGACTGAATATAAGATAAGCCAAGTCAATTTTGACATTGGTTCCAAGACAGAACAGAAGATATTGCTAATCTGCATTGGTGTAGTCAACAAAACTTATTTCCATCCAATGATGAATGCAGTTGTGAATAATCTTTGCCCAGATCTTGTATTGGTCCTTCAAGTCTTTAATTTTGTTGGAGGCTCTTCCAGAAGTAAATATTTCTGCATAAACTCTAGACATATCAATTTGTCCTTCAAGGATACCTATAACTCCTTCTCCTTCAAGATCTAGTAATGTTCTGATGAGATTTTCCGTGATGGATATTTCTTTACCCCAAACAAAAGACAAAATAGCTTTGGGGTATGTTTACGGTGATTTCTCATAAACAACTGCTAGTCTTCCAAATTACTGATTTTGGTTACTTACAGGATCGACTAGATTGATCCTAGGACATGTGTCAGAGTATTTGATGTTTGAATTAAGTTTCGTGTTCATATTTCACTTTCTATCTATGGATTTGGATCTTTAAGGGTATAAAAACAAGGATCTAATAATAAATCCTATGGTTTCGTTTGACAATAGTAAATTACAGAACAAAATGTAGAAGCATTAACAAAATAAAGTTTAAACTTATGATTGACTTCGAATGGAAAAAACTTAAAATATAAAGAAAGACTTGGTAAAGTAAAGTGGATAATTTGTAAATAGAATGTAAAAGACTTGACAGGAAGATAAAAGTTTCTGGAAAAATAAAGTTTTGACTGAAAAATAAACAAATAACTTTAATGCGAAATGACTGAAAAGGATCTAAATTGTAAAGACAAGGGTAAAGGCAAAAGACTTCAATTTAAACTTTAAAAAATGATAATAATGGTGTTTCCATACGTACATGATTTCTGCAACTCGTTTCCCTTAACGCTTGGTAATTTGAGTATATAAGAGTTTTTTGTACAATAGTGAACACATGAAATTCTAACACTAAAACTTCCTATTTATACTATTTCGACCCTAACGGTCTTACTCTAGAATTACGCCACGTTCGAAGATTGTATGTCTTCTACAACCAGTGGCTTCCACGCGTCCTTTGATGAAATGGTGTCTTTATTTGAATTTCGAACTTACAACGAACTTGATCAATTTAAATTTTTTGTTTGAATTCAAAATTACTTAGCTAGACCACTTAATCCTAATATTCTAACCTTTCAAGCTTCTAACGAAACAAAGCACTCGAAATCCTTTAAACAGACTCAAAAATTCCTAACAACAATGCCTCATTCGAAATTGAAGCATCTTTAGAGTTAAAAACTCTAAATCTTCAACGACTATATCTCTTTTTCGTATCTCCTTGCTTGTTAGCCAAATCATTCATCTATGTACTTTATTCGAATAGACATCCAAATAACATAAAGTCCATTTCTTTAAACCAAATAGCTCATCAAAATTACCAGCTAACAAATTGCCCCTCGAAAATGTGTATTTTGATATTCAGAGAAATACCCATTTTTAAATTATTCATGTGATTTTGATGAAACCAATTCATGATGACTTCACTGTACGTGACATCACAGCCATCAACTACTTTCCTGGAAAACGTCTCTTCACCATGCTTTTTCCAAACGTGCAAGTCTTGCAGTTATAGCTAATCATGATTAAAAGAGTTTAGTTAAATATAAATAATAGTTATTTAATTAAATAGTTTAATTAATTAAGATTGGGCTTGTTTTGGAAAAAGCCCAAATTATGAGCATTAGGGTTTTAGAAGCTCTCTATAAATAGAGAAGATCTTTTCCCTTGCTAGGTTAATTGTCAATTCTCAAGAGAACAAGAAACGGCTAGCACCGCCTTCCACTTTACACTCGCGTGGACTACGTAGAGATGTCGGTAACTTTTGTCGTTCGTGATCGTATGAGAAAACACGCTTCAAGAGGTAAATTCTTGAATCCTTATTTAGGTGAGTTTTGATTTGTGATTAATGATTTAATCAAGATCCGTTCATCGGGATTGTTCCGCTAAGAGGTTAAATATTTGAAAAACCCCTCTTAGATCCCAACAGTGGTATCAGAGCATGGTTACGATTAAATCATTGATTCAAATATGATTTGTGGTCAATTATAGTTATATGTGGGATTAAAATGTTTAATCACGTGTCACTGAATTTTATTAAAATATAATGTTATTCTATTATTTTATTTCAAGAGAAAATAAAATTTGTTTTTCCGTAACATTGGCAAGAGTATAAGTTTTGTGAACGCCATACATGAAATCATATTTTTCGTAACATTCCTAAATGCTCTAAAAATCATGCCTTTTAGAATAATCAGGTTTGTGTTTTGAATTGCAATATTGCCATAAAGAGTTTATGGTATTATTATTCTGGTATGTTTTATTTCCATAAAGAGTTTATGGAATTTATTAGTTTTAATTGAAATATATACGGTTTCAGCTATTGCGTTAACAAAGTAACTTCATTGTTACTGTAATAATGATTAATAATAAATGGTTTATTATTATAATTAATTATCAATTTATAATAATAATAATAATAATAATAGTTTATTATTATAAGTAATAATAATAATAATAATAATAATAATAATAATAATAATGGTTGATTATTATAGAATAATAATAAAGTGTTTATTATTTAAATTAAATATTGACAAATTTTGTATAATTTGGATATCGATGTTGACTATGTTTCGGAATCCGACATTTGTATGGTGAAACAACGATACTTCGATTATCTATAAGAAATACAAAATTATTGTTCAAATTTATATATGATATAAATATTTCTAATGCAAAGTCAGTGTATTTGATACACTATTTTATTTCGTACATTCAAATAGTATAATGATTGTTATACATCTGAATGATCAATGTTCATTTTGCTTCGGAATCCGACATTTGTATGGTGAAGCAATGACATTCGATCAGTCACGTTGAGTAATTAATCATTGTATTTTGATATTATGAAAACATTTGCATTAGGGTTTGTGACGGCGCAAGAGTTGTGCCTGTAGGGTTCGCAAACAGCATCAAGTGTTGATGCGTTAATATTTATAATTTGATAATCTATTATTATCTATTATTTAATTATTTATTATTAAATAAGTTGGTATACGGTTATGACCTTAGATTTTGGCGTTTTATTTTATTTAAATACGACCTGTGTGTCGTGTCATTTAATTATTATTTTATTTATTTAAATATTATAAATGTTCAAGTTCAAGAGTTGAAGAGAAGAAAAAGTCAAATGATGACGCCGATGGAGAGGCTTGAGAAGCTTGCTCGTGGGTCAAAGAATTGTAATAAAGTAGTTTATTTAATTCTTGCATTTTAGGTGGTCATAATCGTATTACCATATTATATTTCATGTATGTGATGCATGGAATGTATATTATATGTGAGTGTATGAGATACACAAATACGTGAGTGTATGGGATACACAAATATATGAGTGTATGACATACACAAGATTAAACCGGGAGTGTATAAGATACACAAGTATGTAAGTGTATGAGATACACAAACATGCGAGTGTATGAGATGCACAAGATTAAACTTAATAAAAATTCCTCAATTAATATTAAGTTAATTGCTTTCCAAAATTTAGCACTCATCAAGACTAGTATCGAATAATGTAGGTTTCGCCTAACGCGAGGTGCATGTTTTATATTAGTAAGGTGCGATGGGATAAATGTAATATCCAACTGTTAAATTTTGGGTTTGACTTAACTAAACTAATTATAATATGATTATATATGTTTAGAAGCAAGAGTTGAGAACAACCCATATGATGGATTAGAATAAAGAGTTATTCACTCAACTGATAACATTCGAGAGTTGTATTAGATACAATTGGAAAGAGTTCCTACCTAAATAACTAAGTTTTGTGTAATCCGCCTACGCGGACTTAAAACAAAGTGAAATATGGATTTCGACCTGCTAGAAAATCTTTCAACGGGATTTTCCGAATCAAATGTTGAGGGTCATTAGATTTGAGTAAAAATAGTGGGAGCATTTTAATAAAAGACCTTATTAAAATGATTTTAATTTGATACAATTTTTACACGTTTTGTAGTTAGAATTTTCTTTTGCATTTTATTTATATTTTACTGTAAAATATCCTTATGAAGGATGTAAGGATCAGAAAGGAGTTTTTGAGTTGGTACATAAATTGAGAATTGTTCTCAAGCACGAAAAAGAATTGTATGTTCTCAATAAACCAATTCCTAACCACTGAATATAACTAGATTCGAAGAATGATGCTTATGAGAAGGATCAAGTCGAGTGCCTAGATATAACATATCTCATAGTTGTAGTTATCAAGGAGAATGATATGATCATTAACCTCGATAATAAGAAATACAAGATGTGAGAAATGTCAAACTTTCCAAGTTCTTTTCAATACAAGTTAGGAATCCAAGTTAATCTAAAATAGTTTTAAGATTTAAAATTTTGATTTCCTTATAGAATAAATAGTTGGTCACAAGTTTTATTTGAGATTTTCTCAGTTAGGTAGATTAGATTCATTATGAATGAATTTTTCTACCACATCTTGTTGAAAAGAAAAGGAAAGTAGTTTGTGATTCTAAATTGATGAGTTATAAAAGAAATGAGATTCATTTTATATTCATTGGAATTTAGGCATACAAACATGGTTCTAAAGGAATGCAGTTCTTTCATATGTTGAAAGAACAAAAAAATTTATGGTTATCGAAAGAGTCAAAGTAGAAGAAGGAAGTAAGACTTATTCTTCATACAATTTATTATAGAAAATACATTTGTCTACTTCTACATCTTGAGTATGTGATACTAGATGTTGATATCACATTTATATGAATGTGAAGAGTCTTTTAAGAAGTAGAACATTGATTATAATTTGAGTCCCCTTATGTCTAGAATGGAATAATGTGTTTCATTGACTATAAGAGCTTATGATTTAAATTAGAGCTTGGAATGAAACCAAATAATTGTTATTAAGTTTCATTTAGTAAAAGAAAAAAAATAATTCTAAGTCTTGTATTGACAAGATGAGGAGTGCATGTTGTGATAATGGACAAGTGTTATGATTATCCAAACAATGTTTTCAATACTAAATCAAGTTGTAGATTTGAGTTCTACAATCTTGATAAGCTCATCTATAATAAATGTGGGATGGATCAAATGAAATTTGAATCTTATATATCTGACGCGAGTTAGAATTCTTTTTAGAAGAGTGAAGTAGAAGGAAACAACTCGAAAGCGTATGTAAAGAATATAATGAACATTTAAATCATATCATGTTTGACATTGATCGATTTAAGATAGTTCAGTTATATCTTTGTGACTCTTTTATAAATTATTTTACATACAATTATGCCTATCCATAAGCAATTCCATTTAAAGTAGTCGTAGAGACACCATATTTGATATGGAGGTAAGAGTACCTAGTTTGTCTTTATGGTCATCTGGGTTTTAAGGTTTATTAAGTAAAATTTATCACAATATAGATGAAGATGTATTTATGTATGTATCCTAATGGAAACAAAGGAAACATATTCTATAACACGTTATAGGACAAAATTGTTTTGTTGTTAGAACTAGAGTCTTCCATTAGAGATAATATGTATCTAAAGGAGCCAGTGGGAGTGATATAGAACTTGAAGAAATTCAAGAACTATAAAATACATATCTTTAAGAGAATGGAATATGATCCAATTCAACAAGGGAGTTGTTGTTGTACAATTGGTTCACGTGGCACAAGATTCTAGAAATGTATGTAAATTGTCTATATCCATCTATGGATTAAGGAAAACTTCATGGAATTAAATTCTTTTATTAATGAAGTCTTGTGAAAACTTGGATTAATAAATGACAACTTTAAATATTATGCATTCAAGAAGGTTAGTGGGAGTATTTGCATTAATCTAGTATAGTATGTAAGCGACATACTGACCATCAAAACAAATTCCCTGCAACGCCAATGTAGGACATGGTTAAGGAAATGGTTTTGATAAAATGCATAGGCGAGATTTCCTAAAAGGTTAGGAATCAGAATCTATAGAGATAGATGGCTGATGAATCTCAATCCTAGCACAAGTACATATTCCGACGAAGTATTGAGATACCTAATATGCATAAATCTCACATTAAGATTATTGCATGTATGGTAAAATGTTTTGTCTAATGGACAATGTCTTATCTCATTGGATGAGGAAAATGACACCATGATATGTACTACACTAGATGTGCAATATTCTATGAGCATAAACAATAAGTACCAAAATGATTAAAGTGTTAATCACTAGATCCCTATCAAGAAGGTCTATGAGTACCTTAAAGGACCTGGTGTTCCTTTTCTCAAAAGTAGATGGGAATAATAATTGTAAAGGAGTTACAATGATTTTATTCCAAAATTTATGAACATATTAATATCACAGTATAAATTAAATATTATGATTAGATGACAATTGTATAAGTTGAAAGGAGTTTCAGATAATTGTCGTTTCTAGTACAAAGGTCAAATATATGATTTGGATCGCTTTGATAATTCTTGGGAAGAAAATTGTGTTTCTTGTATTGCAGATCCTATTGATATCATTCCCGATGATAATGGGTTAATCTTGCAAGTTTAGAATACTAGATCTCACTAGCGATTCATGTATATATATTTTGACACTTCGATTTATTTCGATAGAAGATCAAAAGTTGAAATTGGAAGAGGTGTATATTACCAACAGAGGAAAGAGTTCCTTATGCCCTAATAAATTATCATGCTTAGATGATGCTTGATGCACATGATGAGCAACTAGATATTAAATTAATATCTGATTGGCTTTAGTAATAGTGGGAGATTGTTGGAGTAAGCTCTAATAGCCAATCAATATTGGCTTAATATACTTTTGTATCATGACTTTGATATATGTTATTTGTTAATACATATAATCATTAGGCCTCATATTTATTATGTTATTTGTATATGACATAATAAAGTCCTTAGAGTAATTAGTCTATTAATGATCTATTAAGTGTGACTTAGTTGTGAGAGCTCATTAAACATAAGGACATTATTCTTAAAGTATCCATAGTAAAGCTTTACTGTCAAATAGGACAACAGTAACGCATAGAGACTATTGCGTGAGTAGACTGATGATTGTATCTCACAAGTCATGGATATGAGATATCAAGTCTTCACGTAGGTATAAATATTAGGAGTAATATTTATTCTGGATTGACCCACCATGAGAATACTACATAGTTTGTTATGTAAGTGTCATAAGTTATTCTCATAGTGATAGTGGTGTACACCACCCTTCGACCTGAAACCACTATGGACCCTAGATGTGGAGTCGAGTATTTTATTGCAAATCAAACATTGTCTGTAACAAGATGACCATAAAGATGGTTGATGGGTACTTTATAAATTATGTTGAGGGACATGAGTGACCTAGATGGAATTTGCCCCTCCTACATATACGGGAGTAATATCTGTGGGCCCCTTGATAGAGTATGATTGTAAAATGCATGTTCGTGCTCAAATAAGTCAATATGAGATATTGGGCTTATCTGTTGTTATCAGGAATTCTCGGGGATCAAGGAATAAAATATTGAACTATACGAGGGTGACACATTCCATGTCTTGTGTTCAATATAGATATAAGGGCAAAAGGGTAATTGTACACATAATCATTATCACAGAAAGGTTATGTCAGATCACATGACATTCTCGTTACTTGGGTAGCAAAGATGTGTTGCTAGATACCGCTCATTGTTTATAATATTAAATAGGTGATTTAATATTATTTCCAACGTTACGAGAACCTACAGGGTCACACACATAGAGTACTTATAGTGGAATGGATGATTAAATTAAATATGATTTAATTTAATTATGTGTTAATATTATTTAAATTGTTTAATGTATTAACACATATTGTTTATTTGATTAAATATGATTTAATTAAACAAATGGGAATTGACAGTTGATTAAATTAAATATGATTTAATTTAATTTAATATTTTATTTTATTTAATTAAAAGAGTTTAGTTAAATATAAATAATAATTATTTAATTAAATAGTTTAATTAATTAAGATTGGGCTTGTTTTGGAAAAGGCCCAAATTATGAGCATTAGGGTTTTAGAAGCTATCTATAAGTAGAGAAGATCTTTTCCCTTGCTAGGTTAATTGTCAATTCTCAAGAGAACAAGAAACGGCTAGCACCGCCTTCCACTTTGCACTCGCGTGGACTACGTAGAGACGCCGGTAACTTCCGCCGTTCGTGATCGTATGAGAAAACACGCTTCAAGAGGTAATTCTTGAATCCTTATTTAGGTGAGTTTTGATTTGTGATTAATGATTTAATCAAGATCCGTTCATCGGGATTGTTCCGCTAAGAGGTTAAAATTTTAAAAAACTCCTCTTAGATCCCAACAAGGCTTGCCCCCAGTATGGACGGTGGATGATGGATGGTTTGTGCTTGATTCTCCCACTTTTTTATCTTGATTCTCTTTCATATTTCTTGTTTCTTTGATGCCTTCGCCACTAAGACCTGGACATGGGGTTATTTCCTTTGTAATTCTCCATCCTAACTTCCTCTCTCTTCGCCGTGTTGAATTACTTCTTGTATGCCACTGAACTCCTGCCCCCTTGGTCGTAACTCCTCCACTTTCCCTTTCCTCTGTCTGCTTTTGCTTGGAGCCATCTATATGTGGGAACTTCAGCAGGAAATTTGAAGGTAATTATTCGTGCTTCCTTAGGGTATGGACTATCAGGCCTTCTCTGTGCGTTTCTTCCGCCAAAACCAAGATTCGAGGGGGTTGTTCCTTGGTGACTCCAGTAGGGTGCGAAGGGAATCCTTTCGAAAGCTTCAGACATCTTTCGATCGTACACAACAACACACCTTGGGCACATTAAGCATTCCGTCTCATTCTTATGGAAGCGAACCAAAAAACCCAGCAATCTCTCCCCAGCCCTTGGATAAACCTTAAACAGCTTATTGTCTTGTCTCCAGTTTACGCCCATTCGAGCACGTTTGATTCTTTCTAACTCCGTAGCAATTCTCTAGTTGCAGATTATGTTGCACCTTGGACATAGCAGCATCTCCCCATTTCTCTTATGGTAGTGGAAAAGTTAACCATGCTAGCTGCTTTCTTTCTTTGGGTAGCCTTCCCTTATTTGCTTTCTTTCCAACTCCAGACACCTTTCCACCCCTTCCATTTCTGCACGAGGTTTCTTAAGATCAACCGTGTGCACACCTAACGTCTGACCTTTAGTGATCTGGACATTTGTAAATTTTGCCCTGAGGCCCTCAGTGGCCTCTACCATTTTTCCATCAGCGCCAATTGGGCCTTCAGTAGCCCCTATCAAAGCATCAAATACCTTCGATTGAGTCATGTTTGGAAGACTCTCAGTAGTCTTCGCGTTGCCTCCAACTATCACGAAATCCTCCTCTTCTTCAAATTCCTCATCATGTTCATCATTTTCTCCACCAACTTTAACCATATTGATATCCAGTGGTTCACCGTAGTTGGTTTCAGCCATCAACAAAGGGTCAATATCCACTTTCATAGGGTTCTTTGTTTTGTCAGCAAATTTAAGCCTCCCTTCTTCGATAGCGCTTTGAATCAAATCCCTGAAAAGAAAGCACTGTGAGGTCTTATGGCCTAAGAAATCATGATATTTGCAAAATCCTCTCTTCTTCCATTGTTCCAACGGAGGAATTTTAATATTAGGAGGCACTATCAATTGGCCATCTTTGACAAGTAAATCAAATATCTCATCGCACCTAGTTATGTTAAATGTGTAAACTTTCTTCGGGAATTTATCATTTTTCTCATTTTCAACAGGATAGCACTATTCTAAAGGAACGTAAAACAACACGAAAACGACCATTCTGAGTAGGTAATAAGACTTTTAGTTGCTTGCTCAATCAAATACTTTTCACACCTCACACTTTTTGTCAAAGTTCAAACTCTTTTCAAAAAACCGAAACATTTTCGAACACTTTGTATACATTCCTACATGAATCATTACAAAGTCAAAGCGAAATTCCTTTTCAAAACATTTTTGTCAAACACACAGAAAGCACTTTAAAAATGAGCTAAAAGCAACTAAGAGCCCGTAGAAAACTACGGATGAAAGGGGGTGCTAATACCTTCCCTTTTCATAACCTTCTCCCTTACTCAGAATCTAACGAAGGTCTTTTCCTGTTCTTTTCACCTTCCCTTAATTGGATAAAAGAAAAGACGGTGGCGACTCTTGCTATCCGCACATTTGCGATAAAAAGCAAAACAAAATCTCAAAGTCAGTTCACCATATTACAGAAATGGCGACTCTGCCGGGGAGACACCCTAAAGAGAGAATACCTTAGGGATTTTTAGATCATTTTTACTGCTTTCTGTTTGACTTGCTTGCTTTATCTTTAAGGGTTGCTTGGGTATTATACTTGTGGGAGATCCTACACCCGGATCCAGGTTTCCTTAGGTAAGTAGCAATAGATCGTCGCGACCGTTAGGCGTATACCGAAACGGTCAACATGATGGCTACGTTAGTGTGACACTTTGGATGTCCTAATACTCTTAATTTCCAAGTTGAGGATAGTATTTGGCTTCTGCGTGGTGTCATTAGCACTAACTCAACTTTTAGAACCTTAATTGACCCATCTTGGCCATTAGAAGGTAGTGAGATGGTCGGCTTTGGTGTAGACCGAGGTTGGCTGACACTCGATGCTACGCTCATTAAGATCAGACTTTTGGGATATTTTCGGTCGACCACTTGGTAGTCGTATTGAAATAAACGCCTATGAGAAAGATCAATGATATGAGATTCCTAGAACCCGGTTACTATTATAGGACAGGATGAACCAACTCAAACCTAGGGCTACTGTGTGAATTGTTTGTGCTTGTTAAACATGACATCATCGCATTGCATATCATTTCTAACTATTTCAAGGACCTAGGGATTTATCTTTGCTCTGTTTTGTAGGGATTATGGCTTCTAGAAAGACTATCTGAATTAACTTCATGGGTGTACCTTCTCAGCTCAAAGAATTGGTTTCAGAAATTCCCGATCACGCCCAGTTCATCAAAAGGCATGGTTATCTACTTGACTTGGTTATCTCCAGTTTTGAAGAAGATATGATGCACGTCCTATTCCAGTTCTTTGATCCGAAACACCATTGCTTTACATTCCCAGATTATCAATTGGTACCTACCTTGGAAGAGTTCTATAAGCTACTTGGGGTACCTATTCTTGATCAAATGCCATTCACCGGTTTAGAAAAGGTTCCTAAATTCGAAGACATTGCATCAACGCTACATCTAAAGCGCTCAGACATTGAAGCCAATTGGGAAACAAGAAGCGGAGTTAAGGGTTTACTTGCTAAGTTCCTAATAAAGAAAGCCCGAGAATTCCTCAAAGTTATGAGTTTCTAAGCATTCGAAGACGTCTTGGCTTTTCTAATCTATGGTTTGGTTCTATTTCCTAACTCGGATCAGTTCATTGACGTGAACACCATCAAGATATTTCTCACTCATAATCATGTGCCTACTTTACTTGGAGACATTATGCATTCTCTCCACACTCGTACCATCAAAAGACAACGAACTCTCATGTGTTTTATACTGTTACTTTCCAGGTAGTTTATTTTGCACCTTCCTCCATCGGTATTGAAGAACGAGCAAAGGTTGAAGTGGTCTCAAAGACTAATGTCACTCTCTCATTCAGATATCCGTTGGTGTCTTTTCTCACAAAAGGACTTCACTTTCATTGAGTGTTGCGGAGAATTCCCTAATGTACCACTTCTTGGCATAAGGGGAGGTATGACTTACAATCCTTCTCTCGCTCTACGTCAGTTTGGTTATGCTCGAAGAGATGGTCCTCATGATATGCTTCTCCAAGATATTGTGTTCGACTATAACCACGATCTCCAGAATTTCCATCGAAGGTTCATACACGCTTGGGGCATGGTAAAGAAGACTGATACCAAGACTTTGGGACACCAAAACGCCATTCCTTGGGAACCTTACCTGAAATGGGTGCGAGCTCGAGCTCAAAACCTCATGATGTCGTTTACACCCATGTTACCAGTAATTATGGAACCTGTTGCTATAGGTGACGTACCCTATACTATCCTCCATCCTGACATGCCTACTGCTTTTGAAGACTTGAAGAGATCCTGGATTCAACTAAAAGAAGAAAGGGATACGTTTGAAGCTCAGTGTTACGCAAGTGAGAAAAAGGTACTAGAGTTGACCAAGCTACTTCACGAGGAGCGGAACATCAATGCCTACCTCGGCACCAAGAGGAAGCGCCCATGGGAGACTTAGAGCTTTAGGATTTTATTTTTATTTTTTTTTCTGAACTATCTTTTGTACTTAAAAAGAAAAAGGAATAAAACTAATAAATGTTTGTTCATGCTTGTTTAACAAATTTAAATTCCTAAGGTCCTTGAAAATATTGCATTGCATTTGCATAAACATTGCATGTCATAGCATAACATTTCATAACAGGTACATTGAAGATCGGTTTTCTCATTTTCTCGCTATTTATTTTAGCAGAAATGGCTCTTGAACAGACTGTCAAAGATCTTCAGGCTCAGAATGCTCAGTTCCAGGAGATGTTCACCAGCTTGGTCCAAGGCCAAGAAGATCTGAAGAAGCTCATCAACAAAAAGAACAGGGTCGTTGGTGTTCTCAACATGGGTAGACGTTACAAAGGTGGTCCTAAAGTGGTCATCCGGATAAAGCTCTCAGAAAGTGTCAAGACCGAGGGGAGTGTCAAGGGCAACGAAGATGATCAGCGTGAGCCTGAGAAGAAAGGAGAAGACTATGAAGATCAGTACTCTGATGAAGATGACAAATACAAGCAACTTGAAGACCGTCTGAATGCTGTGGAAAACCTGAAGATGTCCGGGCTGAATTTTGATGATCTGAATCTTGTCCCTGGTGTGGTGATTCCTCCCAAGTTCAAAGTTCCTACTTTTGCCAAACATGATGGCATTTCTTGTCCGAAGCTGCATTTGAAGTCCTATGTTCAGAGGATCAATCCCCACACTGATGACAGAAAGTTGTGGATGCATTATTTCCAAGAGAGTTTGTCCGGAACTCAGTTGGAGTGGTATTATCAGCTAGAGAATGACCATATCCGTACTTGGAGTGACTTAGCAGATGCTTTCTACAGGCAGTATGAGTACAATGCTAAATTGGCACCCACTCGCATGCAACTACAGAGCATGTCTATGGGTCGTGATGAGAAGTTCAAAGAGTATGCTCAGAAATGAAGAGATCTAGCAGGCAGAGTTCAACCACCCTTGTCTAATAGGGAATTGGTTGATATGTTCATGGGAATATTGTCAGGTCCATTCTTCAATCATCTGATTGGAAACTCTTCAGTCGGATTCACCGAGCTGATATTGACAAGAGAGCGCATTGAAGCTGGTATCAAGAGTGGAAAGATTTAGGTAGAGTCGTCCTCAAATGCTGCAAAGAGATCTTTTGGTGGTAAGAAAGAAACCAATGTTGTGTATGGTCAGAAAAGCCGAGCCAAGACCGACTGTGCTCAATCTGTGGGGCAGTTGTGATCTCCAATCCTACATCAGCACAACCTCATCGAGACAACGCGCGTAACCAGAATGTGCCACAAAGACAGTTTACGACGAAGATCAACATGCCATTGTCGCAAGCCTTGCAACACATGTTGAAAGCAGAGCTGATTACCTTGAGGGGATCCTCCTCAGAATATCAACACTTCTTCTCCGAGATACAATCCTAATGCTAAGTGTGCTTACCACTCCAACAGCCCAGGGCACGACACTGACAACTGTTGGGCTCTGAAGAACAAGATTCAAGATATGATTGAAGCTAAGCAGATTGAGTTTGATCCTCCTGTTCAGACTTCGAATGTGATAAACGCGCCTATGCCTAACCATGACAAGAGTTCCAATGCTATTGGCGAAGACTCTTATGTTTTCAACATAGATGACTTGATCATTCCTCTGATGACTGTTAAGAAGAATTTGCTGCAAGCCGGTGTCAATCCAGGATGCCCAGAGAATTGTCGTTGGTGCCCATCTGCACCTGATGGTTGTGCTTGGTTGAGAAGATGTATTCAGTGCATGATGGATAACCGGGAAGTGATATTTCTGAAGCCATCACCTGTGGAGAATTCGTATGAAGACATGTCTAAGAAACTGAAGATCGAAGATGTGAATGAAACCGTACCAGAGATGTGGGATACCTTGGGGCAGCCAAGTGGAAAGTTCGATTATACGGTGAAGTATACTGTTCCTGAAAGCTACAAGATTCCTATTGAATATGTCAAAGCAACCGGATGAGGAGACGAGTTCCCAGAAGACTATGTTGATGTTAACACAATAAGGATTTCCTCTGTTGATCCTGGGCCTAGAGTGGCACCTCTTATCATTACTTCTCCCAGACCAATTCCATATTCCTCTGACAAAGCTATCCCTTGGAACTATGGAGCTGAGGTTTACTATCATGGCGTCAAGCAAGACCCTCTGACCATTGAGGATCTTACAGTTGAAGCTTCCACTCCTGACATTGACAACATCACCGGATCAAGTAAGGTGACCAGAACAGGAAGAGTGTTCTCTCCAGAGATCTCTCCTCCAAAAGACACTGCGACTCCAGCTCGCATTCCAGCTATTCAACCTGTTCCCCAGGCGCGAGGGAAAGAACCAGTGACTCATCCTGCTCAGACAGAAGTACCAAAGGAAGTTGCTGAAGATACCTCCAAACAAGAAATGGAGGAAATTCTGAAGATTATCAAGAAGAGTGACTACAACATTGTGGAACAGTTGGGACAAACTCCGTCCAAGATCTCCATGCTTGCTCTGCTCTTGTGCTCTGAGGCTCATGCTAAAGCCTTGGTGAAGTTTCTGAAGAATGCTCGCGTACCGCAAGACACTACTACCGATCAATTTGAAGTTTGTATTGTTAGCTTGGCTGCCAACAACGGCCTAGGCTTCTCTGATGCTGATTTGACTCCTGCCGGAAGAAAACACAACAAAGCCTTGCACGTCTCTGTTGAATGCAACGGCATTACATTATCTCATGTTTTGGTGGATACCGGTTCTGCTCTGAATATCCTGCCAAAGACTGCTTTTGACCGACTCGATATTGAAGGATTGGTTCTGAAACCCAATGACATTATTGTGAGAGCTTTTGATGGTTCTAAGCGAACAGTACTTGGAGAGCTCATTCTGCCTGTTAAATTCGGTTCCCAGACTTTTGATTCCACTTTCTTTGTCATGGACATCTGTCCCGCTTACTCTTGCCTACTTGGACGCCCTTGGATACATGGGGCAGACGTTGTTACCTCCACCTTGCATCAGAAGCTGAAGTACCCAGTGAAGGGGAAAGTTGCTATAGTATGTGGTGAAGAAGAATATATGGTCAGTCATCTACAGTCATTCCGATATCTCGAGATAGAAGGTGAATTCTTCGAGACTCCCTGTCAAGTTTTCGAAACAATCCCCAGAGTCATGCCTGTTGACTCTCCTGTCACTTTTGAAGTTACACAAGCTCCGCCTAGGATGGCCTCGCTGAAGGATGCTCAAGCTGCTGTTGAAGAAGGAGGTAGTACTATTTGGGGTCAGCTCCCTGATCTTCCTTTTAAATCTGACAAGGCTGGTTTAGGCTTCACCCTCAAAGGTCAGAAGATGATACGCCGCGAACGTGCCTGCCAACTTCCTTTCCGCATCAGCAAAGATGGAGTCCATGCTATAGAAGACGACGACAACGACTTTGACATCAGCAAGTGGATATTCCCAACTCCCGACAACGGACTCAGCAATTAGAAGACTGAAGACGTTATACCAATCTTCTTTAGACAGGAGTAATTGCTTTTGTTTTTGCTTTGCTTTTCGTTTTCTATGCTTTGAACAATAAACTCTAAAGCCTAGTGCCTTGCCCGGGGCATCATGGCTCGTTTGTGAGGGTTATTATCTGTCATTTGAATATTTTCATTCAATAAAATCGTTGGAATTTTGCATTTAATTGTTGTTTTCTTTCTTTTGCTTTATCACCCCTTCAAAAGCTTTGTGTTTCTTAACACACCCACGTGATACACTGCAGAATCACTCTGAATCTCGTTGATAACAGCTATGCTATTGCTAAATATGACTTCGATAATCCGATCTACCAAGCCGAAGACGAAGGTGAGGAAGATTGTGAAGTGCCAGGAGAACTTGTCAGACTGCTACAACAAGAAGAACGAGTTATACAGCCACACGAAGAGCCAATTGAGGTTGTGAATCTGGGTATTGATGAAGACAGAAAAGAGATCAAAATAGGAGCGGGTCTTGAGAATAGTGTCAAAGAGAGATTGATTCAGATGCTACGAGACTATATCGAGGTTTTTGCTTGGTCATACGAAGACATGCCAGGTCTAGACATTGACATTGTGGTACACCGACTACCGACAAAAGAAGGTTTTCTCCCAGTGAAACAGAAGGTTTGTCGCATGCGTCCTGAGATGTCTGAGAAAATCAAAGCCGAAGTTATGAAGCAGTTCAACGTCGGTTTCCTAGTTGTTACTTCTTATCCATAGTGGGTTGCAAATATGGTACCCGTACCTAAGAATGATGGTAAAGTACGAATGTGTGTAGATTACAGAGATCTGAACAAAGCGAGTCTGAAAGATGATTTTCCACTTCCTCATATCGATGTTCTGGTTGACAACACTGCCCAACATAAGGTCTTTTCCTTCATGGATGGTTTCTCCGGTTACAATCAGATCAAAATGGCTCCTGAAGACATGGAGAAGACTACTTCCGTTACGCAGTGGGGCACTTTCTGCTACAAGGTCATGCCGTTCGGACTGAAGAACGCTGGCGCCACTTATCAGCGTGCCATGGTGGCATTATTTCATGACATAATTCATCACGAGATAGAGGTCTACGTCGACGACATGATAGCTAGATCACAGACTGAAGAAGAACATCTTGATCACCTGCGGAAGCTATTTGATAGATTGAAGAAGTACAAATTGAGACTTAATCCTAACAAGTGCACCTTTGGAGTCAGATCCGGTAAACTCTTAGGGTTTGTTGTCAGTGGAAAAGGTATTGAAGTTGACCCCGCCAAGGTTAAAGCTATTCAAGAGATGCCAGATCCCCGCACCGAGAAGGAAGTCAGAGGTTTCTTGGGCCGATTGAACTACATTGCCAGATTCATTGCACACCTAACTGCTACTTGTGAGCCAATCTTCAAGTTACTGAAGAAAGATCAAGTGGTGGAATAGAATGACGATTTCCAGATCGCTTTTGACAAAATCAAGGAGTACCTACGGAATCCTTCTATCCTGATGCCGCCCTCCGAAGGAAGACCTCTTATCATGTACTTAATAGTGTTAGAGAACTCAATGGGGTGTGTGTTGGGGCAACATGACGAGTCTGGTCGAAAAGAGTATGCAATATACTACCTTAGCAAAAAGTTTACCGACTGTGAAACAAGATACTCACAGCTCGAGAAAACTTGCAGCACTTTGGCTTGGGCTGCTCGCCGACTAAGACAGTATATGTTGACTCACACTACCTTGTTGATTTCCAAGATGGATCCGATAAAATACATATTTGAGAAACCAGCTCTCTCCGGAAGAATAGCAAGATGGCAAATAATCTTGACCGAATACGACATCTAGTATACTTCTCAGAAAGCGATCAAAGGAAGTGTAGTAGCCGATCATTTGGCTCATCAAGCCGGGGATGACTATCAGTCTATGCAGTTCGAATTTCTAGACGAAGATGTTTTGTTAGTTACTGATTGTGAAGAACCATGACTAGACGAAGGACCTGAACAAGGATCCCGATGGACCATGGTCTTTGATGGAGCCTCAAACGCACTTGGCAATGGCATTGGCGCCATCATTACATCCCCTACAAGCGGACATACGCCTTTCACCGCCAGATTATATTTCAGTTGCACTAACAACATGGCCGAATATGAAGCGTGCATCATGGGTATCAAAGCTGCCATTGACTTAAGAATCAAGTTCTTACAAGTGTATGGAGACTCAGCTTTAGTGATCAATCAAATTAAGGGCGAGTGGGATACGAAGCATCCGAATCTCATTCCGTATCGAGAGCATGTTCTAAGTTTGATCCCCTACTTCGAAGAGATCACTTTCAATCATATTCCACGAGAAGAGAATCAGTTGGCAGACGCATTAGCTACTATGTCATCTATGTTCAAGGTCAGATGGGGCAACGAGGCTCCCCAGGTCATCATTGAAAAGTTTGACAAACTGGCACACTGTTGTGAACTTGATACAGAAGAGAAACCTTGGTACTACGACGTGAAGAGGTATCTTGAGACTCAGGAATATCCCGTCGGGGCATCTGTCAACGATAAGAAGTTCTTGAGATGATTTGCATCCAAATTCTTCCTCAGCAACGGCATCTTATACAAGCGCAATCACGACTTGTGCTTACTCCGCTGTGTAGACCAGAAAACTGCAAAACGTATCATGGAAGAGTTACACGAAGGTGCATTCGGTACCCATTCCAGTGGACATACCATGGCTAAGAAGATTCTGAGAACAGGTTACTATTGGTCCACCATGGAAGCTGATTGTCACCGCTATGCCCGATCTTGTCACAAATTCCAGATTTATGCAGACAAAGTGCACATACCTCCAGTACCATTGAATGTTCTAACCGCTCCCTGGCCTTTCGCGATGTGGGGCATTGACATGATTGGAGAAATCAAGCCCATAGCTTCCAATGGACATCGTTTCATCCTTGTGGCAATTGATTATTTCACCAAATGGGTGGAAGCAGCCTCGTTCGCATCTGTTACTAGGAATGTTGTGGCTCGATTCATCAAGCATAACCTAATCTGTCGGTATGGCACTCCCGAAAGGATTATCACAAATAACGGCTCTAATCTTAACAACAAGATGATCACCAAACTCTGCACGCAGTTCAAGATCAAGCATCACAACTCTTCTCCATATCGACCTAAGATGAATGGCGCAATGGAAGCCGCCAACAAGAATATCAAGAAGATCATACAGAAGATGACAATGACTTACAAGGATTGGCACGAGATGTTGCCATTTTCTCTCCATGGTTATCGCACTACAGTATGGACATCCACAGGGGCAACCCCCTTCTCTCTTGTATACGGTATGGAAGCAGTCCTACCAATTGAGGTTTAGATACCCTCAACCAGAGTCCTCCAGGACGCAGAGTTAGGTGAAGACGATTGGATCCAGACTCGCCTTGATCAGATCAACTTGATTGACGAGAAACGACTCGCATCCATCTGCCATGGACAGATCTATCAGAAACGAATGATCAGAGCATTTAACAAGAAAGTCAAGCACCGAGTCTACCAAGTTAGTGACCTAGTAGTCAAGCGCATCATTATTCCACAAGGTGATCCCAGGGGCAAATGGACTCCCACCTATGAGGGACCATTTGTTGTCAAGACAGTATTTTCAGGCGGAGCTATGATACTTAGCACCATGGATGGTGAAGACTTCCCACACCCTGTGAACGCAGACATAGTCAAAAAATACTACGCATAAATGAGACCCGCTAGGTCGACTGACCTAGGCAAAAATAAGGGCATCCTGGCGAACCAAAAGGTTCGGGCAAAAGTTAAGGATATATACAAAACATGTACACCCGGCAAGTCGAAAACCTGCAAAGACGGCTTGGGCAAAAATGGGTATCCCGGTAGACTGAAAACCCGAAAGGGCGGTCTAGGCAAAAGTTAGGGATTCAAGCGTACGACTATGTCTCATCCAGATCACCTATCTACAGACTATTACTATCAGCATTCAAGATTCAAATGGCAAAAATCAATTCACTCACTTTCTACTGACAACAAGGAGATGAGATAGTCGAAATATATGAGTACTAGCATAGTTGGAACTTAACGAGATTGTTTCCGCATAGCTTTTTACTTTTCTTGTGTACAAACTACTCGGCCATACGCCACATTTCAAATTAATACAAGTTCTTTCTCTTTACAATTTTCACTGTTTTTGTTTGCATAAAGTCCAACGTTTGCTTTGAATGATTATATGCATCTGACAATAAATATCTATTTACAAACATGCGAAAAGTGAACATACGAAAGTAATTACTACAGGCTCTAGGAATTGAGATGACAACGAAAGTCACCAATCAGTTCCCCTGCAGAGTACAATCCCCACAGAGATGTCACTCACTACAAACCTCCCCCATTGGGGTACACATTTTCCTCCGCTAGTCCAGACATTCCAAGCTTCGTCACGTCAGTCCCCGACCAGTGATTCCAATCAACTGAACCGTGTTACATCAGTCTCCAAGCAGTAACGATTCATCAACAGCAGAGGTATATGTCCCCAGCAGAATATCTCTCAACAATCATCATCCCCCGACAGCAGTAATATCCAGACTCGAAACTTGGTCAGATAGTGCATCGGAGGAAACCTTCATCTCTTATTCCCCAGCAAGATCTACGCGCAAGATCCCCAACGGAGTGTCTTCCAACTTCCACAATCCTCAGTAGGGTCTACGCACAAGATCCCCAGCAGAGCGCCTTCTAAGATTTTCCCCAGCAGGGTCTACGCACAAGATCCTCGGCAGCGTGCCTCTCGATCTCTACCATCCTCAACAATATCTAGGCTCAAGACTTGGTCAGATAGTGCATTGGAGGAATCGAGGTTATCTTTCTTCTCGGGGTTTCCATCCGTTTCATCCCCAAACTGAAGCTAAGAATCCCCAAGCGGAGCATTCGCATCTTCTTCAAGATGGATATGTTTTGAAATACCACAACATGTTTCATTCATACATTTTTCATAGAAGCCATAATTTGTGCATATATCATTCATACACATTGTCATGCATCATAATCTGCATAAGACTAACCATATTCTATCAAAGTTTCTTTTGTTTTCCCCAAAACAGGTGAAAGTCACTTCCGAAACAGATAGGTCCAGGATTAATACCCGAAGCCATACGGGAAACCCTATCCGAACGACCACCCCAGTTGTCCTCCGACAACAGATCCAGGATTAATACCCGAAGCCAGACGGGAAACCCTATCTGAACGATCACACAAGTTATCCTCCGATAACAGGCATTGGATCAATACCCGAAGCACAACAGGGAAGTTGTCCACTTTCTGCCGACCATTATCCCCTCAGAGTAATCAATACGAAGATTTATTCTGACCCCCTCTTATTATCAACAGCAACTATAGAGTCTGGCGTACGACTCAGTTGCCTTAGATGGCATCTTAAGCCCATCTCCAACTATTTGTCAATATCTCTCCACTTTCAGAATGCTGCATATTTGGTTAAAACTCAATACAAACCAATAACTTCATTCAAAGACGAGCGCAAATTCTAACGTACGACTCTCGCTTCGGATGGCATCTTAAGCCCATCTCTGTGTTCCTTTCTACTTTCAGGAATACCTACCGAGCCTAGCGTACGGCTCACTCCCCAGCACCGGTCTCTCCGGATGGCATCTTAAGCCCATCTCCGACGATTCTCCTATTCAGACAACATTCTTGAGTCTAGCGTACGACTCATTCCCTTGTGAAGTTTCCAGCTTCTCCAAATGGCATTTATAAGCCCATTCCCGCATCATCAATCAACGACGAGTGCAAATTTTCAAGTGTACTCGAGTGTTCAATCATCTTCTACTTCCAGGTCACGAAAGGCACGCATGCCAATCTAACCCTTCCAGTACAAGAAGATTGAACAGGGGCAGATGTCATACCCCAAAATTTTCCCTCCTATTCCTCAAGACATCTCATGCATCCATACTCAAGGATTCCTCAAGGGTTGATCAGACAAACCCTCTCCTAGACACTCAACCCAAACTAGGATTTGGCAATCCTCAGACCAAGATGGATTTCCAACATCTCCAGTGGTCATCATACCTCCTCATATACTTCAAAGATTCTCCATGTCAAGTTTCAAGACTTACAAGTCAAGTTTCCTCAAACAATTGCTTAGATGGTTGAAAATTAGTTGTATTGGACAAAAAGTCAACTGTAGTCAACATACAGTCAAACTTCATAATTTTTGGTCAACATCCATATTTTGAAGTCACATTCATCATTTGATCAAGGGTTGATCATGATTCATCAAGAAAACTCAAGATTTGCTCAAAAGTCAAGCTTTCCAAATTAGGGTTTCCTAGAGAAAAGTCAACTGAACATTGACTAAGCATAACTTCTTCATACTTTCTCAAAAAAATTTCCAACACCTCTCATTTTGAAGGAAATTCAATTCTCTACAACTTCATGTCTCACAAGCATGGTCAAAAAATGCTTCATTTTGAAGATATGGATCAAAACATTACAGGTCCTTTTCAAAGTCAACAAAAAGTCAACTTTTTGTAATGAAGTTTTATTGAGCATGGAAACTCCAATTGAGATGAAACTAAAGAGGTTGTTTAGAGGACATCCAAATATTTCTAAAAAGTCCAAGAACACTCAAAAATGTGGAAAATTGAGCAAAATAGACCTTGCACAAGTTGGGCATTTTTGGACAATTGCACAAAGAGATATATTTGTCAAAATCCAATTTTTTCCAAATGGGCCTATAATTTAATGATCCAAACTTGATCAAAATATTATCCATGACCTCTTGATGCCTTGCCACGACCTCCTTTTATTTTTTTGATTTATTTTTGAATTTAAAACCATTTAATTCAAATTTAAATTAAATAAAATATGAAAACAAGGTATAATTTCAATTGGGTTGGATTTTTATCAAACTTGAGGTCCAAGATAGCCCACACAACTTGCCAATTTCGTGCTAGCTCATGCATGGGAAGAAAAATCAAATTTTGAAAGGTTTGATTTTATTGAAAAGAGAAAATATTTTTGCATTGAAGAAGAGATCTTTTTTCATTCTTTTTGCTTCCAATTCTTGCTCTATAAATACTCAGCTCATTTTCAAAAACAAAGGACGAAACCCTAGCCCTTGGAAGCAATCCTTATTTTCAAAAAAATTCTTCAAAGTTGGCAAATTCGATTTTCAATTTCCAGCAAGTTTCAGGGAGTTTTGAGCATCCAAACGTGTTCTTTGATATCCCAGCAGTCATTCCCAATCCTTACTCAAAGCCAAATCATCCCAAATCGTGCCATCTAGCTCCCACCGGTTTGGATTTTTTCTCAATTTCGATTCTCGTATTTCATGCATTGCTAACTGTTCTCGTGTGTTTATTTGAACTCAGGGTATTCATTAGAGTGTATTTGATGCATTACATGTAAGTTTCCACGTAGAAATCACAAACCACCATTATAAGGGCTTTTAGGGCTGCTGTGGGTTTCGAAACACAGGTTCCAGGCCGTTTCAGGGGAAAAGGATAGCACCATCGTGCTCGCAAGGACCGAATTAGGCGATCTGGGCTTTTGTTTCGCTTTGAATGATGCGTTTTACAGGTTTTTCAGGTTGATGGGCAATCGGAGAAGATGACCGGAGCCCTAGCTCCAGCAGGGACTCCGGCGTTGAAGGTTTGACCCTGGCGTGGCACAACGGCGCGTTTTGATTGGCTTTCGTGTTAATAACCAGGGGCCCACCTTTGACTGTGTTTGAATTACAAAACTTGACACGTTTTACTCTTATAAACCATTGGTTCCAATTTCCAAACACCAAATGCAGTTTGGCTCAGTGGTAAAGGCAAGCAGGCGTGTGTTTTCTCCTGATGGTCACCAGTTCGATTCCTGGCAAGACCATTCCTTTTTACAACTTTACAAAACTAACATGTTTTACTATTTTTTCTTTTTTTAAATATTTTCATGTTAATTTAATTAATCTTCAAATATTTTTATCATGCATTAAAAATCACAAAAAATATTTTTCTTTTTGCATTATTATCAGAAAATGTTTATTTAATTTTTAATATTAAAATTAATATTTTTGCATGCATATTTTATTTAATTATTAATTAATCATTAAAATGACTTTTAATTGATTTTAATTATCGAAATCGATTCAGAAAATTACCAAAGAATTATCTTATCATATTATTGTCATTACTAACATAAAAAAAAAAAATTCCTCATTTAAAAATTATGTTTTTACTAACATTTTTCCTCTTATGCAATTTTCTCGTATTTTCCGATTATGTATCTGCTTACAGGTTGTAACGTTTCAGACGATTTTTCTTGCTTTTCTTTTTTCAATTATGTAACTGCCTATGGGATGTAATAGTTTAATTAGGACTTTTACTTTCCGCACTCCTATTATGTAACTGCCCCATAGCCATGTAATAGCGTAGGACTTTACTTTCCGCACTTTACTTTTCGCAATTTACTTTCTGCACCCTATAAACTGCTAGTAGCTAGGCGTGTATGGCAAGATAAAAACGAACGTAGATCACTTCTAATTCCAAGATAACATATCTGAATTTAACACACTCTTTTCACACATGCACCCCCTAGAGTATTCTCTCTCGTTGCCTTTCGAATAAATGGTCAAGTCCCTCCAACGTAGAGGTATCCTAGCACCGTTGCCTACAAACATGTCATCATAGTCCCTTCGATACAAATATCAGAGACCCACGATGTCGCCTACGAATACATGATCTCGTCCCTCGATTGTTGCCTACGAAAAGTGATGGTCGTCCCTTCGAATGTGCTAGGATACTCCTACAAGTTGCCTTCTATGACCATCCGATGTCCCTTCGAATGTCCCTCTTACATCCAACGAATAGGGTTACCTACCAACTAATGGTATGGATAAAACTATTCTAAAGGAACGTAAAACAACACGAAAACGACCATTCTGAGTAGGTAATAAGACTTTTAGTTGCTTGCTCAATCAAATACTTTTCACACCTCACACTTTTTGTCAAAGTTCAAACTCTTTTCAAAAAAACGAAACATTTCCGAACACTTTGTATACATTCCTACATGAATCATTACAAAGTCAAAGCGAAATTCCTTTTCAAAATATTTTTGTCAAACACACAGAAAGCACTTTTAAAAATTAGCTAAAAGCAACTAAGAGCCCGTAGAAAACTACAGATGAAAGAGGGTGTTAATACCTTCCCTTTTCATAACCTTCTCCCTTACTCAGAATCTAACGAAGGTCTTTTCCTGTTCTTTTCACCTTCCCTTAATTGGATAAAAGAAAAGTCGGTGGCGACTCTTGCTATCCGCACATTTGCGATAAAAAGCAAAACAAAATCTCAAAGTCAGTTCACCGTATTCTGATGGCGACTACTGGGAGACACCTAAGAGAGAATACCTTAGGGATTTTAGATCATTTTCTTGCTTCGTTTGACTTGCTTGCTTTATCTTTAAGGGTTTCTTGGGTATTATACTTGTGGGGGATCCTACACCCGGATCCAGGTTTCCTTAGGTAAGTAGCAATAGATCGTCGCGACCGTTAGGCGTATACCGAAACGGTCAACATGATGGCTACGTTAGTGTGACACTTTGGATGTCCTGATACTCTTCATTTCCAAGTTGAGGATAGTATTTGGCTTCTGCGTGGTGTCATCAGCACTAACTCAACTTTTAGAACGTTAATTGACCCATCTTGGCCATTAGAAGGTAGTGAGATGGACGACTTTGGTGTAGACCGAGGTTGGCTGACACTCGATGCTACGTTCATTAAGATCAGACTTTTGGGATATTTTCGGTCGACCACTTGGTAGTCGTATTGAAATAAACGCCTACGAGAAAGATCAATGATATGAGATTCCTAGAACCCGGTTACTATTATAGGACAGGATGAACCAACTCAAACCTAGGGCTATTGTGTGAATTATTTGTGCTTGTTAAACATGACATCATGACATCATCACATTGCATATAATTTCTAACTATTTCAAGGACCTAGGGATTTATCTTTGCTCTGTTTTGTAGGGATTATGGCTTCTAGAAAGACTATCTGAATCAACTTCATGGGTGTACCTTCTAAGCTCAAAGAATTGGTTTTAGAAATTCCCGATCACGCCCAGTTCATCAAAAGGCATGGTTATCTACTTGACTTGGTTATCTCCGGTTTTGAAGAAGATATGATGCACGTCCTATTCTAGTTCTTTGATCCGAAACACCATTGCTTTACATTCCCAGATTATCAATTGGTACCTACCTTGGAAGAGTTCTATAAGCTACTTGGGGTACCTATTCTTGATCAAATGCCATTCACCGGTTTAGAAAAGGTTCCTAAATTCGAAGACATTGCATCAACGCTACATCTAAAGCGCTCAGACATTGAAGCCAATTGGGAAACAAGAAGCGGAGTTAAGGGTTTACTTGCTAAGTTCCTAATAAAGAAAGCCCGAGAATTCCTCAAAGTTATGAGTTTCTAAGCATTCGAAGACGTCTTGGCTTTTCTAATCTATGGTTTGGTTCTATTTCCTAACTCGGATCAGTTCATTGACGTGAACACCATCAAGATATTTCTCACTCATAATCATGTGCCTACTTTACTTGGAGACATTATGCATTCTCTCCACACTCGTACCATCAAAAGACAACGAACTCTCATGTGTTTTATACTGTTACTTTCCAGGTAGTTTATTTTGCACCTTCCTCCATCGGTATTGAAGAACGAGCAAAGGTTGAAGTGGTCTCAAAGACTAATGTTACTCTCTCATTCAGACATCCAAATAACATAAAGTTCACTTCTTTAAACCAAATAGCTCATCAAAATTACCAGCTAACAGGTTCAAGGAAGAAGAATGAATGGTTAATTTCAAACTAGAATGGCTATGAGAGTGAAAAACGAATATGCAAAAAATCTGATTCGAGAGAGAGTTTGGCAAGGTTTTTGGCTATCAAAGCTTGAGGAAATGAGCAGAACGACTTGCTTATTTATAGGAGAAATGAATGGTATCAAAAGAGAGGGTGTGTGATGCAATTTGGAGTGAAATCATGCACACCTGCATCATGAGAAAAGTGTGACTTACAAGTTGTCAAAACTCAGCCAAATCGTGCGTTTTATACCTCTAATCAAGCTTGGTAACTTTGCTAATCATGTTTAAGGCAAAAACCTGCATCAATTTGATCATTAGAAGCCACATTATTGAAAACAAAATTTGACTTCGATGAAAACTTCAATTTCAAGGCACCCTCTTTGCAGCCATGGTTCTTCTCACTCAATGACCTTTATGATGCAGTCTTGGGCTCTATAGAAAGCTGATGTTGCAAAGTTTACAATGCACTTGGAAAGTTAGCATTTGGAATTCTGAGTTAAAAGTTACATTCTCTTGAAATCACCAAAAACAAACTGACTTTTTCACACTTAGAAAAATTTCTAAGTTTGGCAAAAAATGACCTATAATAATTTCAATCCAAACATGGTCTTCCATTAAAAATTTCTCTTGATTTTCAAAGATGAAATGAATTAGATCTCTCAAAGAGCATTTTGCAAAAATAACCAACCAAAAACTCCAAAAATTGAGCAAGTTATGGTCTTGTGAAGTTGATGAAATTTCATGAAATGACCTATAATCTTTTGATTTCTTCAAGAAACTTCCAAACACTTCCAATCTTTAAAAATTATATGGAGCTAAATTTCATGTCTTTAAGATTTTTGTGCAAAAAGAATGACCTCAAGGTGATAAATGATGATCAAGATATGATCTCTTGAAGTTGATTGATTAACAATTGAGAAATTCATCAAGGACTTGTAATCTTTTGACTTCATGGGCAAATTTCCAAGCATTTTCTCTTCTTACCAATTGAACTAAGTTTTATTAGACATCCTTAGGTTCATTGTGAAAGAAAAATGAGCTCAAGGAGATAAGGGATGAACAAGTTATGATCCTTTGAAGTCATGCAAGATAAATGAAACATCAATAGAGACAATGGGCAATCATAGACTTCTAAAACAATATTCTCATCAATCAAACTCCTTGAATCCAAGCATATTCACATTATAAGTCCTCCTAAGAATCAAATGACTTTGAAATCATCCTAAAACTTCACACAAACACCAAGATATGACCCACAAAAGTCCAAAACCCTAATTCAAGGTGAATGGCCATATAATGGTGAATACTTTGAGTTTGATGATCTCTTTCAAACATGAAGCATATACTCAAGATGAGAGGACATAGTTTATGACAAGAGAAGTCTTCAATAAGAGATAATACTTTCAAAATCTTGAAAGTTGATGAGAGAAGGCATGCAAATAAACACATGAACCTATTGACTCCTTGAATAAGAGACTTGTGCACTATTCACCTACAAAATTTAGAGAGTGAAGTATACACACATTATTGTTAGTCAAAAATAAATCATAACATACATTCAATGGTGCTTAGTGATCTCCCAAACGCAAACCCAAAGGTGAGAGAGAGAGAGAGAGAGAGCACTTTATGATCTTTGTGTAATGCAATGGTATGAAGTATGAATGAATCTTAGGGGCAAAAATTGGGGTACGACACGTAACAACAAAAAACCTGCAAGGGATACAATCTAGACAATGCAGACAAATAGATGCCTATCGTAGGCAATATCATAATGTGTATCGTACACATCTAAAATAAATAAACCTGCAAGAAGGTGAAAACCAAGCAATGTAGACAAAGGAATGTCTATCATTGGCAATATGAGAATGTGTGTCGTACACATCTGAAACAAATAAACATGCAAGAAGGTGAAAACCAAGCAATGAAAATAAAGGGATGTCTATCGTAGGCAAGATCAGAATATGTATAGTACACATCTGAAACAAATAAACCTGCAAGAAGGTGAAAACCAAGCAACATAGATAAAGAATACACACGCATGTGTGCAAGATCGAGATATGTGTCGTACATATCCAAATCAATCGAATAAACATGCAAGAAGGTGAAAACCAAGAAATGGATAAAAATAATGCACACACATGTGTGCAATATCGGGATATGTGTCGTACATATCCAAATCTATCGTATAAACCTGGAACAATGTGAAAACCAAGCAATGCAGACAAAGAATTCACACACATGTGTACAAGATCGGGATATGTGTTGTACGTATCCAAATCAATTGAATAAACCTGCAAGAAGGTGAAAACCAAGCAATGCAGACAAAGAATGCACACACATATGTGCAAGATCGGGATATGTATCGTACATATCCAAATCAATTAAAGAATAAGCTCAAAGTACCTTGCACAAGTAACAAAGCGTTAGAAATAACAAAGAAAGTGCTTATCGGAAGCACAAAGCTCAAAAGAGATTATTCATAAGCTAATACTAGCATAAGCATACAAGAAGTGAAATAAAATCTCAAAAGTCGGCTTGGAAAATCACTTATTCGAAATCGAAGTGAAAAAGAAAACTTGTCAGAATTAATTAAAAAACGCACGGTTGCTTGCAAACATGTCAACGGATTCAAAAATATATGATCGGTTTTAATTAATTTCGAATGGAAGCGATGTTTTTCAGACCTTAAAGGAACGGTGCAGAAACTACGGTTTTAGGCATGATGCGCTTGAAATTTGGTTCAGAAACCATGAAAATCGGTTTTAAAACATGCCTAAACATCTAGGACAAGTATTGCTACCTTGCACCTTTAAGGAAAAATGAGTTTTGGTTCATAAAAATGCATGTAAATGCATGAGAAATGTGAAAATCATGTACCGATTTAGTTTCCAATTCTCACTTGTTTTGTTTTGAAATTAAGTGGAGAATTGGATATTAAATTCATTACATGATACAAACAATTCTACATGATTGAATTTACAAATGATGTGTAAAAATCGAAATTGTTTGAATCAAAACAAATGCATAACAATACATATTTATTCATGTACTAAATGCTTTATGGACGAAATTCATATGAACATGTAAACACATGCAATCAATCAAATGATCAACCAATGCCACACCTTGACATAACGCAATGCATGAATTAAACTCACTCAAAAGTCAAGAATCAATCATGTTTAAATGCACTAATTCAATCAATCAATAATATGCAATTTAACTCATGAATATGTGCATAAAACATACACCTCGACACACTTTCGAGTTCACAAAATCAACTCATAACATGCAATTTTGATTCAATTAATCAACACAAGCATTGACTAATGCATAAACATGAAATTTACAATTAAAACACTAACACAAGTGCACTATGTACAAAAGAAATTAATTCATGAAAGTGTTATGTTGAACAATTTTACACCTCGACACAATCGAGTTCAAGAATTAAGTCCTAATCATACAATTCCAATTCAATTAATCAAGATATCAATTCATTAATGTATGTATAATCAATTTCTCAATTCAATTTCAAGAATAAGAAATTTTACAAAATAAATTAAAATAAGCACTTATAGAAATAAACACTTACTTGAAATTGAGACTTGGAAGAGGAGAATTGAAGAGGAATATGAAGGAGGCCGAGCTTGCTTGAAGATGAAGAAGGAAGGCCGATTGAGAGTGAGATGGATGGTTGAAGAAGGATTCATACGAGCAAGGCGGCAGAGGGAGTGAGTCTTGCCAGAGCTTGGCGCGAAGGAGGATAGATATCATAGAGAAAATCGGATCGCATGAAGGAACGATCGGCCGATGCCTTGGACGGTTACGTGTGGCCAGAGAAAGCGAGGAGATCGGACGGCGGGTGGATCTTGGCCAGAACTAGGCCAATTTCTAGCGACGGTTGGCCGGTGAGGAAGGAGGAGCGACCAGTGGCTGGCCTTGGAGGGTGGTGGCTTGGTCGGTTGCTTGGAGGAGAGGGAAGAGCAATTTCAAAATTTTGATTTTCTTGAATTTGTGACTTGAGAGAAAAGTGAGAGAAAAAGTGAAATTTTGAGTGTAATTTTAACAAATGATTCTTCCTCCTTGAATTATGAGAGTGGAATTTGATTTATAGGTATAATTTTTGGGCTTTGGAGTGCCTTTGATCCAAGATTAAGCTCAAATCGCCTTTATACGAAAAACTTTCGTGTACAACCCCAAATCTCGAGAACCGTGCGAAATTTGAAATCGGTCACAATACAAAAAATGTCCAGAATAAAAAATTGGTCTCATGAGACAAACTTTCGTCTCAATCGGGTGAACGGTTAAGGAGATATGAAGTTTTGAAGTGTGAACTCACTTTTCGGACATCTGACACATGCAGAATTTTAATTGCATCGCTTGAGGAAATTGTTTCGAATGGGGATCTTCTGATCAAAATCCAAACTCGGGATTTTCACGAAGATTGAAGCCAGTGGAATTTGTGAAATTTTGACACCAGTCCCATCATGTTTCGATAAAAATCGAGCGAGATGTGATTTTTTAAACGTTGCGCATCAGATTGAATAATGCTCGATTCGGCTCAAATACACCTTCAAAGAATAAAATTCTGGTATTGATTCGTAAGGAATTAGCTCTCGGCCCGAACATGAAAGTTGAAGAGGGCGTCAAGAAGGAATTTTAGACATAGGCCTCGCTCATTTTCGACGTTCCAACAGGAGTTATGAATTTTTTTAAGGGCACTGTAAACACGATTCAGCCATAAAACTCAGTTTATTCCACTTGAAAGATTAATTTTTCTAGAGTCTTTCTTCACACAATTAGCCTCCAACCTGAAAATGAAAGTTGGAGATAATATTGAGAGGGAATCTCCAGTTGAAAATCATCCGGAAATACCGAACAAGTTGAGAGTTATGAATCCCGGAGCGCCCAAAATACACAAGAAACTAAATTCCACTTTATTAAGAAATGAACTATCGGAGTCCTTCCTTGATGAAATGGCTTTCAATCTGAAAAGATGAATTGGAGAACATATTGAAATGGTTCCAACATCCGTAGAACCAACCAGAGATGACCTTCTGACCAGAAGATCATGCATCAAGCATACGAACCAAAAAATATCAATTTCTTGTTCAAAATAGTCTGAATTGGCCAAAACGCACCGTTTCCTTCGAAAACTGAGATACTCTTAACCTCGTAACCCCGAGATTAATGATATGCATATATGTTTATGATAATGGAACTATAAGCCAAAAGGTTAAAATGAAGAGGGTAAATTTTGGGGTACAACACCACTTTTCTTTTTTAGCCTTGGTATGTTTGACTTTTTCTAATCGAAGACGATCAAGATGTCGAACTCTGTCAGCTAGATGCGACATACTTTTCACAAAGGTCAGATTTATTTTCTTCCTGATGGAATAATCTAAACCTCCAATAGCCATTTGAACAAGTTCATGTTCAGGTACCTGAGTAAAGCATCTTTTTTTCAACGACCGAAACCTATTTAAATAATCATCAATACTTTCAGCAAAACTTCTTTTGATGTTTGATAATTCTACTAAACTGATTGTTGAATGTCCCTCATAAAATTGTTCATGAATTTTTTTTTATTTGGTCCATGAATCAATTGAATTTGGAGGCAAGGTAGTAAACCATGTGAAGGCTGGCTTAGTGAGGGATGAAGGAAATTTTTTACCCTTAGGCTTTCATTATTTGCCATATTCCCTGACTCAGTTAAATATCTAGCAATATTTTCTACTGTCGACTCTCCAAATTCACCCCAAAACTTTGTGTATTTAGGAATTTTCCATCCCCTGGGTAATTTAGTCTACAAGATATACTCAGACAAAAGGGAAGAATATGTTGGCCTCTGAAGTGTGGTATTCATACCATTCCTAACCATGATCCTTTCGACAATAGTGGTTAATTTGTTTTCCACAGCTAAATCCTCTTGTCGAATTTGATCAACAATCTGATCAACTTTCTATTCTCGATTAACCAACACTCTTGGTGGGTCGACTACATGATTTCTTTGTGGCTTGGGTATTACCACTTGTCCCTGATGGATAGTTTCATCCTCTATTGCCCTCATTTCTGCTTGAACAGGGACAACTAATCGAACAGTAGGTGGCGCCTATCGAACAGGCGCGGGGGGAGCACCCAAGAAATTACACAAACGTGTTAATTGGGCAATCACCTGTCTATTCGTTTCAGTAGACTGTCTATTAGTCTCAGCCGACTCCTGCACTATAGGGTTAAACACAGTACCCATTTGATTAGTCAATATGTTAACTAACTCATGGTTACTATCATCCATTTGTTGCCTTAACACCGCTACTAATGTGTTAGTAAGAGGCGACACTACTAGCTGAGGAGGCATTCCTCTATTTTGGTTACTTTTATTTCCTCCTGGCGCAAATCCTTGTAAAGGAGAATTTAAATTCTTAATGTTATCTGATACCACTGTTGCATTTGATGTCGACTGATATCCTGGCATCATAGAATACGACATTCCATAAACAGGATTAGCAGTACCAAAATGAAGTACATTAGGTATTACGTTCGTAGCCATCACATGCCATGGACTCGTTGCATGGAGCCTGGGGAATATGTGTTGAGACTGCAGTCGACACTAGTTCAGTTGTAGTCGTTAGAGGAGGAAAAGGTGTAACTTGAGAAACTACTGGATCAGTAGTAGTTAATGTTCATGATGGTATTACATCTACATTTGTGGTGACAAGAATTGTCATCCTTGGTGTATATCTCCTAGTTGGTGGTTTATTATACTCTTTGGTTAATTTTCCACTTCTAAGTTTCATACACTTATCAACACTTAAGAAAAATTCTTAGCACTAGTCCCACCAGGTGTGTCAATTTATATATTGTGGAAAATGGTAAGCAACCGCTAGTCCTCCCAAAGTCTAAAAACTAATGGTTACTTGCAAGATCGACTAGTTGATCTTAAGACATGTGCTAAGAGAACGAAATAACTTGTTCTGTCAAAATGATCCTTACTATGAGAAATGGTTTTCTCAAAATAAGGGAACAAGTAAAAGTTTCCACAATGATATGACCCAACCGACTGAAGGTAACTCCTAACCGACAAAAGGTTATGATTTGTTTAAACAAAGTAAATGTTAAATGAATCCTTTGTCAACTCGAAAATTGTAATGAAAGGAGACTAGATAACGCAAATGAGAATGTAAAGAGATTGCTTAAAAGTAAATAAATTGCAATCAAAAGGTTCAAAAGGAACAACTGAAAAGTAAAGAATTTGCATTGAAATAAAGATGGTGATTTACGTGCATCAAACACTTTTGAACTCTCCGCTTCCTTGCGCTTGGAAATATGGAGTTTGATAAGTGATTTTAGTACAAATGAACACCACGAATCCTACATTGGACCTTCTTATTTATAGTAGTTACAATATAACTGCCTACATATTAAGACACACTATTGACTTGACACGTATCTGGCCTAAGGTAACTGTCTCTCTAGATTTCGCCACATAATTGGCGCCTGATTAGAACAAACTACTTTGCAACTGCTGGTGTCTTCAAAATTCAAAATCTTACCGCTTCAGCGCTTGTTTAGACACTATCTATTAACATAAATAAATAATCCAAACTTCTCTAAGTCTTGGACTTCTTTTGGTCGACAAGACCAAACTTCGACTATCTTGTTTTCCATTTGCATCGACCTCCCTCTCCGCTAACTTTTAGCTTTAATCCCATTGAACATTGAATCTATTAGTCGACAAAATCAAACTTTGACTATCTTGGCTTTAATTCTCTTAAAATATTTATTTCATAGGACTGCCTTTGGCTCATGGGACTATCCTTATTTGTCACATAATAAATATACCTTAAAGTTTTTAAGGTAACACACACAAAGAAACAACTAATTAAACCAATGATCATCAAAGGTTTCACACATATCTTCTTTCAACACATCGCGTGGACCAATTTTAAGTCTGAAGAATTCTTACAATTTCATCTTGAATGAAGACTTCTGACAAGATTCTTTCATTGGGAATGAAGGATTTGTTCAAGTTTTTTGAAGAGGATATGGTCTCTGAGGAAGGTTAATTATAATGTGTTTGATTAAGCAGTAGATCATGATCTTGTCGTTACTAGACAGGAGATTTGTTGATACCACGAGGATAAATGTTTGTTAGCATAAAGTGAAACCAGATTTTGGCAAGAGGCTTAACATTTACTTGTTTTGAGGAATCAAATTCAAAAGAGACATTGAAGATAGAGATTATACTTAAATCAGAGATAGTGTCAAGAGAAACACTATTGATCGTGAACCCTTTTTTAGGATAGTTGCTTGCATCAGTAATGCTTCAGCGATTATGGATACATCTCAACCATAGATGTTTGAAGAGATCCATAGACCATTAACATTGACTAAAGCATTTTTCTAGAAGGTTTTTAAAAGGTTTGGAAAGATGGGTCTTTTAACAAGAAGAGAGAGATAGACATTCCATTCTTCGAGAAGAATGGCAGAGTGGAAATTTGGACTAACACCAAAAAGTTCTGGGTGTCTTTCCTTGATAACTTCCCGAAGATCATCATCTTCATGAAAGGTTATTTGGTTTGAGGTGATAGACATTTTGAGAGAAATGTTTGGAGAATTGTGAAGATATAAAATAATTGGGAGACTAAATAGAGGGTACGAGGAAGAGAGTAAATAAGAGAGATGTCATAGATTTCGAAACATATTACACAAGAGATTTTCTGGGGGCTTGTAGACTGGTTAGGAAATAATAGATAATGCTAGTGGTCAGAGGAGGTACTAGTAAGCGTAAAGAGGTTCTGTTAATTGGAAGTTATATCTATTACTGTGTTACACTAGTTGTTAGCTTTTTTTCTTTGTTCAAAGTATTGCTGTCGTTACCTAGAGATTATTAAATCCTAGAATATTTCTTATTAGGATTTGATCAATGAACGCTTATGGTTAATCATTTTGAAATTAGATATTTGTTAGAGTTTTTTGTTTAAATTAATTTTTTTCATTCATTCATGAAAGAAATACAAACACCATCTAGACAAGCAGGACAACACACAAATTACCTAAGAAACCTTCATAATCTATTTCCGGTAGACACAAACTATGCACAAACTAGACTACAAGAACTTCACATCTTTCTTTCACAAGAGCATCGTCAGGTCCATTAGGACGAATTACTTCAATAATTAATGCCTTAAAGAAGAGAGCGGAGAGGACTCTTCCAAAGGGGATAAAGGAATTATGATGATTTCTGGAGGCAGAAATTGAGATCCTGAGATGGTTGAAGATGGTTTGGGGCAGATTTATCCTAACAAGATGCATGAGACAATAAATCAAGACTCTATCCTCATGGGATAAAACATGCAGATTTATTCCTCTGGGACGGAGATTTGTCAAATAAAAACATGGGTAAAGGCACCCACACTTGTGCTAGGTGAAGCAACCGGGAAAATCATCAAGATAACAATGAAGTCGCCATCGAACGTTTTTTATCCCACCGAAGGGGAAAGATAAACATCGACTAAACTTGAGAAAAGGGAAATCAAATTGAGGTCTCGCGACCAAGAGATATAGGTATGGGATTCGATTTCGCAATGGGAAGGTATTAACATCCATCACGTCCGTAGTACTCTACATGGTCAATTTTTTATTTTTAGTTTCCACTAAAGACAATCAATATATTAAGAGCAAAATTCGTATGTGTGAAAGAAAATTGAAGTAAAATTGAATTTGAGAAGGTTCTAGAATGATATTGGTACCTTTGCAGTGGTTGGTCGAGGTCGACATGGCCAGCCGAGAACAATTTTCTCCTAAGCTCTTTCCTAGCGTAGCAAGCGGGCGCTTATTGCTTCATTCTCGGATGCCGATCACCCCTTGATAACCTCCAGACGTGCGAAGGGTAAACTTTTCAGTTTCTTGGAGAATCACGCATTTAATGTTCCATGTTTCAAAAGTCTTTTTAGAATTATCATGATTATGGCTTTTGGATAACTGAAACACTTGAGTGCTACGTGCGATTGATTTGATACATTAAGTCGAGTCTTTTTTCATGTTAGATTATAATCGTTGAAGAGTCAGTGATACTTTCTTTAAGTTATTTATAAGTTTAGCAATTATCTCCTTCTTTGGCATTTTACTTCCCTACATATGAAAATTGACGCATTATGGGCAAGAAATCACAGAAAAGTACTCACAAGTCCCAAAATAATACCCCATCAACTTTGGTGGATTCTGTTTACTCTTTTACTATTTCTGCTTTCTCTAAAGAAGGGGGTCTTGATGATGCTTTTATCGAAGTCGGTCCATCTTCTTACTTGGGAGTCTTGAGTCGCGCGATGGATGAGAGAATCTAGTGTAAGTATGGCGATTATGCCATTCCCTTTTACTAGTTTACTTTCTCTTTCTTGGGTTTTCGTCTCCCCTTCAGTACCTTTGAGATAGAAGTCTTGAAGCACCTGACACTGGCTGCTTCGCGACTTCATCATGTAAGTTGGACGTATGTGAAAGGTCTACCAATATTGGTGTGAGTACCTAAAACGAAGCCTTATGTGGCCCTTTTCTTCCCTTTTTGTAAATGATGTCGTAGTCCTCTATCCCGGGAGCATAGCAAATGTTTTGTTTCTTTAGAGTTGATTGTATGTTTCAAACTATCTAGTTGTGTTCTTTCACACTCAAAGAAATCTCATGTACACTTTCAAGCTATCTAGTTGTGTGCTTTCACACTATTTATTTAGAACACAATAATATAAGGATGACAAATAGGCATGTTATCCCTATTTAAGCCTACCCCTGCAAAAATCCACAAAAAACGGGACAAAGTAGGACAAACATAATTAAGAGTGTGAGTCTAAAACTTTAATCTGTTTTGCAAAAAGTTAGGGCGAAACAAGACAAACTTGTGGGCAATGCACTTTTTAAGACTAAAAATACAAAAAAAAAAAGTTAATTCTCGCATTGGCAAAAGTTTAAACTAAAAGAATAGAACAGAACTGACACATTGGAGGGTGTAAGCTTAAACTTTTAACACATCTTATACTAAAGTGCAAAGTGCAAACAAAACGGACATATCCAACAAATCAGATCCATTTTTTCACTTCTACAATAATAGAGTCAGATATAGCAAATTCTTATCTCATCTGCAAATTTTAGATTATATTACAATTCAAGTAGGTGGTGGTTTAAGGCTATAAGATCAAAACTTCTCTTTCCACTTTCATATCATAGAAGGTGCAACCTTTTAAATTGACTTGGATTCTCCCTTTCACCATAACTTTTTTGTTTTTTATTGCTATCTAGTATTTCTTCTCTAGTGTAACTTTTTTTTTTTTATGTATTTTTTATTTTGAATAATTTTTTTTAACGTATTAAAAAAGTAGGCATCTTATTTCCCCCAATAATTTATACTAATTCCAAAACATTTTCCTCAATAATAATAAATAATCAAATAACATTGGATCCTCCAACTAAACAAACGATCATCTGACCTGTCCAACATGTTCTTTCATTGTATTCTCCTTCCCGTTACTTTTCATACACACATACACAAAAACAACATAAAAAACAAACAAGAATAACAATAACAACACAATATAGACAAAATTTCATAATTGATAATGCTATCATTTCAAAAGCATCCAAGAAGTTTCTTTGGAATAGTTCCAGTTGCACGATGCTTTGCAGCTATTTCCTCTGCTTTCAGATTATCTTCACCCCGTTTTGCTTCAACCATTGCTCTCTTCTCCTCTGCTTGTTTATGAATCATAGCTATTTTGTTCTTCATTCTCTCACCATATTCTGCTTTCTTTTTCTCCAATTGTTCCTAAAGTTTCCAAAATAAATAATTTTATTTAATACTATTTGACAAAAGCAAAAGAATAATTGTATTACAAGCTCCAAATGTCTTGTAATAATACGACAAGAACAAAGAAAAACATCATTAATTTTTTGTTGTCAATAAAAGCATATACTATATCATGTATATTAGTATTATTATGACATGTAATGCACTAACATGCATTATTATTTATAGTGGTACCATAGTTTAATCAAGAATAATTACCTTAATAAATAATTTAAATAAAAAAAAGTATTACCTCCATCTTTTTGAGTTGAGCTTCAAGAGCTGCTTTCTTGCTGTTTTCCCAAGCAGCAACAGTAGAGAGCTGCTTTTGTGCTCTGTTAAAGATACGGTTAGGGTCGCGTAAGGCTTTAGCAGTTTTGGTCAGTAGAGATGTTGTCATAAAAACAGTAAATAACAGTATTGATATCGGCATTTTGTGATACCGTTTAGTGGCAGATGTTTTCTCTGTAACGGACTGTTTTTTACGACCTTAGTTTTTGGTATGTTTTGAACAAATATTTAAAACTAAGATGAAAACAAATTCTTACTTATTATCTGCTTTGGATTTTTCACTTTCTTCCCATGCTTTCACATTAGATAATCTTTTCTCTTTCTCGATTCCGGCAAGAGCAATATCTGTAGACCATAACAATTCATAAGTTGAAAACAAAACAAGTTATATCGACGCGTTATCGACCTGTCATAAGTTGTTTACGTAAGTTGAAAAGAGAATACTAACCTCTATCAAGGGATCCACCTGAAACTTTCTTTTTGACAGGATCTGGTGTCTCTGTATACCAAAAGAAAAATGGTAAAGAAAAGTAATGATCGTTAGGTAATTAGTTGCATTAATAGAAAAAAAAGGTAAAGAAAAGCAATGATGTTTAAGGTAATTTTTTCTTTTTATCGGATTCTAAATAGATGCTCGCTTTGTTATTTTGTTCAATAAATTAAATTAAAGATGCTAGTGAGACATGAAAAATGATTAGAATAACTTTTGCTATAAATCAAAGCATCATATACATAAAGAAAAAGACTTTTCCTTGCAACATGGGTGACAATACTACTAATGAAAAATCATTTTAGCAGGACAATGGTGAAATTATTTATTGACGTATAGAACAAGAAATGATGTAATAAGCTTTAACTAGAATAAGCTTTAACTAGAATAGCTTCTTTTTTTTAAAATAGTATAATGGTCAATATTTTGTTCAGATAAAATAACACGAAAATAAAATAAGTGTGACAAAAATGATAAATTTAGTAGAATCAAATGAGATAAAGTTAAAAATGATAAAAAAAATTATTAAAAAAAATCTCGAGATTAACAATTTGGATAAAAACAGTCTAAATAGAATATTATGGCAAAATTTGATCATATAGTCAATTTCACTTTAGTGTAAGGCTCAGTTGCTGTAATCTAATGACCAAATTTCACCTCTTAAAAATCAACAACTAGAATGTCGCGAATTCAAACCCAAATATCATTCCATTTATCAACTAAACTGAATTAAAGAGAATTCTAACCCAAATATCATTCCATTTATCAACTAAATGAAATTAAAGAGATAAATAAATAACTTAATTTCTTTATAGTAAATAGAGATAAATAAATAACTTAATTTCATTATAGCAAATATCAATTTAGTTAGATTGAGGACAAAAAAATACTCTCTCCGATCACTATTATAAACAAAAATTCACTTTTTAGATTCATTAAATCATCTATGTATCTAACCTCCATGTAGTCTAGATAGATCAAACATGTAATAAATCTAAAAAAAAAACAAAAAATCGTTGTTTATAATAGTAACATACAGAAGGAGTAAGTAGCTAGATATTCTCTCCCAAATGTATTGAAAAAAGGAGAGGGTAATCATTTATGTTCCTATAATGAAAATAGAAAGAGTCAAACACACTTTTGGAAGGCAAAGAAAATGAGGTACCCTACCCATAAGTCACATCATAGAAAGCATCCAATACCATAACTAATAATTGCAAACCATACCTAATTACAGATCATTGATTGAAGATATGAACTAAGCATTTGAAAAATTGATAAAGAAAGAGGAAAATGGATTACTTATAATTGAAAAAACTTTCTCAATTCACAAACAAAAACAAAAGCTCTCAAACTAACAATAAAAATTGAAAATTATAAGAAGCCCATAAATAAATAAATAAATAAATAAAAGTAGAAGAACTCTCCCATCCCATTAATAAAAACATTGGATAAAACATCAAAGAAGAACAAAAGAATCATGCTTTAAAACAATTACTATATTGTTAAACACTAATATGATTAAATACATAGAAAAAAAACCATAATTTCATTAAAAAAATTCAATAGATAAAATAGTAATAACCACTAAAAATTCACCCAATTCTAAATACAAAGAGTTCAAATCCTATAATGACAATCAAATTAGCACTATTGATTTCTATCAGTTGAGTTAAAATTTACTCGAAATTTAACTCCTTCTACCAAACCCACCCTATGAAGCTAGCTATATATTGATTCAATTGCAAAAATTGAATTTTGACGACAACCCATGATTCTCAAAAGCCAAAAGATTGAGAATTTAAACATGGGTGGTGGAAGAAAAAAAAAAAGAGAAAACAAACTCACTCTCATTATCCACAACAACAAGAGCCTTTGTTTCCTCCGCCGCGGGTGGTGGTGGTAGTGCAGCAGGTTTCTTATCAGCAACATCATGCGGAGGCGCCTCAGCTAGCTTGGGTGCCACCGGAACCGGAGCCGCCGGAGTTGGGACCGGAGCTGGAGCTGGAGCTGGAACTGTTTCTTGTTTGGCTTGGAGCTCAGCCATAGGTTCGGTAAAACTAATTAAAAAATAAAAACTATATAAAGAGAGAGTTAGGAGAAGTTAAGGTTTGTTATCTGAAAAGAACCGAACAAAGACAACGTATTTGTAGCAACGTTAAGATGAACAAAGGTGTGTGTGGCTTTTCAATTTAAAGAGTGTCTTTTTAATTTTTTTTTAATTTTTAATCTTTATTAAAAAGTGAGACCGTGTTGTATGTGTGTGTGAGCACCGTGTTTTTCTTTTTGGTGGGTATTGGGACGATTAGAGCCGTTGATTTAAGATGAAGTTTGATCGTGTGGTGGATGTAGAATTGCCGACAAGGTGATAACTGAGAAGTGAATGGGATTATGCCACGTGTCATTGAAAAATGGGAATGATGCATGGCTAGGTGGTGGACAACGTCGCCTTCTACTACTAGTTCTTCTTCGGTTGGTGGGTTCCATTGTTTTAACGTGGGACCATGTTTCTAAGAGATTTTGATAATGTCGACAAAATTATGAATAATCCATGGTTGGTCGTGGTACTATTTTTTTATGAGATCTATGTATTTTATTTATTTTTTTATATAATTCGCATAAAAATTAAACTGTTAAAATCAATTGACATGTTTTTATATTTTCAAGGTATGTAAATTAAATTTATATAAATATATTAGTCTCCTGCAAGGGTGTATTTATTTTGATATTATAAAAAATATATTTAATTATATTTAATTTAAAATGAGTGATTTAATTATAAATGAATAATAACCATAAAAATTCAATTATATTAAATAAGTATAATTATATAAAAAAGGACGGTTAGATGAAGAAAAAAAATAAAATTTTAATATTTTAAATAAATGTAGTTGATTAAAATGAGATAGACATTGTGCTGATAATGATATATGAGATAAGAAAATCATTTGATGCGATATAAAATATATTTAAATACAAATATAAATACAAAAATTGAAATGATTTATTTATTTTTAAATTCAACAATGATCATATAAATTTAATTGTATTGAATAATTATTAAAAAGAAAAAAAGAAGGAAAAAAAAATCTGTGAAGTGAGATGGAGAAGGAAAAAAATTAATATTTAAAAGTAAGAATTTTACTTTTCAAATTAAAACAACGGTTGATAAAAATAAAATAAATATTGTGTTGGTAATAATCCGTGAGATAAATAGAATTTTAATTTTATTATAATTAAAAAAATAAATTATTAATATTTAGTGATGATAAATAATTAAGATAATTAAAACTGTACTGAATATTAAATCGATCTACTTAATGATAGTTTAAGTCGGACCGAAATTTGATCTACTTACTGATAGTTTAAGTTGGATCGAGATTTGACCGATATTACTAAAGACTTAATTTTTTTTTAATATAATCTAGTTAAGAATGATAAAGTATACGTAAAAGAAATACAAAATATCAATAAAAATAGGGTTATACCTATTTTCCCCCTGTCATTTACGACTCATTTGAAAGAAAAAAACTGCAAAAAAAAAAAACTTGCATGGATTCCCTCAACTTTTTTAAAAAGTTTGTTTTTAAACCTTGGTCAGGCCACATTACTAAAAATGATGATGTGGCAGTATTTTTTATTTATTTTAATTCAAAAGAAATGCCACATGTGTACAGGGGCTACTGGAAAGACGAAATTGCCCTTTAGTCTTCATCAAAATCTAGTGAATTTAACTAAGGCATTCATCATGCTCATTTTAAACCCTAACTGTTTGAAATCACAATCCAGTTCTTGGTCTTCGTTGTTTGTTCATCTCTCGTCTGGAACGACTACTAGTGTTAACTCCTCTTGTTTTAAAAGGTAAGTTTCTTATGGTTAGTTACGATGATGTTCATTTCCTTATGAATCTTTGTATTTGCAGAAATGGGGGTCTTTTCAGTCATATTTGACCATAAGGGAAACTTTGTGCAAGACAATCACACATTTTACAGGGGAGGGAGTGAAACCATTGTACAAGGGCAAGACTCTGATAAGTGGAGTTTTTTGAAGTTGTTAGCTTGGTTAAAGATTGGGGTTACTATGGATTTAGGCTTTGGAGGAAGATTCCAAATGTGGATGAAGTCTTTACCCACTTTGTTGATGATGCACAAGCTGAAGAAATTGCTAATCACATCATGTCTTCTAATGTTGATGGTCATATATGGGTAGAACATGGTGTTCAAGACATGATGACCAAGGTGTTGAATCCTGATTTTGACAACATTAGTGACTTCAGTGAAGATGATACCGCTGATGATGATTATGATGGAGGCATAATCTTTGATGGCAGTGAAGAAGAAAGGGCATGTGAAGTAGAAGAGGAACAATTTGAGGAAGTGCAAGTAGAATTACCAGTTAGTGGGTGTCGCGGCGGGAAAAATTCAATGAAGTCGCCACTATCGTTTATTTATCCTAAGGACGAGGAAACTATAGTAAAATCCTAAAAAATATAGATATTGTGGTCATCGTGACCAAGTTAAGGGTTCGGGAGTCGGTTAAGCGAGGGGAAGGTGTTATCACCCCTTACTTCCCTTGTACTTAAGGGGAACCTTCTCTAATTTTAGGGTTAAGGTGTATTTGTCTAAGGTTTCTTACTCTATTTTCTAAATTATTATACACAATGGGGAGAGATTTGGTCACGGTTAGTGGTTAGTGACTCGTTAAAGCATTGCGCTTTATGCCTATGTATTCACCAAGAGATAAAATCAGAGTCTACGTAGTTCTCATGGGATTGGTTAGTATTTTTTTACGGAATTAAAATTGATCACCTTTAAGTATGCGAGCTCACTTCGTGGCTAATAAATAGTTTCTCGTTCGTGTTAAAGAGTATCAATATAATTCCTTTTTTTTGAAATTTGTCTTTGATTTTCTTAAATTAGTAGAAAGATAAATTTAAAATTGTTTAGACAGTTTAACCTAATACTAAAGGGAGCATGTATTTGTTGTTTTTGAATATTATTAAATTAAATTAAATTAAATTAAATTAAATTAATATCTAATTTAACACAATCAACTAAATAGTCTAAATTAATTTAATAAACGAAATGTTTTTTTTGTATTTTTTGTCTTATTGTTATACACATCTCTTTTAATAAAACTACGTTAAATAAAATAATCCAAATAATTTAAAAGTAAAAAAACTAATTAAAGAGATAAACTTAAGATAGTGTAGAATCAAAGAAAGTGAGAGATTATATCCAAATTAGTTCTAAACGTAGGCTAATGTCTAATACCTTTAAATCCTAATTAAAAATTATATTATATTAATATATAAAATAAAAACTACATAATACTAATATTATAGTATCATTAACAAGAAAAATAATTAAGTAAAAAAATCCTATAGGAGTGCCACTTTTAACCTTTGGCATTGTTGTTTTTTATTTAAATTTTATTATTATACCTTAATTAACTAAAACAACTTAATAATTAATCTAATCCTAATTAATTGAAAAACAAAGCAATTAAATCAAATATTCAACAATAAGAATATCTATAAAAAAATGTTACAGGGGCCAAATTACCTTTGTCATGGTTTATTAAGTATAATACTTTTCTTTTAATGTTAAGATGCAAGTTATTCAAACAAAATATAAAATAACAAGAGGGAAAAAAAGATGTAATGAAACAACCTGGAAACGTGAACGACAATTCCTTAGCAAATTTGGTCAATAGACCCATTGTGTATTGTCACGTGACAACATTTTATTGGACCGAAAAATAAACAAGCAGAATGCAAAACAAAAGCCACGCATGATATAGTGATAAGCATAAAAACTCCATTTTTCAATTACTCAGTTTACAATTGTGTATGCGTCAGTTTCAAGTGGCTTCTGCCTTACTGCTACTGAAACTTTGCATAGTTTCGGTTTCAGATATTTTTTCTATGAAGGGTTTTTTTTTGGGTTAAGAACTTTTTCTTGCCAATTTTTTTGTGTGGATTCTGTGAAACTTGAGTCTTTTTATAGTGAAAAAAATGAATCATCCGAAATAAATTCAATATTGATGAAATTTGATCCAGAGTTTCTTGTTGCAAGTTTTATTTTTGGACTTTGATTTTGTAATTAATGGAGATTTAATTCGGAATTATTTGTTGCAGGTTTTTTTTTTTTTGAATTTGATTTTGTACATGTTTTAGAATTGATTTGAAATGAATGGAATTAAAGGTGGATGAATGTAATTTTGGAATGAATTTGTAGAAGATTGATTTTGTATTAATTGAATTGTCTTTGTAGACAAGTTTATGAATGGGGATGAGTTTGTGAACTTGATGCAAAACTTGAGAATTAATTGGATTTGGTACGGATTGATTTGGAATTATATGAAGATATTTGGAGCAATTGATACGGTTTGGTGAAGATTTGGAACCTTTGTTTATTTGTACTCGATGCATCATGAATTCCCTTCTACCTCTTTTTATTTATTTATTTGAATATTAGTAATAATAAAAAATAATCTAAAAAGTTCATTTCCTAAAATTATTCTAATAATTAAAATCTAAATAAAAATTGAGATTTTGTTACTAAAATATAGAAAATTAAACTTAAAAAAAGAATAAAATATGAGAAAAAGAAATCAAAATTGAAGTAGCCAAGGTTCGAACTCAAAACCTCACACTTCTTTTACATTCACTTCACCATCCACTAGACCACTGTACTTATTTGAGATTAAATGGCGTTTAGAAATAATGAAGGGTACGATAAATTTCCTTCATGCAAAAATTCTAATCGCATGTCCTAGTAGCTCAATGCAATGCATGATTGTGAATTTTATGTAAAGCAAAAACCAATTAAAAGTAAAATCGGGAGGGCAAATTTTGGGGTGCAACAGCTGTCCCTATTTAATCGTCTTCAACCTAAAAGTATGAATATCAACGCTTTCAGACATTCGAGGTGGAAGAAGATTAAATACTAAAAGAACCCAAAAATTTGCGCTCTAGATAAAGCAAAAATGTAAAAACACTAGTAACTGCATTTCTTCGTATTTTTGAAATGATAATACGAAACAGATTGGGTTGTAATAAGCATAAAAGAATGAACCCAGAAGGACTAATAGATACTAGACTATAAAGATACCAATAGATATTGGATCCGACAGAGTATGCTGGTAGATAGTGGTCTTGATCACAAAAGGACAGTATATACTGATCCTAACCATTAGAACGTTAGAGAAATGCTGGGGATTGAGTAAAAGGTAGCGAGTAGCGGACTCGACCTAAGAGGGTTAGTAGAAACTAGACTCTAAAGATACCAATAGATATTGGATCCAAAAAGGTATACCAGTGGAAAATGGTCTCGATCAAAAAGTTAGTAGATACTGAACTTAACCAATAGATCGTTAACGGAATGTTGGGGACCGAGTAAAAGGTAAAGAGTAGATACTCGACTTTAAGAGTACTATAAACAATGTGCCAGGGCGAAACTGGTAAACAAATGAGTAGCGAACTCAACCTATCAAGAATTAGTAGATACTAAACCTGAGAGTACTCAACAGGATACCAATAGATATTGGATCCAAAGCAAAGTGACAAGAAAGTACGATAACTTGAAGAATACCTGCTGGTCTCGACCGAGGAGGACCAGTAGATACTGAATTTTATCCTAAGATTAAAAGAGACATAGAGACGAGTATCGAACTCGATTCAAGAAGACTAGTAGATACTAGACTTAAGAAGGATGTACCAGGACGAAACTGGACTCCAAATAAAGGTAGTGAGTAGAGACTCAGCCTAGGAGTACTATAGATGCTAGACTCAAAATGAACACTAGGGTAGAACTGGTTTCAAAGTGTACACCAATAGATATTGGATTGTTCCAAGAGGGCTAGTACATACTAAGCCCAAGAATTAAGTGGCAGGTAATAACTGAACCTCAAATGAAAGGTAACATGTAGACACTCGATCATTTGAGGGTAACATCTGTGGGGATAAAAATTGGGACACTAAAGATAAAGTGACCTATAATCTAAAGACTTTAGTAACTCCATTGGGGAACACAAAAGCGAAATGGCTTATGTTTCAATGCATGTTTGAATTGTTTTTCTATGGAGTAGAGTCCCAGGATGAATGGAAACACTACACATTTGAGGATACTATGTAATGATTCATGATTATGTCGGGGAGACAGAAAGGTACAAGGAACAACTGGAGAAAGATCCTTAAAAATCTGAAATTATGTGGAGAGTAACAAACTAAATAACCGGTAACCACAGGATACAAACTCGGGGAAGTTGCAAAACAAAATAAAAAATTGCAAACTCTATTGGAGAAGTTCAAACTCTGAGAGAGGACACCAATGGAGATTGGGCGTTGCTGAGGAGGATACCAATAGACATTGAACATGCAGGGAATCGACATTCATCTCAGGACGCTTCAGGGAATAACATGTCAACCTCTCGCTGGGGATGAAAAACTCTCGCATTACTGGGAATAAAAGAACTAAGGCACATAACTTTTGTTTGGAAAGAGGCAATCTTTGCATATAAAACCTCAAAAGTACGCTTCTTCAAGAAGTACGAGAATCTTTACACAAAAAGTCTTGATAGAACAATCTTGATGGGGGAATAATGATGATCTTAACAAGAACAAAATCTATCGGGGATATGAGAATCCTTTAACAATAAGTCATAACAGTAGACTCTTCTGGGGATATGGAAATTCTCAACTAGGATTAAAATCTACTGAGGAAATGGGGAAACCTTAAATAATAATTCTCAGCCAATAAAATCTTCTGCGGATATGAGAAATCTTAAATAAGAGATCTCAATAAAGCAACTCCGTTGGGGTAATGAGAAATCTTGAGTAAGAGATCTCAATAATAAGCCTCTACTAGGGATGAGAGCAATCTCAACAATACTTGGCTAGGGTACAAAGAGTCTCAAGATATACTTTTGCTGAGGAAAGAGAATCCTTGAATAAACAATCTCAATGAAGCAACTCCGCCAGGGAATAAGAATGATTCTAAACGCGGACATTTGGCTGGGGGAGGAGAAAAGATCTTTGAATTGGGGGAATTATCTCTTCATTGGGGAATAAACATTTTCCAATAAACATCTATTGGGGAATGAAAATTCTCTACCAAGAAACTGATCAATCAAAGTCGAAATACAAAGATTCTCTGCTTGGCGATCCACTAGGGAAAAGAAAATTTCAAGCGTCTGAATAAGGAGGATTTATCAAGAATTCCAATCAGTCAACCTTAAAATCTTGGTTTTGGAAAACTCAATAGGGATAAGTAAGAACTTCAATGTTTCCCAGGAAAATAAAACCAGAGAACCAAAAATTAGGAGAAAATCCACATCAACTATCCTTAGTGAAAACCCTGGTGCTTCAACTATGTCTTGATGCATAAAGATTGTCATGAGTGAATAATCATTCCTTGTGCCATAGGCTGATTAGTCTATGAAGTAATTTACCTCAAGAGTACCTAAAAGAAATATTGTACCATGCCCACTTGAGATAATTTTCCCCAGTATCTTCAAATTTGAAATAGCTCCATGATCAACGAATTCTTGGAGAGGTTTTTTTTAATGGATAAAATGCAATGATCGAAACATGTAATGCGTTGATCTTGGGCCATGTTGATGAAGATTAGGCCTTAGATATGTAGGCGCCAGGTTCCAAGATAGGTTGGGCTTTGTGAAAAATTGATTTTGCTGTGTGCATGCCAAGTGAAATTGGGCTTTTTGACTGTAGGTGTTGAGTACCAAGCAAAGTTGACCTTTAGATGAATGCATTGTTTGATGCTAGCAAAGTGACATGATTGGTGCATTATGATTATTTATGCAATGCCTTAAAACTTATGCCCCAAGGATGAGTCATGAAAGGTGGAGGCTTAGAGTGGTGTTTTATGTAACAAATGTTGTTTATCGAAAGGTGGTTGTATTTTATGCCAACATGATTTCCCGAGACTCGTTTCGAACTCAAAGATTGCTGAGGTAGGAAAGAGCTAGCTTGAACCATTTGAAAGTATGAAGAAAACTTGCCCCTTTGTGGCCTGTCTTGCCCTAATGTGTTGGGTCTTTTAGAAGATTCATATCAATATGAGTTTTGAAACAACTTGGCTATACTATGCACTTGAGATTACTATCCCCACCATTTTGAACTTTGAAACCACTATGCCCCAAATTAACTTGATCTTGGAGTGATTTTCCGCTGATGAACCATTTTTGGAGTGGTTTCTTTGGATCAAGCTTTGTATTGGTATGCCTCGGATTTGATCTTGAAAGGTTTGGCTTTGATTTTAGGGTTTGAAGGAGTGTCCCGAGAAATAATTTAGATACCATTATCTTGTGCTATGAAACTTGATATGGAATTCCCCTAGTATATAAATCTTGAAAAGTATGCCCCTGATTAACTGGTGCCTTGAGATGTGACCCAAGTTGACCAATTTCTAGGAATGATTTCCCTTAGTCAATAGAATCTTCATGTGATGATTAGGATTTTTACGTATGAAGCAGTTGGATCCCTAGGTGCTTTGCCCTTAGTTGGAAGTATTGATCGCTTTTGATCAGACCATTCTTGATATTTCCTTGATGCTAAGTGTCGATTTGTGAATAAAATTGTACCTTTTGAAAAATAATTCTAATGCTATGCTCATGCACGTTTTGAAATCGGATTTTGTTTTACAAAGAAGAAATGGATGATTAGGGACATATATGTGAAAAAGGTGGTACGGTTAGCGACCATTCAACAAACATTAGGAGTCAGTTTAACAAAAATTCTGCTGAATATGCTTTCGTAGTGAACCTAGCTTCAATTAGGACTTTTAAAGGTTGTAACATGGTCTGATTCACGGTTTAAGAAACAAAGATATAAGACTCAAATTTTATTTAACCCACCCCATTCTCCTTGATGTTCTCCATTCCTAAATTCAATTCTCAATAGATGCATCCACCCTGCAAGAGAATTTCTATAGTCGCGATGATGATTATAAGCATTGATATGGTTTAAGCACCGATGAGAAATATTGATGATTTTTGAGGTGACTGTCACAAGCTTATTTTCCATTCTCCTATGCTTTCAAGCCCTTATTTTTGCATGAACCGGTTCTTTTGAATTCGCGGTCCATCGGGACGCTCTAACTTTTTCCTGAGTCGATTTTTTCCGATCTCTTTGATTTTTTTGACTTAGCAGACTCTTTTTTTTCTTTTTACTTTTGAGATTTTTAATTAGGAAGGTTGTGACTGCCATGTTGACTTTTGTTAACTTCCTCTTCACTGCTTCCTCGATCTTGGATGATGTACATGACGAAGAAGTTGTTGTGAGCTTTATCTTTATCGATTCCTTGATGTTGGATGATGTGTGAGATGAAGAGAATATGCTTAAACTTGTTGCTAAGACACCTTGGTTCTCTTGAGATTAGAATTCATCATTGAATTCATTGAAATCTACCATGCCCCTGGTTATGATTAAAGGTTTTTTATGAAAAGAACTCCAACTTCTAGCTCAATGGGGTTGACTACGGATTAACTCCTTATTTCTCCAATGTTTAGGAAGTGAAAAATGTCTTAGATCATCAGCCAGGTCTTACTATTAAAAAGCATACATCAGCAAAATTTAGTTATTTTGTTATTTACATCATTCTCCCTCAAAGTTCGTAAGAGGTGAAATGAAAAACATAATCGGGATTTTTTTTTGAATTTTTTTCTTCATTTTTTGTATATGGAAAGTGATGGAATAATAGAGTGGATATGAATGGATTGACTTCAAAAGACGTGTATGCTCATTTTATTTGAATTATTAATCGAAGAGTACAAAGTTACAACATGTGGAAACTTAGATAAACTACAATTCAAAAATGATAAAAGCATAGTGATCCTAGGGATGAGCTTCCTCGTTGATCCATTGACTTTAGGAAATAATCCTGGATGTTCTTGCATTGCTAAAGTAAGGGGTGACCTTCATTTTTTTTTCTGTTAGGCATACTTGTTCTATTGATAGGACAATTGTTGTTGTTAATGTTGCACTTGATGTAGGGGAATCACTCATGGTAGTGGCATATGAGGTTTTGTGTAAGCTTGTGAATGGCATGATGAAGGATATTGTATCTCCTCAATATGACATGCATCTCTTAAGTTCCTCCATAGCTTCTTGAGACACCTTTTTGAGTTCAGTTGTGAGTATTGGGAAACCTGCTGGTGGATGATAGTCGAACATGGGTGACTAAGGAAAATATATGATTTTATGCAAGTGCGTATATGCAAACGTATGAAAATGCATATTGCGGCAGTATAGCGGCAAGCAAAGAGTTGGTATTATTTTTACCGGGTGATATATACCGGTTAAGTTATATCGTATCGTGTCCACAGAGATGAGTTATTGATTCGTCGTTCGACAATTCTACCGTTAATGAGTTTGGGATTAAAAGAAATGAAAATAAAAGACAAAAAGTAAATGAACAAAAAGTATAAAGGATAGACAGCTTGTCCGGAACAAATGTAAACTACCCGTCACAGACTTAAATCTACCACCCATGTCATACTCGGCCTACGATACTCGTCCGTGTCATCACATACCTCTCACAACCTTGGTTATTTCTAACCCAAATTGAGAATCCTCCTAAATCATCTCAATATCCATCCCTGGCATACCTCAACAACAAAGAAGTCAACTGCGTCACCTCCATACCCATTCCTGGCATACTTCATCGATGCAGAGGCATTAAGTTCGGATACTCTATAGTGAATGTTAGATCTAAACCCATTCCTAGCATTCAGAAACTAACAGATGATCATCCTAGGTAAGAATCTAAGCAATCTATTCCTAGCAAAGCTCAAATCCCTAATATAAAGTAAAAACCTAAGATAATCACCGACACAAATTCGTAAAGTAAGCTTTATACAACGCCAAGGGCGACAAATATACATGAGTGAGAGTAGATATACATACAAAACCCAACAAAAGAGATTACAAAGAGAAGAGAAGAAGAGGAACCACAAATCTACATTGGTTGTCAAGCCAATCGAAGAGGGATTCGACTCCGGATCATCAAAATGCAAGCTCCAATGTTGTTTTCCAAGAAAATCTATCAAAAATATGAAGGTGATGGTGTTGAGACTCAAAAATACCCAACCCATAACCTAAAAATGTGTTTTGAGCCCCTTTTAAAGAATTCTGATGTCGCAGGGCGCGCTAAGCGCGGTCTTCGCGCTAAGCGCGGTCTGTTATTTTCAGCATCTTGTTTTTACCATATCTTGAGAACCGTAACTCGGAATTGAGCCCGGTTTGAAGCGTTGGAAAGCTTATTCAATGCTCTATCTAACCATGAAGAAATATCCAGAAAATTGATGATTTTTATTTCTTTGATTTGAGCTCTATTCGATGATCAATTGTGCAAAATCGCACTCTTGAAGCTTAGCCTTTGGCCTTTATTACTCAATGCTCCAATTATGAATGAATACCTATAAAAGAGATGAAAAACTATCAAATGATACAATATTTACACAAAAACTCAATTATTCTATTGTGTACACATTTATACTAAAAGCGGGGGATTTATTCGAAGAATATCAACAAAAGAACCGATAAGTGCCACAAAATGTATATACAAAATAACTACATTTTGACACTTATCAACTCTCCCCAACTTGACACATTGTTTGTCCTCAAACAAAGTCAAATAAATCAAAGAAACAAAGAATGATAATCAAATAATCACGAATCAACAAGTTTTGAAAACGGAAAACAAATGTATGGTTCAAACGAGAAATGTACACGACAAATACAAACTTACCACTATACTACAACCATAACATATAAACGAAAAACATCCTAAGTACAAAAATCATGCAAAATATTCTAAAACAAAACAAGCTCAATCATGAATCACACCTAACAAAAATTCATCGGTAGATGAAGAACACACAAAGGTGAGGGATAAAAAAAAACACTCCTCCACAATCTTGCAAACAATAGACCAAATTATGCATTCATCCAAAAACGTATTGAAAATACAAATGCAAGAATCACAAGGGCTTTTCAAGGTTGTAATGTGGCTTGGTTAACAAACAAGTGATAATTCCTAAAGCTAATCGAAACAAAAACTTGCCTAAACCTAAGGGAGTGATCAACTCACAAAGTTTCAAACAATATAATTTCAATCAAACTTATTCTTCATCACAAATTTCACACCAAACACACCTCACTTATTAACATAACATTATTCCTACTCTTTTTGTTTTTCTTTTTCGAAACTTTTCTCTTTTTTCTTTCTTTTTCTAATCTTTCTTTTGCATTTCTGTTTCTTTTTCTCTTAACCTCATACCAACCACAATATAAGTACATAAACATTTCTCTCCCCAACTTGAATTCAACCAACATTAATGTGTGAATACTCCCTACTTTCTAAGGCAAGGTAAAAATTCATACAACAACATATAGTTGAGGGTTAAAGAAACAAAGAAATCAACATCCATACCAAAAAGGTGAATTGACACTCATAGACAAGCATCAAGTTCAAATAAAAATGGATGTTGATAAAAGCTCAAAGGAGGTAACAAAGGATCACACACTCACAAGGTGAATTGAATATTTGGCCAAGGTAGTTATGCTCAAAATCAAACAAAATGCCTTGATCATTTTCTTGCAATCATACAATCAACACAAAACAAAAGATTAAGCATAATAAAATCCAGTTTAAACAAGAATGTGGACTCTCATATGTAAACAATGGAAAGCTTACTCACATTTATGGGTAAAAAGAGGAACTAAAGTGATTCAATTCATGAGCAAGTAATGCAAAAAGAATGAATAGCATGGTAATTATACAAATGATAAATTTCCTAAACATGTTATGCTATAGAAAGCGATAAACGAGTACCTGACATGTAGCAACTTTGAAAATTATCATTACCATACATCCGCGAGTTGAAACGATCAAACTCGGAAAATCACCTCAAAAGTCTTCAAGTTACCGGACCAAAATGTGAGTCCAAACAACAACAAAAAAAAATTAGAAAAACCATACTAATTTTATTCAATACAAAAAGCCTTGGTGAAAGTGGGAAAAAGGAAAACCAAGTGAAATTTTAAAAGAATTCACTGGCCCTGCATAGCAGAGCGCACTAAGCGCCAGCAGAGCGCGCTAAGCGCGCTACACCAGTTGTAGAAAAATGACAGCAACAGGTGCAACTGCTATGCAAGCTCCACTTACACACCTATACAATCTCATTTACACATCTAAACAATATTTACAATACATACACACTTCCACAAGCTAAAACACTACAAACTTGTGGAAAATAACAAATTGACATAACAAAACTAAAACACATAACAATACATAAACTTGGTGAAAACGAATTAACAAGTTGAAAAGTGAAAATTTGAAATTAAGAGCAAGTCCTATTTCAACTTGTTAAAACATAATCCACCAAATAACATAAACATAAACAAACAAAAACATGCTTGTTTTACGTCGTAAGCTCGACGCCTTTATTGTGCGAGCACTAGTAACCTCCTCTCGTCATGCCATGGTATTGCCACACCGCGCAAACCTAAAGAAAGTGTCCTAACAACCACACAACAAACGTTACGAGTACGAGACAATTCACAACATCACATAAAAACTAAGAAAATCACAAATATGTACAAGTATGGAAAGTAAACACATAACATGTACAAGTAACATATACAAGTTCATATACAAAGCCTATACAACATATACATTAATTACAAAACTCAAAAACAACGGAATTATCGTAATACAAAACCAATAAAACCAATCCCCGGCAACGGCGCCATTTTGTTCTGCGGTATAGCGGCAAACAAAGAGTTGGTATTATTTTTGGGTGATATATACGGTTAGGTTATATCGTATCGTGTCACAGATTGGTTATTGATTAGGTGGTTCGACAATTCTACCGTTAATGAGTTTGGGATTAAAAGAAATGAAAATAAAAGACAAAATTAAATGAACAAAAAGTATAAAGGATAGAGCGACGTCCGAACGAATGTAAACTACCCGTCACAGACTTAAATCTACCACCCATGTCATACTCGTCCTACGATACTCGTCCGTGTCATCACATACCTCTCACAACCTTGGTTATTTCTAACCCAAATTGAGAATCCTCCTAAATCATCTCAATATCCATCCCTGGCATACCTCAACAACAAAGAAGTCAACTGCGTCACCTCCATACCCATTCCTGGCATACTTCACCGACGCAGAGGCATTAAGTTCGGATACTCTATAGTGAATGTTAGATTTAAACCCATTCCTAGCATTCAGAAACTAACAGATGATCATCCTAGGTAAGAATCTAAGCAATCTATTCCTAGCAAAGCTCAAATCCCTAACATAAAGTAAAAACCTAAGATAATCACCGACACAAATTCGTAAAGTAAGCTTTATACAACGCCAAGGGCGAAAAATATACATGAGTGAGAGTAGATATCCATACAAAATCCAACAAAAGAGATTACAAAGAGAAGAGAAGAAGAGGAACCACAAATCTACATTGGTTGTCAAGCCAATCGAAGAGGGATTCGACTCCGGATCATCAAAATGCAAGCTCCAATGTTGTTTTCCAAGCAAATCTATCAAAAATATGAAGGTGATGGTATTGGGACTCAAAAATACCCAACCCATAACCTAAAAATGTGTTTTGAGCCCCTTTTAAAGAATTCTGATGTCGCAGGGCGCGCTAAGCGCGGTTTGTTATTTTCAGCATCTTGTTTTCGCCATATCTTGAGAACCGTAACTCGGAATTGAGCCCGGTTTGAAGCGTTGGAAAGCTTATTCAATGCTCTATCTAACCATGGAGAAATATCCAGAAAATTGATGATTTTTATTTCTTTGATTTGAGCTTTATTCGATGATCAATTGTGCAAAATCGCACTCTTGAAGCTTAGCCTTTGGCCTTTATTACTCAATGCTCCAATTATGAATGAATACCTATAAAAGAGATGAAAAAATATCAAATGATACAATATTTACACAAAAACTCAATTATTCTATTATGTACACATTTATACTAAAAACGGGGGATTTATTCAAAGAATATCAACAAAAGAACCGATAAGTGCCACAAAATGTATATACAAAATTACTACATTTTGGCACTTATCAATGCACGAGTATGCAAAAAGACATTTTTTATTCTTTTTTAGGAAAGCTAAAGGTTTTTCATGGAAATACAATATAGTATTAGTTTGGGGTCGAGATGGACCTAAGAAAACTCATACGAGTTAAGGATTATGACTGACAAACCGAAATCCCTATGAGTTAGGGCTTGTGACATACAAAAGGAAACCCCTACAGGTTAGAGATTATGACAATCAACAAAAGTCCCTATGGGCTAGAAATTGACAGACAGAAGGTAACCCCTACGGGTTTAGCGATTGTAATAAACAAAAGGTAACCCTCCCGAGCTTAGGAAGTGATATGGAAAGAGATACCATATTACATGTAGGTTCTAGGGTTTTTGGATCTAGGAGAGACCTTAGTACCAACCCATGAGATGTGCATCTCATGGATTAATCATGTAAGGTTATCTAAAGTAAAACTGGTTCTAAAATGAGACTCAGGGTTCTAGATCCAATCCAAATCATCAACATAATGAGGGGCGAGCCTACCATGAAGACAACATTGAATAGACCTACACTGAGCGCAACCCTCGTACCCCTGAGAGATGTGACATCTCACCGGCTAGTACAATGGGTCTATGTTCTAACATATTTTTTTCAAGCTTTGGGTTTTAGCTTCAAACAAGAATGACAACTCCTAGCCCAACAATATAATATTTATAACAGAAGAAAAACAAACAAACAAATAAATAATTGTAAAAAAAAGTGAAATTAAAAAATAAACGCAAACATGGAAATAAAAGAAAACACACACCCAAAAACTAAAAAATAGGTTTGACTCTACTTAGTTTATCCCCAGTGGAGTCGCCAGCTGTCGCAGTGGGAAAAATTCAATGAAGTCGCCACTATCGTTTATTTATTCTAAGGACGGGGAAACTATAGTAAAAACCCTAAAAAATATAGACATGGTGGTCATCGTGACCAAGTTAAGGGTCCGGGAGTCGGTTAAGCGAGGGAAAGGTGTTAGCACCCCTTACTTCCCTTGTACTCAAGGGGAACCTTCTCTAATTTTAGCGTTAAGGTGCGTTTGTCTAAGGTTTCTTACTCTATTTTCTAAATTATTATACACAATGGGGAAATATTTGGTCACTGTTAGTGGTTAGTGACTCGTTAAAGAATTGCACTTTATGCCTATGTATTCACCAAGAGATGAAATCAGAGTCTACGTCGTTCTCATGGATTTGGTTAGTATTTTTTATGCAATTAAAATTGATCACCTTTAAGCATGCGAGCTCACTTCGTGGCTAATAGATAGTTTCTCATTCGCGTTAAAGAGTATCAATATAATTCCTTTTTTGCAATTTGTCTTTGATTTTCTTAAATTAGTAGAAAGATAAATTTAAAATTGTTTAGACGGTTTCACCTAATACTAAAGGGAGCATGTATTGTTGTTTTTGAATATTATTAAAATAAACTAAATTAAATTAAATTAATATCTAATTTAACACAATCAACTAAATAGTCTAAATTAATTTAATAAACGAAATGTTTTTTTTTGTATTTTTTGTCTTATTGTTATACACGTCTCTTTTAACAAAACTACGTTAAATAAAATAATCCAAATAATTTAAAAGTAAAAAAACTAATTAAAGAGATAAACTTAAGATAGTGTAGAATCAAAGAAAGTGAGATATTATATCCAAATTAGTTCTAAACGTAGGCTGTAATACCCCTTCTAAAATACCCCGAATATATTAATTAAATTAATACTAAAGTCGGATTCATTCAGAGTTAACACGGAAATCAAGGGATGTCACAAGTTGAAATAAATAAAACTTCCAATAAAACACAGTAGCCATGCTACACTGAGGGTCACTAATAAAAATAATTGATTAAATTAAGACCATGTCTTACACATCGGAAATAATACCATCAAATCAAACAGAATAAATCAATTCTTAATTATTCTTAAAGTAATTCCAAACAGCAAATGAATAACGAATAATTTCTCAACTAAACGTTCCCCAGTGTTACAACCTATCAGAGCATGACACTGACACGCGGACTTAAATAACATAGCTCTAGAGCCATCCTCACCAACTCCTGAGCTGCTAACCTTAATCTGAAATCATTAAAGTAAGGGTGAGATTTCTCATAATTAACATGCATTATAAGTTCCTCAATCAACAATATATCACAATATATTATTTCACCCATCTTAGCATAGATTCAGATTCAACACGCAGATACAACCATACAAGTCATTATGCACAACAAATAACAATCAGAGAATTGCAACACTGGAAGACATCCTAACATGTTACCATTCCATGCAATTACAATGCAGACACAATGCATGTGGTACCAACACGTGACCAAGTCACACACACTGATCCATCATCAATCGGATACAGCAATCATCGATTCGCCCAGACACCACTGAGTCAAGAATCCAGCCTAACCACCACTATTCACTGGGTACGGTTAACGGCTATACAAGTCAAATTCCACACAATGGAAATTAACTTCACCAAAAATGCATATGCATGCACAACACCAGCATGCAACATTCAACATAGGTTATGACCACATCAGACATCATAAACCATCATCAACCACAACATGATATCATCACCTATCATGAAAAAAATCACCACAAAGCATAAAGATGCCAAACGCTTACCCTTCAATTGGTAAGACTATCACCGGTATATACAACAACAATAACAACAACTAAGATCAACAACTACCAGGTATATACAACACCAACAAAACACATGCTATCAATACAATCATGAATAAACAGCAGGAAGATAACATACAAGCTTCATTTCACATTCAACCAGTCAGAACAATCCTATACTCATTCATCCATCATTCTCATAACTCTCATTGTTCACAAATTGGAAAACAACTCTTTTCAAAATAAAACCTGTTAATTATAATTTTCTTCATTTTATAAAAATCAACCTATGAACACACCAATTATCATAAACAGACTCAAAACCAAAACATGATGTTCTCAACACTCATGCCCACAATCAACATCATAAACATGCCTTCCCTTCACACAAACCTGACACAATTAAATACCACAGACACACTACTGTACATATCAAGTACGCATTGAATAACAACCGCTCAAATCGGAATTTCGACACATTTTCAAAATAATTTAAAGTTATAGGAAATCTCTTTATTTTATAAAATAGAGCATTAAATTTAAGAAACAACGTCCAAAACGGCGACTAAAACGGACTTACGGTTATAAAGTTATGAATTTTCAAAGTTTAGTATTTTTCAAAAAAGTTATAGTGGAACCCGGTTCCTCCATATGCAGGAACCGGTTCCTGCGAAGTCTGAAAACATGCCCCCTGGAAAAATGTATGGGAACCCGGTTCCTCCAGGTAGGGAAATCGGTTCCCAGAGAAAAATCTCATTTTCTTTGGAAAAATTACACGTGGAACCCGGTTCCTCCATATGCAGGAACCGGTTCCTGCGACTCACAGAGCCAAAAATGCAGTTTGACAGCAACAGTTTTCCAAAACCAATTTTCATTCTTTCTAAAACGTACCCACACGTTCCGACACCGTAAAATCACTCAATCACATCCATTAACATACAATTTAACACGTTCTATTCATCGTTATAGACCCTATATCATACGAACCAATAAATTCCCTATAATCCGACACAATAGAGACAATTCTACGGAAACCTAGAATTTCTAAACCGAGATTCCCTAACATGCTATGATCTATACGGTTGAATTCAAAGCCGATAATACACAATAATTAATCGAAATCACCCCTTACCTTGTGGGTTCTTCGACTTCCGACACGAAATGGCTTTTTCTCCTTCCTTTCCTCTTCTCAATTTCACGTACTGTGAGTTTCTCCAAAAGTGATTCCTTTTTCTCTTTTTCCTTCTTTTATTCATTTTATTATTCTAATAAAATAAAATAAAGTAATTAATGTGAGTAGAGCCTTTTACTCCTCACACCCTCACTTTACCCTTCACACCACCAATAATTCCACTTCCATATAATTTAATTGATTTCCAATAATCCAAAATATTAAATATTACATTCCTAATTAAATTAATAATTAAAAATCATAATTATTTAATAATCGAATTATTTGGGGTGTCACATAGGCTAATGTCTAATACCTTTAAATCCTAATTAAAAATTATATTATATTAATATATAAAATAAAAACTACATAATACTAATATTATAGTATCATTAACAAGAAAAATAATTAAGTAAAAAAATCCTATAGGAGTGCCACTTTTAACCTTTGGCATTGTTGTTTTTTATTTAAATTTTATTATTATAGCTTAATTAACTAAAGCAACTTAATAATTAATCTAATCCTAATTAATAGAAAAACAAAGCAATTAAATCAGGCTGGTAGAAAAGTATGAATAAGCTCATAGTACTGGATAAGAAGGAATGAGAGTGGTTGATGGGAGTGCCTACAAAGTTATGGTGTAAGCATTCATTTAGCTTTTATCCTAAGTGTGATGTGCTCATGAATAACTTAAGTGAATCCTTTAATAGTACAATTTTACAAGCTATGGATAAACCAATCCTTACAATGGTAGAATGGATTAGGAATTATTTAATGAGTAGGATTGCCAATAGTCTAGTTAAGCTTGACAAATGGAAACACAATGTTTTGCCTAATCCTAGGAAAATATTAGATAAGGAAACTCTGTGTGGAGAATGGCTGCCAACATGGAGTATGGGTGAGTTATGGCAAGTGCATCATCCATATACTGGGCTCCAATTTGTTGTTGATCTTGGAAAAAAAGTTGTACATGTGGATTTTGGGACCTTGTGGGAATACCTTGTAGACATGCTGTGTTTGCAATGCAATTTCAGAATTTGAACCCTGAGACATTTGTTGATCCTTGTTACATGAGAGAGGCCTACAAAACATGTTATGAAAACAATGTCAGCCTAATAAATGGTATGAACATGTGGCCTACCATGGATGTTGAGAACATGTTACCACCTCAATATAAGAAGGGACCTGGAAGACCTAAGAAATTAAGGTTTAGAGAGCAAGATGAAAGTGGATCATGGATGAGGAGGATTGGTGTAACTTATAGATGCATAAAGTGTGACAAATTTGGCCATAACTCAAGGAAGTGTAAGAGAAATGAACAAGATCCCAATGGATTGAAGAGAAAGGTAATACATACTTCTTATCAATACTTATGATTTGTTCCTATAAAAGTGTTCTTAAATGTACTTGTAATTTAAGCAAAGAAAGACACCAAGGAGCAAACCCTCTCCATCTGTTGCACCAACTGGAGGAGAACCTGAGTTAAATGTTATAAGTGCCCATGAAACGACAGACCCTAAGTTAGATGTGTTGCTTGAAGACATGATGAATGCCTTTGAAGAACAATAATCACAAGTTGTTAATCCAACACCTGAGGAAACTCAACAAACTGGTCAAGCTAAACAAACTGCACCAGTTGTGCAAACTGCATCTCTTACATCAACTGATAAAGCTGAGTAATCTACATCAGCTGTGCAAACTGCACCACCTGCATCAACTGCAAAAAATACTACTAAGAAAAAAGGTCCTGCTAAGAAGCCTAATCAAAAGATGAAAAAAGGTGCAATGAGAGGTTGAAAATGGTTAGGATGTGTGATGATGCATCAGAAAAATGGATGGACATTGCAAGGAGAATGACTCAGTAGTTTGTTTGTCCTTTAGCTGTCATTTTGTTAAGCACATAATGTGCCATCTTTTGTTAAGGAGATTGACTCTGTTATGATACTAGCAGATATGATATTATCTACCATTTTGTAAGCACAGAATGTGCCATTTTGTAACTTGTTTTGTAAGGCCAACTTTACTGACTTCTAAGTTTGGTTGTAATGTTGTTCAAAACTGTTGTGATATGTTATGATCAAGGTTTATTATAATGTTTATGCAATACATGTTCATGTTCTAAACTGTTATGCACAAGGTTTATACAGAATGCCTAATCAAACACATGACAATCTACAACAAACATATGTTGTATATGACAGTCTACAATTAGTTTACTTTCAATAAAATCCAATAACCTTATTATATATCACAGTTTATAAATTATTTCCAGACATTCTAATCTTTTTAAAACAAACACAATAACTTCATTCATTCAACAAAAAAAATTATAATTGTACAACAAACAAAATTACAATATCCATTAAAATAGTAGCCAATACATATATGTATGATGATCCATTAAACACTGTGAACCTATTTGTTCCATGAACCAAGAAGAAAGAAAAGGCATGTAGCAACAACTACAACAATCACAAAATTCATCTCCTTCCTTAAGTCGTCAACCTTTTTCTTCATATCTTTCCTCTTCTTGGTAAAATCTTTCTCCATTTTACTCATCAACTCTATGACTTCTCCGTCCAAGTATGTTGTTTCTCTTTCCACGAAAATCTCATCGTCCCAATGGAATAAGTTACAATCATCTTCCTTACCCCAAAACTTACACTTCCAGTATTTTCTGCCAAGATTTGCAACCAATTTTGAAACAAACATCTTCATGGACATATTATGACCGCATTTTGGAGTTATTCTACCGTTTGAAGAAATGCTGGAATTAGAACAAACTGGGAAACTCATTTTTTTAGGGATTCGAAGAAGAAACGGGAAAGAGTTGAACTGTAATTAGGGTTTTGAAGAAGAAACGGGAAAGAGAAGTAATTTTTGAAGAAGAAATATAATTAGGGCAATTTCGAGGAAGACGATGGAACTATAAATAGGGAAAGCGAAGAACTTGGTTGATGATTGAGGAACACGATGGAAAAACTAGGTTAAATTCACTAGATTTTTCAAAAGGGCAATTTCGTCTTTTCAGCAGCCCCTGTACATATGTGGTATTTCTTTTGAATTAAAATAAATAAAAAACGCTGCCACATCATCATTTTTAGTGATGTGACCTGACCAAAGTTTAAAAACAAACTTTTTTAAAAAATTGAGGAAATCCATAGAATTTTGTTTTTGCAGGTTTTTTTTCTTCTAAATAAACCGTATATGACAAGGAAAAAATAGGTATTAACCCTTTTTTATTAGCGATCCATTAACCTCTTCTCCATATCGTGGCATATAATTTAAGAACTATTGACATAAGAGTTAGGCTTATTAAGTCTAGTTTCAAGTAGGGCAGAATAAGTCAAAGTAACTTAGTAAACATCATATTTCCCACAACGCCACCGTCAAAGATCATTTATCCAAAGAAATATTAATACATGGATCAGGATCCTCTGCTGCCAATTGCATCATGCTGCCGTTCTTTCAAAACTAATTTCATTTATTATCTGCTTTTCATGATTTTTATGACCATCAGATCATAACATGAGAGATGGTTGGATGAAAAAAAGCAGGAGAAGATCCATTTTCCTAATACATGGAGTAAAATAAGGATATTACTAACCAACTCTTGTTTTCAAACAAAAAAAGTTTGTTTCTCACTTTGTTATGACAAAAATAGAGTATGGGAAAAATGGTCTCCAGGGGGCTTATGACTGACCCATAGCTCATCCCAAAAAATGTTGAACTGATTATCTCTTTTACAAGACACTTAAATCACTAATTTAAAACAAAAACCAATAAAATTAAAAAGTGTTGCCAACTACTATTATTTTTCTAAAGATAGCCAAGTATCTGTCCTTTTGGCTAGAGAAGCACGTTAATTTTTGTATTTGCTCCATTAGTTTAGGTATTCGCGGTATTTGAAAGATGCCATGTCTCTAATAACTCATACCTCTAAAGTTACATGCAAATAATAGTATTGATTATTGATAACTACATCCCAAAAAAGAGAGTGGGGTTGAATGACAGCAAAATTAAGTTGGAAATGTATGGTATAAGATGCCATGAGTGTACTCTTACACTTTCCACTCGTCACGCCGTGTGTTTTTCTTTCTTTCTTCCCCTTCATGTTCTTTTACTTAAATCAAACGTGTTGTCCAATTAATGGACGATTGACAACTAAATTAAGATTAAAAGTGCATGTGTACTTCACGTCTTTAAAAGTCCAATTTATACATGAGTTGCCATTTAAATAGTTAGTACAGTCTTTATTCTTAAAGATATGTAGTCGTATTTTAGGGACAAGAGCTTATATAAATATTAGGATTAAAGTTATTTTTGGGTTTACTCGAGTGATTGTTTTAAACGCTCCACCTCTTTAAATTGAGCGAGAGTTTGGATGGTCATCTCTTGAATAACTGTCTTCAGAGTGTCTCGTTGTTTCCTCGGTAGCTTTATGGCTATGTCACCTTCACGAGTGTGCTTATTCATGTTGATCATCCCAGAATGGAGCCCTTCCGAGAGTCCGGGAATATTTTAACCTCAGTGTTTTCTCTACTAGGAGGTACCTCATAAGTTGAGCGTTCAACAAAGCAGGTAGTTAGGCAGAAGACATGTCAAGGAGTGATTGATAGTCACTAGGAAAATTATCAGGGAAGAAAAAGTAGTGATTAACAAACTCCACTGCATTAAAAGCTTGGCTATTCCACAAAGACGGCCAAGGAGGGATCAAGTCATCCCTTGCCTTCTCCCTACCGTTGAAAATAATTCCTTGTGTCAGAAAATATTTGATTTGATTTGATTTAGAAGTGTGGAAATAGTTTGTTACACACAAATTTGATTTTAGATTTAGATAGATTTGATTTAAATCTAAGATAGAATATATTTGATTTAGCTTAGGGAGCAAGCCTACCTAAATCTATAAATAGATGGAGTAATCCCTATTTTCTGTAATCAAGTTGTATTCACAGAATTTTGCAGTTGCAAAATGAATAAGAAGTTTTCCATAGTTTGTGGGCAGAGAGTTACTCTGCAGAAAATAATTCTTTGTTCTTCTTCTTTTCTTTAATTGTTCATTGTCATTGCGTGGTAATATCAATCTTGTTCATCAAGATTGGTAGAAACTCATCATAGATATATGGTGGATTTCCAACATCTGGTATCAAGAGCTCCGGTTAATCGATTCAAGGGAGGAACAATCAAGAACGATCAAGAACAATTGTGGAAGAAGAATTCATGATGGCAGTGAACTATGGGAATGCGATTTATCCAGCAAGTCTTCCAATTCTGAAAATAGATAACTATGAGAATTGGTGCAAGTAGATAAAGGTTTTATTTCATTGTCAAGGTCTGTGGGATCTTGTAAATAATGGAGTAAAAGAGCTTGAAGAAGATGCTTCAGAAGAAGAAAAGAAAGAACACACAAAATCAGAGAAGAAGAGTTATAAAGCTCTCTTTATAATTCATCAATGTTTGAGTCCAGACAACTTCGAAAAGGTCAATGATATAGAATCTGCAAAAGAAGTTTGGGATATTTTTGAGAAATCTTTTGGAGGCGCAGAAAAGGTGAAAGAGGTGATGTTACAAACTCACAAGAGAACGTATGAATTGCTTCAGATGGAATACAGTGAAAGCATGTCTGATTTCTTCACTAGGTTTACAAAGCTAGTGAATCAAATCAAGACTTGTGGAGAAACGTTAACAACGAGAGCAGTTGTGTCAAAGATTTTGAGATCGTTGGCTCCCAAATTCGACCACGTGGTGGTGGCTAACGAAGAAGGGAAAGATTTTTCGAAATTGACAAAGGAAGAGCTTCAAGGGACGCTTGAATCTCATGAGCAAAGAATGAATGAAAGAACTCCAGGCAAGACAAAGAGTGATGTGGCTTTGCAGGAAAATTCAGTAAAAGAAACCAAAGGTAAAGGAAAGTGGTTCAACAGAGGTAGAGGTATCTACAACAATTCGACTAGTACAGAAACCGGAATGAAGGAAACGTGTCGAATCAGAGAAGACCATACCAAGGAAACCAAATAGGTAGTGTTGCAAATAGAGGAAGAGGTGGTATTAGAAAGCCTTACAAGAGTCACATTCAATGTCACAATTGTCAAAAGTATGGTCATTATTCGAGTGATTGTCCAGAGAAGCGAAAGAATCAAGAAAGTGATGCAAAGTTTGCAAAGGATGAAGAAGAAGAGACGTTGATGATGGTCACAACAAGAGATGAAGAGAAATTCAAGAATCAATGGTACTTGGATTCAAGATGCTCATCACATATGTCTGGAAGAAAAGATTAGTTTGTCAATCTAAGGCCCTCAATGAAGAACATGGTGAAATTTACAAATGACAATACTCTAGCAGCTGAAGCTATTGGAGATGTTATGATCATGAGGAAAGATGGAAAAAGGGTAGTAATTTTGAACATACTATACATTCCAGGCATGAAGAGAAACTTTCTTAGTATAGGATAGTTGGTCGTAAAGAATTACAAAGTGACTGTCGAAGACAAGCTGGTGAGAGTTGTCGACATGAATGGAAGGCTAATCTTGAAGGCTCCTATGTCCCTGAATAGAACCTTCAAGATCAAACTCAATATGATGGAGCACAAGTGCCTTTCGATTGCAGCAACCAGAGACGAATGGATATGACATTATCAACTAGGACATCTTAACTTCAGAGACATCAGAGATTTGAAGAGAAAGAATATGGTTTCAGGATTGCCAAAAATCGACATTCCAAACAAAGTGTGTGACGAATGTGTGCAAGCGAAACAACACCGAATAGCTTCTGCAAGGATGCAGGAAGCAACTCGATGGTGGTTCTCGGAATAATATACTATGATGTATGTGGACCAATCCAGGTGGATTCGCTTGGAGGTAATAAATACTTTGTCACGTTCATATATGATTTCAGTCGAAAATTGTGGACCTATTCAAGAAGAAAAGTGAAGTGATCGAGGTATTTTCCAAGTTTAAGTCTATGGTCGAAAGGCAAAGCGGTCGAAAGCTCAAATTTTTGAGAACTGATGGTGGTGGAGAGTATGTGTCGAAATATTTTGACAGGTTATGTGAAAAAGAAGGGATCATGCATGAGGTGGTGCCACCCTATACCCCACAACAGAATAGAATGGTAGAAAGGAAGAACCGAAGCATCATGAATATGGTTTGAAGTATGTTGAAAGGCAAGTATTTACCTAAAGAGTTTTGGGGTGAAGTTTTGTCGACTACAACATATATTTTGAATAGATGTCCGACAAAGAAACTGGAAGGAATTACTCTAGAAGAATGTTGGTCTGGTGTAAAACCTAGCTTGGATCATCTGAAGGTATTTGGATCTGTTGCACATAGACATGTGCCAGATCAGTTGAGAAGAAAACTTGATGACAAGTCGAGTCAAATGATTCTAGTGGGATATCATTCAACAAGAGGTTACAAGTTATTTGACCCAGTGAACAAGCAGATTACACTACGCCAAAAAGTGTTTTTGGCAGCACTACATAGAAAGCGCTTTTAACAAAAAGCGCTACTATATGTTGAAAAAAAAATCGCTTAAAATAGAAAGCGCTACTAAAGGTCGTACGGAGACCCCACCTAAGAAAGCGCTTTTCCAAAAGCGCTGCTAAATGTTAACCTTAGAAAGATCTTTTGAAAAGCGCTTCCATAGGCCTTAAATTGGGAGACGAAAAGAAAGTGTTTCCATGTAAAAAGCACTGTTATTCCAGCACTTAAGAAAACACTTTCCAAAAGCACTCTTTTAAGGCATTTATAAAATTAAAATAAAACATACGAGTTTATAATTATTCATATTTTCTTCTTCTCTGTTTTTGTAGTGTTCTCTCTTCTCTATTCATCTCTTCATTGTTCTCTCTTCTCCATTCATCTCTCTTCTCCGTTCATCTCTCCTCTCTGTTCACGCAGTACATTCTTCTGGCCTACCTTCACCTGCCACCGTTCAGCAACCTCCACCTGCCTTCGTTCATCTCGACTTCTATGGTAAACAAACATTGTCATCGTTCTTCTCTGGTTTTGCATTATGTTCTTCTATGGTTCTTCTCCGATTAAGGTTTCTCTGATTCTTATCTAGTATTTCTTGCTTTGTTTGTTTTTAGTTTTAGGGTTTCTCTGGTTCTTCCCAGGGTTTCTTAGGTTATATTGTGGTTTGAGTTAAATCCATTTTATTTGTCCTTCCATGACTTATTGTTAACATGATTTGTGAGCTTTTCCTATGTCACATGAATTGGTTTTCTTCATACTTTGGCTTGTAATGAAGATATATCCACTTAATTTTGACACTCTTTATCGTTAAGAATGCTTAAGAAGTAACAACTTATCACATTCTATTTGTCAAGTTTCATGTGTTGCATTATGCAGCTATTAACTGGGAATTTCTAAATACGTTTGAGAGCACTGATTAAAGGCAAATATCCCTACAAGTTAAGGGCTGATTCTAAATGAATATAGTCCCATTAGGAAAACTTTATAAAACCAAGTTAGAAATATCAGAAAACATGTGTCGACTGAGAAAGTGAGCCAGAGAATCGATCAAGCAGCCAGAAGAAATAAATGAGACAAACGCGTCGAAGATGAACAACATCGACTAGGAGGATAAAGAAAAATAATTGGCCGATTCGACATGTTATGGGCTGTGTGAAGGAGCTGGTCAAAGTTTAGACGCTGTCAAAACATAGGCCAAGCGACTTAGGGAATATCATTCTTCCTAAAGTATATCGAAACCAGAAGTGGTTAATCTTTTTGAAATCACGAAGGGGGAAAGAGTCAAAGTCTGAAGATCGTGGACGGTTGTTTCAAGAGGTCGTGGTTGCAAGACGCTAAAAGAATGGCGAAATCGTGTGTAGCAATTTTATCTTAATTTGAATTTCGTCCGTTGATTACTTTCAGCAGTTACCTTGTAAAGTACTATAAATAAGTCATTTCGTTGTAATTTTAGGGTGTTCACTTGTATTCTCAAATTGCTTACCAAAACTCAGCCCAATTCTGCGCTAAAGGAAGAAAGAGTCATTGAGCTTTTGATGTACGTGAATCACCACCCTTACTTTCAATGCAATCAATTTATGTTTAAGTTTTATCTTTACTATTTTTTACTTTCGTTTCATTTCGAACAACTTTTGTGTTGAACACTTCAACGTCAATTGTTGTTCACGAGTCACCAATTAGTGATTAGTTGAGTCTTGTCTGTCCAGTGCCTGCTGTCGATTAGGCATGTAGTCCAAATTCGGTGTGGAAAACCGTTGTACTGCTTCCCTCGGTCTCTGAAAACCGTTTCTTGGCCAAGGTATATTTCTACAGAATCAGTATAACATACAAAACTCTTAGCATGTGTCTTAAGATCAACTGGTCGATCTTGCAAGTAACCCTTTGTTTTAGGACCAAGGAAGGACCAACGCTTGTTTACCATTTTCCAGGTTATTAAAATATTCTAATGTGTGGATTTAGGTCATTTAAAATAGTCATAACAATTAAGTGTGTGTACCTACAAACTGAATTCATATTCCGTGCGCGTGGAACACTTGTTTGAGATTGATTTTATTGAGTATCAATGGATTTAAGAAGTTGATGCCTGGTTCTTGGTCTAGTCAATTATAAGTTGCTTTGAAAGCGATTTTTCATGTTTTGAACTTAAGTTGAATTGTGGCATGAGTTTTGGAATTTCGGTTTCTATTGTGGATTGAGTTTTAAATGTTGTGCCTTGTTATTTGAGATAATTTGAAGGAGTTTTCATGACGTCTTGGCTGAATTTTATATTTGAATTTGGAACGGTGAGTTGGGTTATGGTAACGTTGTGCATTCCGTTTGCGTTGAACACTAGTTCGAGATAATTTCATTGAGCATGATTGGATTTAGGTAGTTTCTTCCCGGATTTTGGTTTAGGGGTTTATAACTTACTTTGAATTCGATTTTCCATGTTTTGAACGTGAATTGAATAATAACTTGAGTTTCTTTGGTTTTAGTTTTATTTGTGAATTGAAATACTTGAATGATCGATTACTTGGTGCTTGTTTATTAAAATGGATTAGTTTACTAGCTTATGAGATAATTTTGTGATAACTTTGTGGAATGAACTAGCTTGTTGTTTTTGTTGCAGCGAAGGACGTTGTGTTGGAATTAAAGCCGCTTCTGATAAGAACAAGCTTTTAGTTTCTGTGTTGCTGCTGGAATCAAGTTAAAAGATCTCGATGTAATGAAATTTAGTCATTTTCACCTTCTTTATAAAATAAAACAAGAAGAATATAAATAAATTAAAAAAGGTTATTAAAGGGGATGTGAATATAAAATTAAACCAAAAGTGAGTTGTCATAAGAGTAAACTATTCTCAATGATAATCCAACAAATCATTCATAATTCTCATTTTACTAGTTTTGTTTTATTAAAAAGAAAACTATACCTCTATTTTTCACTCAGTGCTATTTTTGAGATATCAAATTGTTCTCTTCAAATTCACAATGAGACATTGTATTTTTTTATAAAAAACTATTATACTATGTAACTTCACGAAAATCAATGTCATTGTGAAAACTATAGTATGAAACTTCACAAAATCAATGTCATTGTTAAAATTTTCTACAGGCTCAATATATGACGACAACATAGTAATTAAGATGAGATAAAAAAACTACTTAAGTAGTTATGTTCGTAGTAGAGACCTGTACAATTTTTTTCCTAATGCTCATATACAATATTACAAACTACATGTATAAAACGTAGATCAGATACCTCAAATCACTTCTATATAGTTCACTACAAGTAGAAGTAACACTTTATGCATAGGCTCATATATATATTCATTTCATATTGAACAACTTAAAATATTTAGAATTATGCATCAATTATCATATCAAAACCCAAACATGATACTTAGTACTAACATTTTGAAAAAGCTACAACGATGAATTAAGCATCAATTATTATATCACAACCCGAATGTTGTTTTATATGTTATGACTTATCCATGATGTTGTTTTATATATACAACGCTCATTCCTTGTGTTTCCGTGAGTTTGACCTTCTCGTTTCAACTTCTCGACATTGCTATTCGGTAAATTCGAGGTAAATTTCTTCCTCAAATTACTGGTATTGTACCGTGTATACTTTGCGTTTCGACAGAAACGTATTATACCGTTTTGTGCCCTAATTAGTTGTTTTTGTTTAGCTTAATTAGTAAAACCATGGATAAGACATGGATGTATTCCAATCGATTATCGAAAGAGTACGATAATGGGGTATCAAAATTAGTTAAATTTGCCGTTGCACATGCCCAAGACCCCAGTCAAATGGCATGTCCTTGCTTGGGTTGCTGTTATGGGAGCCGGGTTGACGCGGTTCAGTTGGCATCGTATTTAATACGGTTTGGAATTGATATAAGTTATACATGTCGGAATTTGCATGGTGAGAAAAGTAATGGGAATGTTGAATCAGGGGATAATACGACCTATGCTTCAAACGACAATTGCATAGATACATACGATTATGATCTAATCGAAGAGATTGTAGAAGTGCTTGAAGAAGATCTTAAGGATTTTCCTAAAATGTTTGAGAGGTTGGTAAGTGATGCAGAGAAACTATTGTATAATGGTTGTACAAAATTCACAAGATTGTCTGTGGTATTAAAGTTGTACAACTTAAAGGCGTGCAATGGATGGTTAGATAAAAGTTTCACAAAGTTATTAGCCCTTATGAAAGATATGCTACCATAGGATAATGTTCTTCCCAATCGAACGTATGAGGCCAAAAAGATGTTGTGCTCTATTGGCATGAGCTACGATAAGATACATGCATGTCTAAACGATTGTGTTTTGTTTCGAAACGAGTATGCATCGTTAAATGAGTGTTCTAAATGCGGTGCCCCTCGATATAAGAAAAAGTTGTCACCAACAAAAGTCTTATGGTATTTTCCTATAATTTTGAGATTTAGACGCATGTATCATATTGAAACTGATTCAAGACACTTTACTTGGCATGCAGATGAAAGAACTATTAATGGAAAGTTTCGAAATCCGACAAATTCACCATAATGGATGAAAATTGAAAATGATTATCCTGAATTTGGAAAAGACGCAAGAAACCTTCGCTTGGCATTGTCTACTGATGGAATGAACCCACACGGTATTCAAAGTATCTCGCATAGCACATGGCCTATGATTATTATGATTTATAACCTACCTCTGTGGCTATGTATGATGTCATCTATGTTAATTTCTAGGCCTAAACAACCAGGGAATGACATGGACGTATACTTGACACCCTTAATCGAAGATTTAAAGTTTTTGTGGGAGAACGGTGTGGAGGTTTATGATGGGTATAGGAAAGAAAGTTTAAACTTGAGGGAAATATTGTTTGGAACAATTAATAATTTTCCAGCATATGGAAATCTATCAAGCTACAACATTAAAGATCAAAAAGCGTGTCCTGTTTGTGAAGATGGAACCGATACAGCGCGATTGGACCTTTGTCAGAAGAATTTGTTTCTCGATCATCGTAGATTCTTAAATTCTAATCATCGCTACCGTGGTTGGAGAAAAGAATTAAATGGAAAGGCAGAACAAGGTAGAGCTCCAACAATGTTGATAGATGATCAAATTTTTGAAAAGGTGAAAAATGTGAGTACTCAGTTTGGCAAGCGTTTTGCACATACACTTGTCAAGAGTGGGTGGAAGAAGAGGTCAATTTTTTTGAAATTCCATATTGGAAGTTGTTGCATGTAAGAAATTTCCTCGATGTAATGCATTTTGAAAAAAATGTATTTGACAGTGTTATTGGTACGTTACTCAATATACAAGGAAAGTCTAAGGATGACCTTAAAGTAAGGAAGGACATGGTAAACATGGGAATGTAAACTGAATTGGGACCCGTGAAGAAAGGAAGACGAACATATCTACCATCTGTTATTTACACTCTATCTAAAAAGGAGAAAAATATTATTTAAGTTCCTAAGTGAAGTTAAAGTTCCAGAAGGCTACTCATCAGATATTAGAAGACTTGTGTCAATGAAAGACCTCAAGTTAAAGAATTTAAAGACGCCTGATTGCCATGTTATAATGGAACATTTTCTACCGATAGGTATACGTTCGATTCTACCATAAAAAGTAAGAAGCACAATAACTAAACTGTGTTTTTTCTTCAAGTCAATTTGCAGTAAGGTGATCAATCCTGCGATCTTACCAACAATGCAAAAAGAAATAGTTGTTACTTTGTGTGATCAAGAAATGTATTTTTCTCCCTCTTTTTTTGACATAATGGTTCATCTAGTCGTTCATCTTGTGAAAGAGACACAATTGTGCGGACCAGCTTATATGAGATATATGTACCTTGCTGAATGTTATATGAAAATATTAAAAGGGTATGTGAAAAACCAAAGTCAACCAGAGGGTTGTATTGCCGAACGATACATTGTTGAAGAAGCGGTTGAATTTTGTACTGAATATCTGTCAAATGTTCAATAAATTGGACTCCCCAAATCTCATATTGTTGAAAAAAAAGAAGGTAAAAAGCTAATTGGAAATAAAGTTGTGACAGTATCAAGGGTCGAACAGGATCAAGTGCATTTGTATGTTCTTCACAATGAGATTGAGGTTGAGTCGTATGTTGAAATGCACAAGGGTGTTCTCCGAGGTTTAAATCCGAATAGAAATGAGAATTGGATAGTACGAGAACACAATAGAAGTTTCATACCATGGTTTAAGGAACATATTTATTCAAAGTATCGTTCTGATCCCGCTTCAATAACACAAAGGTTGAGATGTTTAGCATATGGTCCAAGTTTGGTTGTGTTTTCTTATAGCGCATACGCAATTAATGGATACACATTTTATACTAAAGAACAAGATGATAAAAGTACTATGCAAAATAGTGGTGTCACCTTGGTAGCTGAAGCAATGCACATATTAAGTGTGAAGGACTTAAACCCGAAATTTGCAAACTTTCATATTTTGGGGTTATCGAGCGTATTTGGGTGTTTGATTATGAGAAGTTTCAGATTTCTATATCTGGTTGCAAGTGGGTTGAAAGTAATAATTGCATACGAATGGATAAGTCAGGATTTTTGCAAGTGTTATTAATAGGGTGGGGTACAAAGATGAGCCTTTCATTCTAGCCTCTCAAGTTAAACAAGTGTTATATGTCACTGATCCGACAAGTACAAAATGGTCTATAGTTCTTTTATCTAACAAAGTAATTGATGAAAACATTGGATATCAAGGTGATATTGATGTTGAGATTGAATCTTTTACCAGAAATGATCAAAATGAGAATGAATCATGTGTTAGAAATGATCATAATTAGGGTATTTGGATCAATCCAACCATCCACATTGTTAAGAGACGAGTAGAACATATTCCTACCAAGAAAAGAAAGAGACATTAGTGAAAAAGGTAATAGTATAATTATAGCCTATATCATTCAATAAAATTTAAATATGTGTCATTTTATATATATTCAATATATATATGGATTATTGATTATGATTTTTATATTTGTCAATTCATTTTTATTTTTTTCTTTATTACACGTCAAATGGCTAGTAATCAAGAAAACTCACAAGATGCAAATGCTCCAGATGACACGTTCGAAAAAGAAGTTACACGAGGCATAACTATTATGAAGGGAATCATTCGTGATAGAAATAGAGGAGTAACATATAATGTAAATTGGAATGATGAGGACCAGCTAATTGGGCCTAATATTGCAAAGTTGACAAGCTACATTGGTACACTTGTTCGTATGCACATTCCAACCACCGCTCCTAGATGGAGTAGAGAAGAGTTGGATATCTGTAAACAGAAAATTTGGACTGAGATACAGATACCATATATGATTGTTATTATTTCCTTTATCTTGACGATAATGTGTTTAAATTACTTATACTAACACACTCTATGCGTATGTTTTTTCTTAGAGGTCTTTTAACATTGAAGTTAACCGAAAAAGTATATACTTCAATTGGCCGAAAAAAGACACAGAGGGTGGAGAGATTTTTTAACAAACAAGTATCTTAAGGATGAGGAAGGACATTTTGTTGAAGCGGATCCGAAACATCCCAAGAAGTATGCGAACTTCATTACACCTAAAGAATGAGTTGCTTTTGTAGGCTAAAGAATAGACGAAAATTTCAAGAAAGTGAGTGCCACAAATTGCGAGAGCGCATCAAAAACCACATATCCATAAAAAAAGGGCGTTTGGGATATGCACGCTTACAGGAAAAAATTGTAAGTATACATAAATTCTATGATCTTATTAATTGTCTCAATTTTTATAATTGATTATCTTATTATTTGTGTCAAAGCGTAGTTAGACGAGACGAAAAGTAACGAAACATCATTTTCGACACATGTTTTGTGGAAGGAAGCTCGTGTGGGCAAGGATTGAGTTGTTAGGGATGATGTTCAACATGTTTATGATGAATGTGTAAGTATAACATTGTTTCTTTAATATTTATAATGAATGTGTAAGTATAACATTTTTATCTCCACTAATAATTTTCGATATGTAAATGAATTTCAGGAGACCCTATCTCAACCGGTAACCACAGCTGAGGACCAGGATAACAGGAGCGTAGTTAGTCGGGCACTAAATGTTGCTGAGTATCCCGTCGGGTGATAGTTAAAGGGTATGGTGTGACTCCAACATCCTTGTATAAGCATCCAAGGAAAAGAAATCCTAACAATCAAGAAGTGATGCAAACGTTGCAGGAATTACAAGTGCAAGTCCGTGAATTGCAAAAGGATAAAGAGAGATTATGGCGGAAAAGTGCAGTTCACAGTTGAAAGAAACTAGTGACAAAGCTAGTATCAATAGTGAAAATAAATTTCACGAGGTAATTATATATGATATTGTGAAATTAAAATATCACATTTATGTTAATTGACATATATACACATTAACAGTAACATATTTATTATTGATTTAGGGCATTTCATCTTGTCAGCTATACTTATCGTCACCGACTTATCGCCTAGTTGGAAAGGGAAAAGTGTATAACACTTTGGGAGATTTACTTCACCATAGACCGCTTCCGGATGGACACATGAAAGTATCGGTTGATGTTGCATTAGATTTGGATGTGTTGCTACCGGTACCTGACATTTTCTCAGAGACAATATTGCTGCGAGATGCAATAGGATCATTTGTTGCATGACCCTCGGACCTCATTTTCATATATGATGAGGTATGTTGAAAACCATTATGAATCTTTTAGTATTCAAATGTCAATTCTGGACTGTTACGTTAATTTTTTTTACATGGTAATTTTAGACTCCTACAAAACCCGCATCTAAGGATAAAGGGATTTTGCGGCACAGCGAGTCTGTTCCATCACAAAAAGAGGTACATTGAAAGTGTTAATTATATGATCCGAATCAAAAACTGCATGATTTTATAATTTACCTAAGTTTTATGATTTTCAGGTACTTGCTCAAGGGTCACAACAAGTGAGCCAGAAATTTGGTAGCATAGCAATCAAGAAAAAAGATCTTCCAAGGACCGTGCCAAAAAAAGGTGATTTTGTGCCTCGACTTCAGATGTGTCTTGAAACACTTGTGAGCACATCAAATTTGATGAATGGTGTTATTCGTCAAATGGATATGGAAGAAGGTATCTTTGGTTTTTCTTGCACCGAAACAATTGGAAAAGAGGACATGGAACAAATTTTTCAGCATACAGAATTAGGCGTCGGTGTTGTAGATATATACATCTGGTAATGCGATCAATCTATTATTTAATTAGCTGACCAATTTATTTACATATTTAAATTAAAATAGTCTAATGTTTATTATGTTTTTATTTAAGGTTCTTGTATGACAAATTGATGCGCGAGAATCAATTGTCAACCAGATTCCATTTTGTGTCTTCCTCCCGTGTCAACGGACGAACAATTGTTAGCGATCCGGATTCCTTAAGAGAGCATTTAGTCGAGAGATTCATGGCCAACAGTACATCAAGCTCGTATCTTTGGGCGTATAATACTATTCCTACAGGGTTAGATTTTCATTCTAAGTTTATTCTAATATTTGTTTCTTTTGCGTCGAAAATTTCCATATAAACTTTCGTTATAATTTATAGACGTCACTGGTTGTTGGTTGCTATGGATCCTTTAAAAGAAGTGGTATATTATCTGAATTCAGTAGATGGTGATTAGACAAATCATCTGGATGTGAAGTTAATGACTGATATGTAAGTGAGATTGTTCTACATAGTTTATATTTATATATTTAAATAATTCTGTGAGATTGTTCTAAATATATGTTTTTATTTTGTTAGACCAATAAAAGTATTCTGATCTCAAAGAGAAGCTCAATTACCACAATCTAAATCCAACAATATTACATGGATCCAAGTGCAGGTACATTAATTTTCACAAGTTTGCTTATAATAGTGATGCTACTTGATAAAATAAGACAACTATATATTCTTATTTATTTTTCTATGTAGTATGCTCAACAACAAAACAATATAGATTGCCGATACTTTTTTATGATGTTTCTGAGAGAAATCCTTCATATGAATCGAATAGAGATTCCAATCACAGTATGGATTTATAACTTAGAATTTGTTTTAATATTTATCGGACATTTCATATAATTTATTGCTTTTAACTAAATCATACATATTATGTTTTGTTATGTAGTACTTTGATGAATACAAGCATGCTCATTACAAGAAAAATCAGTCGGAAGAAATCAAAGAGAAATTGTGTCAATATTTTATTGAGCAAAGAATCATATAAGGTATGAATACATTATTGTGTGAAAAGTGTTATGAATACATTATTTTGTGAATACATTATTAACCGTTGTTCTTGAAGGAAAAACTTATGTAAATGTATTTAGGGATTTGGAGGCTCAAGCTAAGTATCTTGAACTCCAAGCTAATGATTGTCTTGCTTATCCCGCTGGCGGGAGTCCTTTTTATAAAAGTATCAAGACTTCCATGTTCAATGCCTATAACGGATTATGCCTTCTTAGTTCCATAACTGAACTGCCTTAAAGGTCTATAATGTCCGTCATTCACAAATGATGGCCTTAATGTGTAACGCGCGCCGCTAGGATTAATGTGGAAGTTTCACCTTTGATGACCGGCTTGGAAGTAACACTTGCTTTATTCGTCGAGCTAGATCATGGCTCGTAAGACTGGGTTATATACCTGGACCATACTCCAATCTCCATGCTTTTCGGCCAAGGACCATGCTCGACTTATTCCTTGTCACTTCCGTCTTTATAGCTCGACTAGGATTTTACGTATGATCATAGGCCCGCCAAGCATACGACTTGATGCTTTGAATTTTTGTGGTTGGTAAATAGAAGAGTCATAAAGCCGAGATGCACGTTGGTTTAGATGACCTGTGAGCGCGTGTATTACACCCCCTAGTTTCACTGAACAATCACCTATCTTGGTATAGGTGTAATAATTATCGTTAGTGGGTTTTTAATTCCAACACGCTAACTCTTCACGTTTTCCTTTTATAACGTTCCCTTCCTTTTTCAAACCCTATTTCCTTATTCACTCCTTCCCACAAAACCTTCCGCTGCCGTCTACTCAATCTGAAACATTTTCGAGTCCTTCAATCATACTTTCAGGTATTCATTCTTTTTTGTCCATTTTCTTCTTCTTTTATTTTACTCATAGGATGGTGATCATTAGAGAATGTGATGATTTAGGTCATAGGAAACATTTAAGTAGTGACGAGCGTAGAATCTTGTGGGAGGAATGCATGCAAGAGATGAGGGATGCCCTAGGGGTAGAGGAACTAGAGAGGGTTATGAACAAGATCGATTCTGAAGTTCTAACCTCTGATAGTGATTATGATCCTGACTCATCAGGTTCCGTGGAGCTCTTAATGGAAACCAACAACTTGCTCAAAGGAGAAGCCCTAAGATTCAAACAAAGCGTTGTTAAAGACTTGGAGATTTTTACCCTCCGCTCTCTCTGGAATATTTCCTCCAAAGGAAACGAAAATGATGTAATCCTAGAACCCTGTGAGATCGGGGAGAATGTTTGCATGTCTTGATCCAAGGGAGTAAACCCTGAGTGGTTTTGTTTCTATGTCGGGGTTGTAGAAGAGTTAAGCATACAATTTCCCTTTATTGACTTTGAAATTGACATACTCCGAATAGTGAATGTAGCCCCCTCTCAACTTCGCCCGAATAGTTAGGGATTTATAAGAGATTTTGAGTTGATTTGTAGGGCTCTGACTGTAACCCCGACTATAGGGTTATTTTTCTCTTTCTTTGAAATAAAGAACACGGATTCTGGAAGTTGGGTTGCTATAAGCGGTATCCCGAAGAGAAGTTTCCTTCAAGCCTATACCTCAAACTTCAAAGGCTACAAGGAACGTTTCTTTTGAGTCAGGTGTAGTCCTCGGTGTCCACAGCTTATCTATAGCGCTGACGGGCACCATAAGTTTCCCTTTTATTGGACAAGCAACCTACTACCCATCTCTGGATTCAATTATGACGCTTTACACGAATCATAAACTCTGTCTCTTGGGATCTTAGATTCATTTTGGCCAATCAGGGTTAGGGATTTATTATCATTATCCCAAAATGAAATCCCTGCTTTCTTGGGTAAGTTTCTTTTTATGTATTACCTTTTTGCTAAGTTTACCTCTCTTAACTAACTTCTTTTCATACTTTCCTGCATGCAGATAAGATGACTGACATGTCTATGAAAGAACAGAAGAAGTTGATGACAACGGCTTGTGCTGCCGGGATGGGTGCTGGTGGCCCCTCCGAAGCCAAATCAAACCTGGCCGGTCTAGAGATCCGGGCACCTGTAATACGGTGAACTGACTTTGAGAATTTGTTTTGCTTTTTATCGCAAATGTGCGGATAGCAAGAGTCTCCACCGACTTTTCTTTTATCCAATTAAGGGAAGGTGAAAAGAACAGGAAAAGACCTTCGTTAGATTCTGAGTAAGGGAGAAGGTTATGAAAAGGGAAGGTATTAGCACCCCTTTCCATCCGTAGTTATCTACGGGCTCTTAGTTGCTTCTAGCTCATTTTTAAAAGTGTTTTCTGTGTGTTTGACAAAAATGTTTTGAAAAGGCATTTCGCTTTGACTTTGTAATGATTCATGTAGGAATGTATACAAAGTGTTCGGAAATGTTTTGTTTTGAAAAGAGTTTGAACTTTGACAAAAGTGTGTGGTGTGAAAAGTATTTTGATAGAGCAAGCAACTAAAAGTCTTATTACCTACTCAGAATGGTCGTTTTAGTGTTGTTTTACTCTCCTTTAGAATAGTGCTATCCATACCATTGGTTGGTAGGTAACCCTATTCGTTGGATGTAAGAAGGGACATCAGATGGTCATAGAAGGCAACTTGTAGGAAGTATCCTAGGACATTCGAAGGGACGATCATCATTTTTCGTAGGCAACAATCGAGGGACGAGATCATGTATTCGAAGGCGACATCGTGGGTCTATGATCTTTGTATCGAAGGGACTATGATGATATATTTGTAGGCAACGGTGCTAGGATACCTCTACGTTCGAGGGACTTGACCATTTAATCGAAAGGCAACGAGAGAGAATACCCTAGGGGGTGCATGTGTGAAAAAGTGTGTTAAATTCATATATGTTATCTTGCAATTAGAAGTGATCTATGTCCATTTTTTATCTTGCCATACACGCCTAATTACTAGCAGTTTATAGGGTGCGGAAAATAAATTGCAGAAAGTAAATGTCCTACGCTATTACATGGCTTTGGGGCAGTTACATAATAGGAGTACGGAAAATAAAAGTCCTAATTAAACTATTACATCCCATAGGCAGTTACATAATATTGAAAAGAAAAGTGAGAAAAATAGTCCGAAACGTTACAACCTGTGAGCAGATACATAATCGGAAAATATGAGAAAACTCGCATAAGAGAGAAATGTTAGTAATAATAGGATTTTTGAATGAGCAAAAAGATTTCAAGTTAGTCATGATAATTAGATGATAGAATAATTTTTTGGGAATTTTCTGGATCGATTTTGATAATTAGAAACAATTAACAGTCAATTTAATAGTTAATTAGCAATTAATTAAAATATGCATGCAAAAATATTAATTTTAATGTCAAAAATTAAATAAACATTTTTTTGATTAAAATGCAAAAAGAAAATATTTTTGGTGATTTTTAAATGCATGAAATTTTTTTTTAAGGATTAATTAAATTAGAATGAAAATATTAAAAGAAAATAAGAAAAGTGTTAGTTTTCAAAGTTGTAAAAAATAAGTGTCACAGCCAGGGATCGAACTCATGACATCCAAGGAAAACACGCGCTACCTTCACCACTGAGCCAGACTGCATTTAGTGTTAGGATATTGAAACGAAAACGTTTTAAACGAATTCGCTTCCTGGGAACACAAATCACGCGCGAAGATCTTCATCTTCTTGGTTTGAATTTTCAAACAGTTAGCGTCGGTTGAGTTCGACGCTAAGGCCACTGCAATTTTCAAAAATCATACACAAGTAATATAAATGCATTATGAGTACATGGATTGATTAGAAACATCATTCTAAACACGATGGTGGTCTCGATTTGGTCAAATTTTTCCTATTTCGGAAGATCCCAATTCGAACAGAGGAACCCTAGCCATGGTGGATTTCGATTCAGGTACCTAAAATGCAATTAAACTATCTTGACTTGAACTCCATTCTAAACACAAAACAAACATCAAAACATGTTAAATATGCATGATAATCAAAATCGATTTTGAAAAGAATGGACAAACCGAAATCAAATTCCACGATTCTTGATGGTTTTGTGATTTGTAAAGTGCGGATCGATTCGAGACCTCGGGGATGCAATGGAATGCTTAGAATCGATTGAAACAAGTGAAACCGGGTGCAAGTAACTTGAAAGGCACGGTTTTTGAGTTTGAATAGGGTTCTTGAGGCAATTTTACATTGTTTTTCATGTGTATGCATTGTGTATATATAATAGATGGATCTAGGTCAGAAATCAAGAGCAAATAATCAATCAATCAATGTAAAAAAAATTGATTTGGTATGAAACCAAATCTTTCCTTTTTGATCCAATTTTCACCAATTCTCTTGTCAATCAATGTTAATTTCTAAATTGCCAGCTTTTATGGATTGCCTGGTGTCATACCCCAAAATTTGCCCTCTATCTACTCAAGAGATTTCATACATCTATACTCAAGGATTCCTCAAGAGTTGATTAGACAAACTCTCTCCTAGACAATCGACCCAAACTAGGGTTTGGTATCTCTCAGGTCAAGATGGACTTCCAATATCTCCAATGGTCTTCATGCCTCCACATATGTTTCAAAGATTCTCCATGTCAAGTTTCAAGCTTCACAAGTCAAGTTTCCTCAGACAATTGCTCAAATGGTTGAAAATCAGTTGTATTGGACAAAAGTCAGCGTGGTCAACATACGATCGAACTTCATAATTTTGGTCAACATCCTCATTTTTAAGTTACATTCATCATTTGATCAAGGGTTGATCATGATTCATCAAGAAAACTCAAGATTTGCTCAAAGTTAAACTTTCTAAATTAGGGTTCTAGGTGAAAAGTCAAGCGAACTTTGTTGATCATAACTTTCTCATACTTTCTCAAAATTTTTCCACCACCTCTTTTTTGAAGGAAATTCAATTCTCTACAACTTCATGTCTCACAAGAATGTCCAAAAATGCTTCATTTGAGAGTACATTGAAACATTACAGGTCATTTTCAAAGTCAACAAAAAGTCAACTTTTTGTTTTGAAGATATATTGAGCATGGTAACTCCAATTGAGATGAGACTAAAAAGGTTGGTTAGAGGACTCTTAGAGATTTCCAAAAAGTCCAATAACACTCAAAAATGTGAAAAATTGAGCAAGATGCACCATTCACAAGTTGGGCAATTTTGAAGGAATGCACAAAGAGAGATACTTCTAAAAATCAATTTTTTTTGCAAATGGGCTTGCTTTTTCTTCATCCAAACTTATTCCTCATACAATTAGGAATATCCAAGCCCAATGCCACGAATTTTTGATTTATTTTTCTATTTAATTTGGAATTTATTCATTTAAATGCAAATTAAATTTAAAAATAAAGTATAAAATCAAAATTAATTGAAAGATTGATTTTATTCTTTCCTTGAGACTCAAGTAACTCACAAAGGCCAGCAATTTTGAAAATTGATCAATATGGCAAGATTGGATTGGAAATTAATCAAATTTTGAAAATTTGATTTTGTACAAAATCAATTTTGATTTACATTGAATGTTGATTGATTCTTTCCAAAAACCATGCCAAATTCATCCGGTATAAGGTGTGATACATACCTATCAAGAGAGCGAAAAATTGCCCTAGAAACCCTATTCCAAAGCTCAAAAACCGTGACCTTCAAGCCATTGGCAATCACACTTCAGTAGTTTTCAATCAATTTTAAGGTGTCCACACATTGCTTGACATCTCTAGAGTCGATTGACCTTCACTTTGCCAAAAATCATCAAGAATCGTGAAAACCGAATTTGGTTTGTTCTTGAATTTTCAAAATCGATTTTCATCATTCATGCATTATTAACTTGTTTTGATTGTTTGTTCATGTTTAGAATCAAGTATGCAAGCTATCTGGGCGGTTTAATTGCGTTTGATTGCGGATCGAGTTATGCCATTGCTAGGGTTTACGAGATCGATTTAGGGTTTCATGAAACAGGAAAAATTGGACTATAAGACCTATACTAGCGCTTCGTGATGATCCGGAATCGAACCATGCCTTTAGAATTCATTAATATTATGTGTCTTGGATTTTGATTTTGCGAGGGACCTTAGCGTCGAACAATGGCGGCCTAGCTTCAAATATTTGAATTGGGGCGATGATGCTTGGCAGGGAGACGAGGAGGCAACACTTGTCTTTGTTTTACTTGATCCGTTTCAAGCATGAGAACACGTTAGCTTTCGGTTGGTCAAGGCAATGGAACTCAAAGTTTGAAAGCAAGGTCACCGATTCGAATCTGGCAAGACCTATTTTTTCCTTCTTTTACAAACTCATATTTTCCTATTTTCATATTTTCTAATATTTTGCATTATTTTAATTAATTTCATGTTTTTATTTATGCATTAAAAATTGTCAAAAATTATTTTCCTTTCACATTTGTTTTCGAAAATCTTTATTTAATTTAATAAATTAAAAATACAATTTTGCATGCATATTTATTTTTATTCATAATTTTGCATTTAAATCATTTTTAATTCATTTTTAATTATTAAATTGCATCAAAAATCCCAAAATTTATTTTAGCATATTTATATTATTTCCGACGTATAATAATTTTCTCTTATAAAATTTGCATTTTCTAACATTTTTCTCTTGTTCGATTCATATCGTATTTTAGATTTCTCATTCCTTTACAGAGTTGATCCGATTGACGATTCTTTCTTTATCATTTTATTTTTTCAATAATGTAATGTATATGGGATGTAATAGTTTAAATTAGGTTTTTATTTTTATGATTTTAAATTATGTATACGCCCAAAGCCTTGTAATAGCGTAGGATTTACCTTTCGCATCTTTACATTCCGCATTTAATTTCCGCACCATCAATTGCTAGTAACTAGGCGTGTATGGCAAGATAATAATGAACTTAGCCCTAATTTTCAAGATAAAATATCGAAATCAATACACTTTTTCACACGCGCCTTAGGGTAATTCTCTCTCGTTGCCTTGAATTCAAATGGTCATGTCCTCGAGCGTAGGTATCTGGCCGTGCCTACAAATAAATCATCATAGTCCCTTCGATACAAAGATCATAAGACCCTCGATGTCGGCTTCCGAATACATGATCTTGACCCTCGATTGCCTCTGAAAATGATGATAGTCCCCGGATGTGCTGGATACTTCCCACTGGGTGCTACCATGACCATCCGTGTCCTTGAATGTCCGCTTACATCCAGCGAATGGAGCTACCTCTAACTAATGGTGCGGCTGCTATTCTAAAGGAACATAGAAGTATGAAAGCGACCAATTCGAGTGGGTAAATAAGTCTTTTAGTTGCTTGCTCTAAACCAAATGCTTTTCACACCACACACTTTTTAAAGTTCAAACTCTTTTCAAAGCGAAACATTTCCGAACACTTTGTATACACTCCTACATAAGTCATTACAAAGTCAAGCGAAATGCCTTTTTCAAAACATTTTTATCAAACAGAAGCAATTTTAAAAGGTGATCTAGAGCAACTAAGAGCCTGTGAATAACTACGGATGGAAAGGGTGCTATACCTTCCCTTTTCATAACCATTCTCAGACTCGGAATCTAAACGAAGGTCTTTTTCGTACTTTTACCTTCCCTTAATTGGATAAAAATAAAAGTCGGTGGCGACTCTTGCTATCCGCACATTTGCGATACAAACACTAAAAAGTCGGTTTAGTATCCAATTGCGACTACTGTGGGAGAGTCCTAAAGAGAATTACCTTAAGGATTTCTAAATCACCTTTACCTTTTTTGTTTGACTTGTATGATTTATCTTTAAGGGTTGCTTGGGTATTATATTTGTGGGGGATCCACACGGATCGGGTTTCCTTTAGGTAAGTAGCAATAAGTCATCATGACCATGGACGTATAACTAAGCGGTCAACATGATGGCTACGTTAGCGTGACACTTTGGTTGTCCCGATACTCTTCATTCCCAAGTTGAAGATAGTATTGACCTGCGTGGTGTCATGGCGTAACTAAACTTTTAGAACCTTAATTGACCCATCTTGGCCATTAGAAGGTAGTGAGATGGCCGACTTTGGTGTGACCGAGGTTGGTTGATACTCGATGCTCGCTCATTGAGATCAGACTTTTGGGACATTTTATTCGACCACTTGGTAGTCGTATTGAAATAAGCGCCTACGAGAAAGATCAATGATGTGAGATTCCTAGAACGGTTACTATTATAGGACAGGATGAACCAACTCAAACTTTTGGTGGGTAATCACCTATACTCATTGACCTTAACCTAGGCTCATTGTGTGAATTGTTTGTGTGTGCTAAACATGACATCATGACATCATTGCATTGCATATCATTTCTAACTATTTCAAGGACCTAGGGATTTATCTTTGCTCTGTTTAGGAGAATTATGGCTTCTAGAAAGACTATCGAATCAACTTCATGGGTATACCTTCTCGGCTCAAAGAATTGGTTTGAAATTCCGGACCATGCTCGGTTCATCAAAGACATGGTTATCTACTTGATTTGGTTATCTCGGTTTTGAAGAAGATATGATGCATGTCTATTCAGTTCTTAGCCGAAACACCATTGCTTTACATTCCCAGTTATCGGTTGGTTCCTACCTTAGAAGAGTTCTCTAAGCTACAGGATACCTATTCTTGATCAAATGCCATTCTTAGGTCTAGAAAAGGTTCCTAAGTATGAAGACATCGCATCCGCTGCACCTTAAGCGCTCGGACATTGAAGCCAATTGGGAAACCGGGAGTTAAGGGTTTACTTTCCAAGTTCCTAATTAAGAAGCAGAATTCCTCAAAGTTATGAGTTTCCATGCATTGAAGACATTGTGGCATTGCTAATCTATGGTTTGGTTCTATTCCCTAACTCGGATCAATTCATAGATGTCAAGCCATCAAGTTGTTTCTTACGCAATCCGATGCCTACTTTACTTGGAGATATCACATTCTCTCACACTCGTACTACTAAAGACAAGGAACTCTCATGTGTTGTATACCGTTACTTTCCGGGTGGTTTACTTGCACCTTCCTCCATCGAGTTTTGAAGAGCGAACAAAGGTTGAGATGGTCTCAAAGGTTGATGTCACTCTCTCATTCGGATATCGTTTGGAATCTTTTCTCTCAAAAGTTTTCACTTTCGTTGGCAATGTTGTGGAGAATTCCCTAATGTACCTTTACTTGGTATAAGGGAGGTATTACTTCGACCCTTCTCTAGCTTTACGTCGGTTTGGTTTTGCGAGAGATGGTCCACATGATATGCTTCTCAGATATTGTGTTCGACTACAACCGATCTCGATTAGGACGAAGGTTCATATATGCTTGGGGCATGGTAAAGAAGGCGATACAAGACTTTGGGGCACCGAACTCCATTCCTTGGGAACCTTACCTCAAATGGAGTGCGAGCTCGAGCTCAAACCTCATGATGCCATTCACTTTCTACGGTAATTATGGAACTGTTGCAATGGGTGGCGTACCTATACCGTTCTCCATCCCGACATGCCTACTGATTTTGAAGACTTGAAGAGATCTGGATTCATTTCGAGAGAGAGGATACCTTTGAAGCTCGGTGTTATGCAAGCGAGAAGAAAGTGCTAGAGTTGACCAGCTACTTCACGAGGCGGCATCAACGCTTACATCGGCACAGAGGAAGCGCCCATGGGAGACTTAGAGCTTTAGGATGTTTATGTTTTCTTTTATTGTTTTGAACTATCTCTTGTACTTAAAAAGAAAAAAGAATAATAAAGAGTACTAATAAATGTTTGCTCATTGTTTGTTTAACAAATTTAAATCTAAGGTCCTTGAAAACATTGCATTGCATTGCATAAACATTGCATATCATAGCATAACATTGCATCACAGTACATTGAAGATTGGTTTTCTCATTTGCTCGCTATTTATTTTAGCGAAATAGGCTCTTGACGATCATCAAAGATCTTCAAGCTTAGAATGCTCGATTTAGTGAGATGTTTACCGGCTTGGTCCAAGGCCAAGAAGATCTGAAGAAGCTCATCAACGAGAAGAAGAAGGTTGTTGGTCTCTCCTCAACATGGTAGGAGCTACAAAGGTGGTCCTAAGAGGTCGATCGGATAAGGCTCGGAAGGAAGTGTCAAGGCGAACAAAGTAACAAAGGTAATGGTGAGGCGGTCGGCTGAGCTTGAGAAGAACTATGATGGCAATACTCGATGAAGATGACAAGTACAAGCAACTTGAAGCCGATCGAATCTTTGTGGAAAACTGAAGATGTCGGGCTGAATTTTGATGATCTGAGTCTTGTCCACAGTGTTGTGATTCCTCCCGAGTTCAAAGTTCTACTTGTTACTAAGTATGATGGCATGTCTTGCTAAGCGCATTTGAAGTCTATGTCGAAGATCAATCCCCACATGATGAGAGAAAGTTGTGGATGCACTATTTTCAAGAGAGTTTATGCGGAACTTCGGTTGGAATGGTACTATCGACTAGAAGGCAATCGTATCCGTGCTTGGAGTGACTTAGGCGATGCTTTCTAGAAGATGTAAGTACAATCTTTGAATTGACACCCTCGCATACAACTACAAATCATGTCTATGGGTTCGTGATGAAGTTCGGTATGCTGAGGAAGTGGAGATTTAGCGGATGATTCGACCACCCTTGTCCAATAGGGTTGGTTGATATGTTCATGGGGACCTTCAATTGTTGCAATCATCGATTGGAAACTCTTGATAGTTTCGGTACGTGTGTTAATGACGGTATTGAGCTGGTATCAAAGAGTGGAAAGATTCGGTGAGACATCTTGATCTTTGCGAAGAGATCTTTGGTGCTAAGAAAGAAGCTAATCTTGTGTATGGTCGAGAAAAGCCGAGCCAAGACCGACCGCGCTCGTCTGTGGGGGCGATTGTGATCTCAATCCTACATGACTGACCTCGGTGAGAATAGCAGCGTGTGAGAACCATACGAGGCAGTTCTGAAGATCAACATGCCTTTGCATGAAGCCTTGCAACACATGTTGAAAGGCATTGATTGCTGAGGGGATCCTCCTCGAATGTCAACACCTCCTCTCAGTCTAATCCTAATGCTAAGTGCTTACCATTCCAATAGCCGGACATAAATGCGATGATTGTTGGGCTCACGAAGAACAAGATTCAAGATATGATTGAATCTAAGGAGATTGAGTTTGATCCTCTTATTGAGACTCGAATGTGATCAACGCCTATGCCTAACCATGACAAGTTTAATCTTTGTTGGTGGCGATACTATATTTTCAACATAGATGACTTGACCATTCCTCATTGAGAAAGAATTTTCTAGGCGGTGTCGACCAGGATGCGGTGTCGTTGATTGCCCGTACACTGGATGGGCATCCTGGTTGAGAAGAAGTTCGATGCATGATGGACAACCGTGAGATACTATTTACGAAATCACCGGTCTGAAGTGTGAAGAAATGTCTAAGTTGAAGATTGACAATGCGAGCAAGCTGTACCATCATAGGATACCTTAGGGCAGCCAGTGGAAAGTATGATTACATGGTGAAATACATATCACGATAGTTACAAGATTCCTATTGAAGATGTTAAGCGTTGGATGGGGTGACGATTTCCCGAAGATTATCTTGATGTTAACCAATAAGGATTTCCTCTGCGATCTGTGCCTAAAGTGGCACCTCTCTCTTCCAGACCGTTTCCCTATTCCTCGACAAAGCTATCCCTTGGAATTATGGTTGGTTTACTATCATGGTGTCAAGCAAGACCCTCGACCATTGAAGATCTTACAGTTGAAACTACCATTCGACATCGACAACATCACCGGATCCGATGGGTGACCGAACGGAAGAGTATTCTCTCAGATATCTCTCCTCCAAAGACACATGACTCATTTCGCGTTCAACTATTCAATCCATTCCCAGAGCTGGGGAAGAACGTTGGCTCGTCACCTTTCACCGAAGTACCAAAGGGAGAAAGATACCTCAAGAAATGGAGGAAATTCGAAGATCATCAGAAGAGTGATTACAATGTTGTGGAGCAGTTAGGGCAGACTCCATCTAAAATCTCCATACTTGCTTCTGCTCTTGTGCTCACGAGGCTCGTGCTAATGCCTTGGTGAATTTAAAGAAGAATGCTCATGTGCCATGAACCTACCAACCGATTTTAAGTATGTATTGCTAGCACAGCTGCCATAACGGCCTAGGCTTCTCGATCTTGATATGACTCGCGGAAAGAACACAACAAAGCCTCTGCAATCTCTGAGGGCACTACGATTGTCTCATGTCTTGGTAGATATCGGTTCGCTCTGAATATCCTCAGAAGGTCGACTTGATGTCGAAGGTTGGTTAAAGACGGTGACATAATTGTGAGCTTTTGATGGTTCTAAGCGAGCAGTACTTGGAGAGCTCACTGCACTGTTAAAGTCGGTTCCGGACTTTTGATTCCACTTTCTGTCATGGACATCCGTCCACTTACTCTTACCTCGGGCCCTTGGATACATGGGGTGACGGCTGTCTACCTTGCATCGAGGCTGAAGTACCGGTGAAAGGAAGGTTGTTCACGGTGTGTGGTGAAGAAGAGTATATGGTCGATCATCTGATCGTTCCGATACCTCGAGATGGAAGGTGAATTCTTGAAACTCCTGTCAAGCTTTTGAAACAATACCCAGTCATGCACTGTGACTCTCCTGTCACTCTTGAAGTTACACAAGCTCCTCCTAGGATGGCCTCATTGAAAGATGCTCATTACAACTGTTGAAGAAGGTAGTACTTTTGGGGTCGACTCCCGATCTTCCTTTCAAATTTGACAAGGCCATTTAGGCTTCACCATCGAGGGTCGGAAGATGATCGCGAGCGTGCGGCCAACTTCCTTTCGCATCGGCAGTGGAATCCATGCTATAGAAGACAACGACAGCGACTTGACATCAGCAAGTGGATCTTCCCACTCACAGGATGGGGCTCAAGAATTGGAAGGCGAGCGTCATACCAATCTCCTTTAGTCGGAGTAATTGCTCTTGTTTTGTTTTGCTTTTATTTTCTTTATGTTTTGAACAATAAACTTTGAAAGCCTAGTGCTACCTTGGGCATCATGGCTCGTTCACGAGGTTATTATCTATCGTTTCGTGTTTTCATTCAATAAATTCGTTGGACTTTTGCATTCAATTGTTTGTTTCTTTCTTTTACTTTATCACCCTTCAAAAAGCTATGTGTTTCTTACACACACCGCGTGATACAACTGCGAGAATCACTCGAATCTCGTTAATAAGCTATGCTGTGCTAAATATGACTTGATAATCCGATCTACCAAGCCGAAGATGAAAGTGAGGAAAATTGTGAAGTTCAGGAGAACATCGGACTACTACGGCAAGAAGAGCGAGTTATATAGCCACGAAGAGCAAGTTGAGGTTGTGAATTTGGAAGTCTTGTGAAAAGAGATCAAGATAGGGCGGATCTTGAGAGCAGTGTTAAAGAAAGGTTAGTTCGGATGCTACGAGACTACATTGAGGTTTTGCTTGGTCATACGAAGACATGCCAGGTTTGGACATTGATATTGTAAGTGCAGGTGCCAACAAAAGAAGGTTTCCTCGATTAAAGCGAAAGGTTAAATGCATGCGTACAAATGTCGAGGAGAAAATCAAAGCGAAGTTATGAAACGATTCAATCAGTTTCTTAAGCATCACCTCTTATCCCGTGGGTTGCAAATGTGGTACCCATTACCTAAGAAGGATGGCAGGTACGAATGTGTGTGATTCTGAGAACTGAACAAAGCAAGTCGAAAAGCGATTTTCCACTCCCTCGTATCGATGTTACGGTTGACAACACTTTCGGCACAAGTTTTCTCCTTCATGGATGGTTTCTCCGGTTCTCGGATCAAAATGGCTCCACGAAGACATGGAGAAGACTACTTTAGTTACGGTGGGGCACTTTTGTTTACAAGGTTATGCCATTGAATTTGAAGAGCGCGCGCCATTTGTCGGTAGCGTATGGTGACATTGTTTCATGACATGATTCATCACGAGATGAGGTCTATGTTGGCGACATGATAGCTCGATCACGGTGAAGAAGAACATCTTGATCATTTGCGAGCTGTTTGATAGGTTGAGAATCTGATGAGACTTAATCCTAACAAGTGCACCTTTGGTCGAGATCGGAAAACTCCTAGGGTTTGTTGTCGGTGGTAAAGGTATTGAGGTTGACCAGCCAAGGGTTAAAGCTATTCAAGAGATGCCAGCTCCCGCACCGGAAGGAAGTCGGAGGTTTCTTGGGCCGATTGAATTACATTGCATTCATTGCACACTTAGCGCCAGTGAGCCAATCTTGAGTTACTTAAGAAGATCGAGTAGTGGAATGGGCGCGATTGCCGGATCGCTTTGACAAGATCAAGGGTACCTCTGATCCTCCATCCACGATGCCACTGTGAGAGAAGACCTCTTATCATGTACAGCGATGTTAGAAAATTCAATGGGGTGTGTGTTGGGGCAACATGGCGAGTGCAGTCGAAAGAGCATGCGATATACTACCTTAGCAAAAAGTTTACCGACGTGAAACAAGATACTCACGACTTGAGAAAACTTGTAGCAGCTTTGGCTTGGGCTGCTTTCCGACTAAGGCGAGTATATGTTGACTCACACTACCTTGTTGATTTCAAGATGGATCGATAAAATACATATTTGAGAAACCGACTCTCTCGGAAGAATAGCAAGATGGCAAATGATCTTGACGAATATGACATCGATACACTTCTCGAAGCGGTCAAAGGAAGTGTGGTAGCCGATCATTTGGCTCATCAAGTCGTGATGACTATCAGTCTATGCGATTCAATTTCAGGGCGAAGATGTTACTGAGTCGCGATTGCGAAGAACCGGGGACGGGCAGAAGGACACGAACAAGGATCGATGGACCATGGTCTTTGATGGAGCCTCAACGCTTGGCAACGTGGGCGCCATCATTATCTCAGCGGACTGTACTTTCACCGCCAGATTATGTTTGATTGCACATAACATGGCCGAGTCTGACGTCTGTTGTAGGATTTTTTAAAGTGAACAAAGTATTTTTAATTATCGATTCCACGTTGGTGCATGTTATAGTCTTTCAATAGAAAAGTATGTTTTAAGATGATGTAACCAAAGGGTTTGTTATCTACTCTACTAGAACCATGAGTTTCAAACAACAACTAATTAAGTCTTTCAAAGAGTTATAGTTTGGATTAGAGAGTTTGAGATTGTTTTCAAGTTAAGAAGGCATGTCAAGATTAGTTTCATTGATCTAGTTTCATACATATTCATTTAATCAAGTGATGAACATAATAGATGATTTCTACAAATACATATCCTCTCAATCTTATGGATTTCCCACAGGTTGTAGATATTATCATGTTAATCCTTGCATGATTCCTCACTACTATTAGCATGATAATCATTAAGTTCAATATTTTGTAAACTCTAACACACAAATCTATTCCTAGCATTTGTTTGTGAGAGGATGAATATCCTAGGTCACTTTGAAATATTCTTTTCCAAGCAAAACTCAAAGCATAAAGATGAAGAACAAAGATGACTATATTAATCATCGACCATGTTCATACACTGAATGGATTAATATAAATACATACTATATGAATCAACTACCTCTAATCTTGACACAAAGAGCTTAGCCACTCATTTTCATGGTTGCTTGCTCTCAAGATTGTTAGTAGTGATGATGAAACTCAAAAAAATGAAGGAA